>NNCF01126214.1:280174-410158 GCA_002313205.1 Laupala kohalensis
GTCGGCCGTTTGGTGGCGCTATCTTACGGCCATCTGATGGGGCTCCATGCTAATACTTGCAGATTTTACGAAATGAATGATGCAGGAAATGTGCACATTTGGGTGAAAGGTGTTTCGCAGAACAAAAGCCAGCCAGCGCAGCCTGCATTTCGGGGGTGAGAGGAATGCCAAGCGTAGCCTCGCGGCAAGTGCCGAGTAAACAAATAGCCTTACTTAGGGAAAACTTTATTCGTAGCTGGATGGAATTATGTGTGCCGAAACATCCTTGTTCACTGGGAAGTATTTGGATGCCTGATAATAAACAGCTATTAATTACAATCATAATTTAATGATATGATACTGTGAAAATCAATCTACAATCGGACTATGAATAAAATAAAATGAAAATGTGAACTATATTCGAAAGTAACATAATTTATGAAAAATTAATAATAAAGAAACTTTTAGATGTGTGAACTATCGATGGGAGAATATTGAAAATTAATCCATTCATTAATTACAGAATAACAAAAAATAATTGTGTCATTCTATCGAAATGATCTTTTTTCTAGAAGATTGGTCCGGAGGCGTGTCCGAGACCATTCACCTCGCCAACGTATCTCACAAAACAAGGTCAACACATGCTTTGTTCCCAACTCATCTTGACCTTGCATTGCAAAAGGGTCCATTTCCATTTTAAAACAGGTGTGCCCCCGCCCCAATACCCTATGAGGCACCATCCCCCGAAAAATTTGTAAGTCTCCCCTCCTCAAAAAAAATGTATTATCCCCACCCCCGATTTGACTTGCTTCCAAAGCATATTCCAGAAATTTAGAAATATTTTACAACTTAACACACATTTATCCCTTCTTCATACTAAAACTAGTGGTCCAAACCTACTTTCTCATATACTTTGAAAACCTTATCTATAATAAGCAACTACTTCGTGAAGAGTATACTATTTGTACAATTCCACAAACAAATTAATCATATTGAATTGAACCATCTACAAAATTGACAAAGGAAATTGAAGTGCATGAAAGATTTATGATACACTCGAAGTTCTACAGAAAATAGGTTTCAATCAAACTTGATTCAGATTCGTAACGAATTTACGTGTGAAATATTCATAAAACTATATATTTGAAACACGTCTGAAGGACGTACATTTATAGAAAACAGGTGTATCTGGTTAATTTTGGAAAACACTAACTACACAGATATCATTAATTCATTCCTCACTAGTACCTGAAACTATTTACATTTCTTGGGTTTTGAGCCCCTCAATACTTATTATATTTGGAAATATAATAATAATAAATTTCTTGAATATTATTTCAAGACGTTT
Source organism: Laupala kohalensis (assembly GCA_002313205.1). Lineage (NCBI taxonomy): Eukaryota > Metazoa > Arthropoda > Insecta > Orthoptera > Trigonidiidae > Laupala > Laupala kohalensis. The sequence goes on from NNCF01126214.1 coordinate 281,502, forward strand.
TGCAATATTTTAAGCCGCGTTTACACTAAGTAGCAATCTGCACAATTTCACGAGTTTATACAATTTCATTGATTTGCAAAATGTAACATTGCTACATGTAACTTAACTCTTTCTCAAAAGAAACTTCTGTATGTAACAAAATACTCCATATAGATACAATTTGTGCTATGTAGCAATGTAACTGCGTTTATACTACGTGACAATCTGCTACATGGCATATGTTATACAGTGGCGGCGATTAGTGGGGACTTTTTGTAAGAAAAAATAAACATTTCATTTGAACCCTCTAAAACATGTAATTATAAAAAAGATACTATACTTGCTTTGGTGTCACCTAATTGTCTTTCCTTTAATTTGTTTACCGAGATAGTAACAAATTGTCCTCTCAAAGTCTATCTACCCTCTAATTCAAATTTTGTTTTCGTGCGATATGGGATAAAAATGAGTTGCCGTATTGTAATATCAGATTAATGGTTAGTTTAAAGTTGAAAATGGGGTATATAAGAATTGCAGTGGGGGAAGTTCGATTGTTGATGTACATCCAGCGTCGCTATCAACAATTAATAAGTGTCCTTAGAACAGATTATCCATACCGACTTCTGGTTCTGCGCGTGACCTTGATGAAGGAGAGGTGGTGGTCTGGGGTGAAACTGAAGCTGTTTTAAAAACGTATCATTATTGCCTTGCGCACTATCACTGCTAGTGCAACCCGAGACAGGACGCACGTGCAGCCAAACGCGCTATCAGAACCTGAGAGGCAGATCTTCTATCTTGGAGATTAGTGAGTTACTAGACCGATGCATACTGTGAAATTTATTCGCCAGTTTGTCGCGTGTATCCGTACGTTACAGTGCATATGTCTCTGTAGTTCTATCTAGTGTCCCGGTGTAATACTTTCCTCTGTGCAAACATATTGAATCGAGGGTTAAATGAATCGTTCAACTGGAAAAACCCTTGTTTGACTTTTTCGCAAAGAAACAGAAGTTGGTAGCAACAAGTGATAATGAACAATGCGACACCACCGCCTTCTAGATACTGTTTCTACGTTTAGTTCTGTAGTCTGCTTCACTAAATACTGAAACAGAAGTTTCAACTACCTGCGTGTCCAGTGTGACTAATATTCACAGTCAGTTTCAGCATGGAGATCCACATCATGGTAAGCAAGCAGCATTAGAATTTTTCCATGATGGTCCATTTCAACCTACGCTCAACGAATATCCAGAAACAAAAGGAAGAAACGTTTTGGTAATTGTGGAGCTTTAACAACATTATCAAAGAATGATAAATTGAAAGGCGTTTCTAAGTTGCTCATTGTTGTATTGGTATAAAGCTTTTTCGCCAGTAACATACACTGAAAAATATAAATGTACATAAAATGACAATAATAAAAATAGAAACATAATATGAAAGTATACAACAATTGAGTGAAACAGTATCGAAAGAAGTGTAATTTTGGTTGTTGAAATAAAGAAAGGAAAGAACAACGAAAAATGAATAAAAGAAAACAAATACAGAGTGAGCAAACCGACAAAATTACGTACCTGAGTATTGAGGAATATTTTTGGCGAGTGCGCAGAGTACGCCGAACGGAGGTCAAGAAACTAGGCTTCAAATTCCTTCCCTCTCACCCCCAACTCTCTAGGACACTGCACCCCACTCCCAACAGTTAAAACCTTCGGAAATTCTTTCCGTCTTCTGCCGCCAGTTCCTGGAAAACTCCGACAGCCCCTTTCCCCCCGCTCACCCCGCAACCGACATTCACTTTCCATATAATGACCTTCCTTTAAAAAGTTTATTCCTTTTGTTTCTGGAAGAAAAGCCATCCAACGCTTTAAAAAACATGAAAGATCCTCATCTCACCTTAATGCTTTGCAACGTTGGCACGAGGGACTGAAACCCAAGGATAGTGTTGTGAGTTAGATATCTACACAACATCACGAAGAAGTCAATAAAAATCGCGAATATTTGAAAATTCTCTTTCAGACTTCGCTTTTCCTGGCAAGGCAAAGTTTAGCGCCAAGAGTACACAGAGGATTTCAGCTAACAACGGTAATTACGTGGAAGCTGAGATCAACTAATAATGTGCTATTGAAAAAAAAAGTTTTAGAGAGGGAAAAGTTTTTTAATTATATTCATCACGATGTACAAAATGAAATGCTGAAAATTATGGCAAATCAAACGCGAGACAGTATTCTTGAATGTGTTAAGAAAAGTAAGCATTTGTCCATAATTGTCGATGAAACGCCAGACGTTGCACATAATGACCAGTTAACTCTTGTAGTAAGGTATGTCACTGAGGAACTGGAAATAGAACGATTTCTTGGGTTTTTCAAAACAGATTTGACTGATGGTGAAACTTTGTACAAGTTGCTTCTCTCTATATTTTCGAAAAATTTGGTATCAGTCCTCGAGATATAATTGCTCAATGTTACGACGGAGCAGGTAATATGAATGATATTTACAAAGGAGTGGTAGCGAGAATGAAAGCAATCCCCATATAATGTACGTACATACATTCTCTAAATCTTGCACTTGCAGATGCCTCTACGAGCATTGTTTCTGTATGTAATGTTTTCAGTACTGTTTCATTGAAGCTTCTCCCAAACGACAGTATTTAGGTAGTGCAGCCAGTGCGGAAGGTAATGATTTGTCTCTCAAAGCACTGAACGACACAAGATTTAGCAGCATGTACGATAGCTTGAGTCCCGTTCAACAGCATCTAGTAGACATAGTACTTACTTTGGAAGAAATTGAATTTATGGACTCAAAAATTGGTGGTGAAGCTCTGTGTGGAAGTGTACACTAGGCGAAAACAAAGACACTTAACCTTGTTTTAAAACTGTAAGTAAGTAAATGACAATAAGAAGCTTATTTTCTACATTTATTTTTATCTAACACAATTTTTATTTTTCCTTATTTATTGCGTAATGTAATAGGGTACGAAACGCCTTGGAGTAAACTCACTTATTTGGCTTCGGCTAATTATCACTTTTGGTTTTTATTTTAAACAAGCAATTCCTTTGAAAATTATGTTTTAGTACTAAAAATGTGAGCACTATTATTAACGCAGATAAGTTGGTAAACGGGTAACTAGTACCTCAATGCAAATTCCCGTGAAGTACAAAAAACTGATCGTATTAAATCTAAATTTGAAATTTTGTTGTTTTTATTTTACATTTTCTGATTTATGTACTCATGTTTACATCATAAGAGACATTACATGACCATCATCTCATAAATCCTGTGTTCTCTTTCTGCCACCTGATATTTTTGAGTCTACTCAATAGTCCGGCGTAGGTACTCCACTACATTTTCAGCGCTTCTTTAATCTATATATCCCATCTATAAAGGAGCGAAATACCTCGTATCTTTCTTTAATATCTATCACGGTGTGTGATATCAAGTATGACATGTAGTCCCGGCTCACCGGTTCTTGTCGGTATTATAATTTTTTTGTCTCCCCACATTCGATTCCCAATCGCCGCCACTGATGTTATGTAACATTTAAAAATTAATTTCGAGAGTTTGCTACATGTAACATTAACACTTTCTCAAAAGAAACTACTTTATGTGACTAATTTAACTATATATAACAAATGCTACGTGTAGCAAAATGCTAAATGTAGCAATTCCTCAAAAATGTTACGTATAGGAAGATACTAAACGTAACAAAAGTTTTCCTGTGTAGCAATGTAACACGTTTCCCGTTTGGAGTGCAACATCGAAGGAATTTATGTAGCAAGTGTCGCCGGCGTCCCTGCTACCGTGACTTGCGGATCTGATTACTAATCAGTGATTAGAGACGAAAAAGTATCTGCCAATCATAGGTCAGCCATAATGGGCGTACAAACTATTGCGGAGTACAAATTGCGGGGAGGATACAAAGTCACACCATAAGTTCAATTATAACAATTCTGCAATTTCTTATAAAAAATTGACTTTTATGATTGTTGAGAATTATGCTTACTATGCTATACGATCTAGAATCATCATATAAACATCGACAATTCAGTGTTTGGAATAATTTAATTGCTTATAACAAATTTAATTTTTTGTAATGTTTTACATATTATATTTTGACTGATTATGATCTTTTAAATAATTTTAACAACTTTTTACTGTTAATAAAATTAACTTTATAACACGTGGAAGAGCGGAACCAATGTCTCGAACTCGCAAAAAGACAGAAAATAAGAAATAATGTAATTTCATTTTAGGCAGACGATCATGCAATTTTGAATCGGGAGTGGGTTTTTTGGTCTCTTAATTTTATTAGTATGTGCTATCTCTCACTTGCGATGAGTAGACAACACTTGTTATTAAATGTGTAGAGACACAATTGTGGAGCGGAGCAGAGATCTCCGCTGCTTCTTGCGTGACCTTGACGAATTCTGGGTATCATAATGGTTTAATAGATGGCTGCATTGATAAAATGCGGAAGATCATTATGGGTGATTTCTTTCAGGGTACTCTCCTCGTATTTTTACGGTCTGATAATTAATTACATCAATTTTAATACCAATGTTAATTGATAGCAATAGTGAATTTTAATATCACTGTGTACTTTTTCCACTGCTTTCACACTACTGTATAAAAAACGTTTCGCGTCTTTTTAAGTGGAGTTCCTTTTTTCCACATTTCTCCCCTGCAGGATTAAATCCACATTTACTGAAATTAATAATGAATAATTAATTGAATGTTCAGTTTATTTACTGTTACTATTATACAATTAAAATAATAAGTTTAGTTTTAGTTATATTTTTCATTAAAATAATATATTAGTTATATTTTTTCAAATTTAATCATAAATAAATTTGGTGAAAAAGTCTGCCATAAAGCAATTACTTTTCTGATATTCATTAGGATATCGGCATATCTGTATAAATACTCTCATTTCTCTGAGATAGGTTTGTTGATTCTATAGTATAGTATATCTTTCTTTCCTGGCATAAATTTTCAACATTTACTGTTATAATCTTTGAAATTACTCTTTGATCTGATTCACAGCCTTAAAAGATTCATGGTTTTTAACGTGAGAATCTCAACAGAAATTTACTCTGGAATCTTCGTCGACCTAGTTGTTGGCGAGCCCTAAAGCTCCAATAATAATAATAATAAAAACACTGCTATCCTCTATGTTTTGTTTGTATCCTTGAAACGACACATATATATGTACGCAATTATTTTAGTGAATAATCAGAGACAGTGAAGGTGTGTGAGAATTTCGAACATGGTTTATTAAAAATAAACGGACGGCGTTGTAAATCCCACCCGGAAGCCCTTTAAACTAGGACAAATTCGGGGAAATCCGCACAAATGGCTAACTTCCTCGACGAGGGGTGGGGGAGGAGAAGACCTTACGGCGGACCTCCGATCAATAAATAATATTTTCAATGCCAAATGATTTTTTTAAGCCAAGAATAATTGCTCAAGATTCTGACTTTTATTGTGAATAAAAAGGTAGTAACTTGTCAACGTTTCGGATATTTTTTATCCTTCTTCTGGGCACGTTAATTTCATATGTGCTCGATAGTGTGGTGGTTAAGATGTGCTATGTGACAAGAAGTCGTCTTTTACATTGCTGGGGATGGTGAAAGGGGGAGAGACGAATGTATTATTGTACAAGTCCTGATGAAGGATAGAATAATAAAATTAAATGAAGGATAAATAATAAAATAGAATCAAACGTGGCGTTTTAGAATATTTTTAAATTCTTCATGACTAATAATCAATATAGGATTGAATTAATCTTAGGTGACCAAGAAGTATATAAGTTTATGAATTTTATATTTGCTTTTCCTCCACTATTGAACAGAGGTGACAAAAGATTATGAAAATCATAAATCATGGTAATTTATTGAATATCTTTTTCCTTGGTGAATCACCCTATAACATTTTTTTTTCTTTGAGAGAAATCCCACCCACATCTCTCCTTGCACCTCCGTCGACGGCAACGGCGCTCCGTCTGCACGCTATGGGCAACCGCAACGCCCCACTCACTGTCTTCGTCGACTGCCTTCCGGCGTCTCCCACGCAAGCACGCACACCACCGTGGCCACGCTGGAGGAGGAGGAGGAGGAGATGTCGACGGCGGCGTCAGCTGAGCGCTGGCAGAAATAGACCATGCGCCCACGCACCTTGTCCCTAGACGCCTCACCGACGTCGAGAACGCTCAGAGACAGTGGGCGCAGTACTCTTGTGACACTGGTCACAAGGGACTACTATTCAAAACTGCAGTTTTGTTTCGTCCGAGAAATTGTTGGGTAAAAGATTCGATAAAATACAATGAAAATATTCTCGTTTTCAACTCTTTGAGTGAATGCAATGTTAATTTTTGTCCTAAAAACATGTATGCAACAATTAGTAGAATGTACATTAATATTATTATTGTTGTGTAATTGTTGACTACATAGAGGATCGTGTGGTCATCCGTAGGGGAAACTGGGATCGGTAGTATCCATCTTCCTCATACATACTGGAGGCATCTTGCGCGATTTTCCCACAGACCAGCGTTGTCTAACTTACCTTAACCCGCGGCCCATTTTCTATACACTTGTAATAGATCGGGCCGGCAGGATGAAAAAATATAATTGTATATTTCTTTACTTTTAGAAGCATTTTAAATATTTAGTATTTGAATAAAATGTTTTAATATTGTAACGTATACAGTGGCGGATCTAGACCGTAGTGAAGAGGGGTGGGGGCCTGGGGAGAATTTCTATTGGAAAATCTTGATTTTGGAACACAAATTGTGTAAATATTTTCTTTGAAATAAAATACATCGACTCATCAAATAGATAATAAGCAATTAACAATATTAAATAGTAACCAAATTTATTAATTGTTTAAAGTGACAAAGTATGCTTTTATCTGTTGAGAGTTCAGGTTCAATGGGGCTATAGCCTCCTTAGTCCCCCCCCCCCCTATAGATTCGCCACTGAATGTATGACTGGGTAATTCCGAACACAATTTTCTTTCTTCTCTCATCGGACATGCCACATCAAATATTGTTTGTGATAGTATAGATTTATAACACAAAGTTTTGTCCGTCTACGTTTGCTAAAAAATTGATGTAAATTGCAAATATAACTCCTGGGTCGAAAAATATGGAGAGAGAAACAGTAGCATGGCAGTCCGCAATAATCTGAAATACTTTTTCGTTGGATCATATTTTCCGACGAAAGTAGAAAATTGGACAATTGGTTGAGATGGGAGGTAGGAGAGAGACTAGCGTCTCGTCTGTGGGAGCGTCGTCACTTTCCGAACATTGCGCAACGTTTCTACAGCTGCATTTTGTTTCCCATTCCGAGCGGGGAACTATGGACATTCGATTTTTGGTCCTGCAACACCCTGAAGACACCATTCAAATTCTTTCACCCAGTATCAATAGACAGTGCTGGACAATAAACTATGAGACCAACATTACGCAACATGTCTACCAGTGTGTACTAGACTTTATACTAAAACTTGTTGTTACACTCCCCCTCTAAACTTCTATTCATTAGCATGCGAAATAAAAATTAAGATAAAACAATGAATACTCTTTACTCAATATCAATGGTGTAAATGTACAATTTCATGGTACAAAAACTTCTTACTTTTGCATTTCAAAATGCATTGAGATTCTCCTAATTAGCGGTCACAAACCTCAAGCATAGTGCTTGGCGGGATGGCTAAAAATAGAAATGTTTAGAGGTTTACATACAAATTTGTTGAGAACGGTTTTTCGGGTCACAGAACCCAAATATGATATTAAATTTAAAGATCCAAAATGACGACATATTTTAAAAAATGATTAAAAAAGGAAAAGACGGGCCATTATGAAATTTAGCATAGCTTCAAGACTATTGTCATAGCGAATTCTGCGGGGAAAATGTATCCTCAGCAAAACAAATACCTGTGCAATAAAAAATCTCTTTTTAGTTTCAAGATCTGAAAAGGATGTATTGCTTAGAGATCGTATTGATAGTCGTTAATTTTTTATACAAAACTACTGGAACTAATGATTCGCAAGTGGTGTACAATCAACGCAAAGAAGTGAAACTACAACTCTAGCAGATGTGATATTAAAGGATGTGGGTCACATTCCTGACAAAAACTAGGAATATTTCATATCTCACAAGAAAGCTGTGTGAAGTGGATTATTTCTGTTCCTATTTGAGAGTTGCTTAAAATGGAGATAGACATCAATAAACAAGTTAGCAATGATTTCACGAAACTAGCTGCGAGGTCATATGAGCTCGTGGGTGAAATCCGAGACAACCGCTAACTTGCCAGTAACAACTAGAGAATCTTCACACATGTTTGTTATAAGTCTTTGCGAACAATCCAATCTTTCTCGTTTGATTCTGCGTTACGTAATGACAAATTTGGCATTTTAAAAACATTTGTTTGTATTGTTTATGGGAGTAACCTTTTACGTGTTGTTATAAATATTTCAAGCTTGTCGACAATAACTTTCCAAACTGCATTGTTACAAGAAAGCAAAAATAATGACAAATAACAGTATTAACATTTATAGTAAAATAAATATGCATTCTTTTCTCATAATAAGTCTTTCTTTTTCTACCAGATTTCCAGACGTCATTCTAAAGCGTACATTAAATTCACACACTGACACAAATGTAAAGTTCACTCTTTTCCTTAAGGTTTCCTTACTGTTTTTTTTTCTTGGGGTTTTAGGGCTCGTCAAGGTCATTAAAGCCCTTAATAAGTTTTCTTACGTCGCTGTACTCGAATGAATTGCTCATCTTCATCTTCCGAGGAAGAACTTGATCACCACTTATTAATAAAATAACGCTTGTAACTCAGTTAACCTTCGTTTATAGCTAGGTAAGAAATACTTGGTTGGTAACAAGGTAATTTTACAAATTTGTCAGTTACAACCTAACAATGTTAGTGGATTACAAGTAAATCACTTGTAAACTTGTAAGAATTCACCTGTAATTAACAGATTACAAGGATACATTTGAGTCTCATTGATTCTAGTTATTCACCGAAGCATAAGCATATCAAACATTTCACGGAAGAGGACGGGCCCGCCGTATGGCCTTAAGCAAAAGTATGTCGTCCGTTCCGACAATGCGAGATAGGATATATTTCTGACCAGTGCAACGCACCTCCCACCGTGGAAACAAAAATAAAAAGTGCTTAAAAAATTGACGGACTTAAGTTAACTTAACTAACAAAGGATATATGTGACGAAAGGTAATAAAACAGTTAATGGGTTTAAAAATTAACTTAAAAGTTAAAAAAGGTAAACAAAATGTTAACTTCGCGAATTAACAATTAACTGATTAACGCTTTTCAGTCCAGCTACGGTCGTAAGTTATGATTTTCTCATCTTTACTGTAATTAAATTCATTTTCATCTTCTTGTGTAAATAAACGCAAAATTTTTGTTTCAACTAGCTTGCTCTATTTCTTTGAAGTCGTCCTAATATTTTTCACGATTTTGTAATTACGTCTATCCTCGTGCAGTTGTTATAAAGTACCTAATAAAATAATGAAAATTTGAATGTAAATGTTCCAGATAATTCGAGTTATTAATTATTTGCTGTAATTTTTATTTGTTCCCTGATAGCATAACCTCACACACGTCCTCCTTATTTTGTATTCAGCTCGCGTAAAGAAAATTAACATGAGCGAATGATGCTGGGTTCACATATGCTGTCATTAGTCGATAAATTCAATCCATTTCATTGAATCGTGTGCCTTGGAGTGACTCTATGGATCTGAGGCTCTCCGTGTCGTGTCGCACGCGATCTCATCATCTTTGCAACAATTACCACGAGCAGCTATCTATCATGCAATTTAATTGAATGTCACAAAATAGTACATAGCCATAACTCACATGCCTGCTTTTTAATTCATACACAATTTAATATATTTAAAAATACCGTTTGTATTCGATGTACAGCAGACTCTATTTAATAATTATCTATCCACCAGTCACCAACAACTGAAATGGACGATAATTCGAAAAACATGCTACGTCAAAACCCGCACCTAAATTGCTCATTCTGTTTCTAAACATGCAATATTTTATCGTATATGATAGTAAATATACCTGAAAACACGAAGGTTACGACTTTTTTTCCACGAAAATGAGGAAAGTAAAAAGAAACAACTATTTTTGTCGTACCAGCGATTCTTTTTTGATCAGTCCAATAAAACTGCAACTTAAACAATATTAATGCACTTAGCGCTGTGAAGGTAATATACTGTAACTGTAATTAATAAATTTTTAGACGTTTTTTTCGATATAGTCTTTGAGATGTATCGTACAAAAATAGTTTTTGAGAACTTAATTTCCTTTACGTTACTTTGTAAAGAATTGATAGTTATCTTTGTTGTCCATATAGTCTTAAAAGACGTATTATTTTCATGTGCACTGATAAATAAAGGAGAATCTTGGCCTAGAAACGTGAATGATGTTGAGATGATATCTTAGAAAAAATACTCTGGTTTCATAAGAAATATTCCGTAAGTAGACGGAAAAATCGTCAGTCATCTAGACAGAAATGAATTTTTTAAATTCCTCCTTGGGGACTCGATTGATGGATTTCGTTTTCACTAGCGTTTATCTTAAAGGGAGACGAAATTTATGTCAACAATCCAATCTAAATAAATTGTCATTCAGCATAAATTTTCTAAGATGAAATTAAAATCCGTTGGAATTTAAATTGGCTATAAATATTTCATTATGATTACCATATAAAGCTAGAAAACTTAAATCTCGTATTGACTAACATAACTAATCACTAATGAAATATAAATTGAAATAAGTATTTTTTGAGAATTATGTATGAAAAGCCACAGAAGGCTACGAATTAAAAAGTTTGACACTTTTTTTGTAAAATCAGAGGTCATCACCGATAATCAAAACGCCAAAAATATCATGAGTATTTGTTCTTCTAAAACACTCGCGTTTTGAGTGATCCAGAAATTTTCAATGTTTCTTTAGTTGCAACACAAATACAAATCGAGACTTGTCCTTATTTCATATATTAAGCGCTGCAGAACTTAGCGGTACCCAAATACATAAATTATCAAAAGAATCTTTTATTACTTATTTTTCTTTTGATTTGTAGAGGATGCTGCTCAATAGATGTTACAAATCCTTATTGGAAGTACATTTTATTCGTTTTTTAATGCACTGGCGACGACTAAATAGGAGCGAAAATGATCTTTTAATGATCTCAAGAAAAATTGCTCTTTTATCTATCATTTTATTTTTAATGCCTTTAACGTAAAAGACATAAATGATTTAATAAATGAGACAATTCTATTAAATAAAGCGTGTGGTTACACATTTTTAGTTTATTATAATACGACTATTATTTTAACATGTAAAGTAATCAATTCTGTGACTTGATCTGATGTTATGATTGAAATTTACATTATTCCATTCACAATAATTTATATTTAAATTGTAAACCTTTTACTTGATGAATTCTCACTTTGGAAAAAATAGAAAATATTCGTCAATGAATGTAACGACGAAACCAATGAAGTCGAAAGTAAAGAAAATGAAGAAATATACAGAGTATTGTTGTACTATTTTATCCGGATTTATTCCCCGGATTCATGTAAGTATATACATTTCCAAATAATTGTTTGAAATTGCTGCAGATTAAAAAAATACCGGAGGAATTGCTGCAGATTAAAGAAATGTTTTTGTCCTTCAATAATAGTCAAAATCGTGGATACAAATGTATTAAGTGTAATTGGTTGAAAATGTAAATTGATAAACCTGGTTTTGAAAGTATTAGGAAATTTGTTATAGACTCACTGAAATATATTTTACCTTTATATGTGCTGAACATTCCTTGTACTATAGATTCAGCAATATTTTCAAGGCGTGTATTAACTGCGAATGCAATCAAATAATTGATGATAAGGGTTTTATTTGTCAACATATGAGATTATCAATTATCAGGAATGACACCTATGAATTTCTGAAGGAGAAAAGAATATATATATNTATACATACATGTAAAGAAGTCTCCATTTGTGATTTTGTTGTTGTAACTCGAAAGAAATACCGTAAACATATCTTTAAGGGGAGGGCAAATAACTGACCAAACCGATCCGTCTCAGTTTTTCGGATAACTGAAACCGACGCGACACGAAAAAAACGAAAATTTGCATTCGGTTTCGGTCTGCTATTTGCCCGCCCTTAATCACTACACCAACCCACTGGCTACTGACAGCGAAAGCAGGCAACTACGGCGGCGCCCGGTGGCAAGCGGACGGACGGCGGCGCATGCGCACGCCATTGATCGTGTGCTTTCGGGCCCGTTCGGGAGTCTCCGGAGTCGATACCCACGACGACGGCCAGCCCGCGACCAGTCAGTTGTCTTGCTCCGTCCAGGCTCCATCGCTCACGGTCACGCACTCACTCATCCGCGCACCTTGGCTCCTCCGCCCCACGCCGCTTACAGAGCCACCTTGTGCCTCGCGCTGCAACTGCACTACGAGCGACAAAGAAGGCGATACAGGCGAAGCGGAAGAGGGAGAGGAACAGCACGTAGCTTTGCTGAGATGCCCTCTTGTCAGGTGAGTGAGCGAAAGACTGACTCAAGTTAAAAAGGCAATTGCGAAAATATGCAACTGATTGATTGTACACATACACACCGAAAAATGTACTACAAGTGTATGTAATGTGACATGCCCCTATGAGCTCTTTTGTTGTTGTTGTCTTTTTTTCAATCTACATATTAATTATTATTGATGTTAGGTTATGGTCCTCATAAACACAAATAAGTACATTCAATAATCACTAACGAAACAAGAGTAGAAAAATATAGAGGCACAGGTCGCAGGATAAACTTGTTCTTTAACTGACTCATACTGGTAGAGTAAGAAAGGTAGTTGAGAGAAACCATATCATATTTCCAGAAGCATTGAAGAGTGAAAAAAACCCAATGAAAATCACGCAATAAAGAAGCCATAGTGTATGAAGTGTTAGTAATATGAAGAGAGTGGACTTCATTAAAAGTTGTGTTAATGTCAGTTGACGAGCATAAAAGCTTCTCGAAATACGAAACCAATAATGAGAAAACTGAAAAGTATTAAACAAATATATATATATATATATATATATATATATATATATATATNTTATACACATATACATATGTAACACATACTGAAATCAGGGGATATCGCAGAAAAATTTATCCAATCTTAAGGAGTGAAAATGGTGAAGTGAAATTGTTTACACTTTCTCATATGTTTGATTTTGTAAGTAATATTCCACAATTTTTGAAATGACTAAATAATTTCCAGGCCCGCTTTGAAAAGTACATTGTGCTAAATTACTGAAATAAAATATTGTTATTTTTATTGCAATAAATTCAAAAAGAAAATTTCCATTCCCATTGATAAAGTTGTTCCTGCTAATTTCCAGATTCATTCAAATGATTTCGCGAGTATAAATTTGCGCTTTATAGTTTTTTCGAGGTATTTATTTTTACAGATCGCTGACATTTTGTCATAAGTCGGGTATTGAAAGAAAAATATGTCAGCAACTTTCCGAAAAACAGTGCACGGGTAATTCATATTCCTGAATACAGTAAAGCACGAGAATGTTTTTATAACTTTCTGAGCTCCTATTTTTCATGTAATTTACCATCGAAATCTGTATCATCTATTTAACTATCAACAATAATGTCTTCTCCTGGGACCTTTGACCCAAAAACGTGACTAATTAATTTTACTTTTGCGGTAACACCTTTCCAATTTGATCGATTTGGCCTGAAAAATGTGTTAAATCTTTTCGGGATACCTTCACCCCCTAAATACCCATTTCTTCGAGCCAGGAACAAACTATCCCTTTCCCATTGCGTCGGCTCAATAATAAGTTAATAAAATATCAAATAACAGACTTATGTTAAAAATTGACAGCGAAGCATTAATTATGACTTCCTCAATGATTCAGGGCTCTCTAGATCTAAGTGATAAATTTGTCAGTACGTACTATAGTTTTTAATATCTTTGGGTACTACAGCTACTATTAAAAGAGGGCCACATCTCCGGGTGGAATTTCTACATTTATTTCGGGGAGGGAGAGACCCGAGCATCGAGGGAAAGAACTTGCCCTGTAATTGTTATTCAAAAACATTACTAATAGTTTATTGCTACGTTGTCCTGAGCGACTCTCTGGTGGGAAACTAACTCATTCATCAACACAGAGGAAAAATAACTACAAGAGACAGGTACTTCAAACTTTAACAGAACATATCTTTATAAACGTATTTCCTCTCTAGAAAAGGATGTTTTTCCAAAATTCCATTATTAAAGGGGTGAATTGGGGTCAAACGTTATTTTTCGATATTTTGTTTTTTTCTCTTATATTTCACGAATTGATTGAAGTATCATCTCGGCTTATATTTGTATACACTGTTAATTCAATTTTTTACCTGTATTTTGTGTTTTCAATATTTCATTACTTAATGGGTTAACGGGTATATCCAGATTTTAACCAAACATTTAAAATCCTATTTTTTGGAATTCCCAATATCACTTTTTTTATGGGTGAATGTTTTTTTAAAATGTTTGCGAATGCAAAGAGGTAGAATTGTTTTCCAACTTTTGCCGTTCCCTCTAACAGAATGGTATATTATAGTCGCTACATCCACGAGTTAATTATAATATCTCAGTATGTGAAACATTACCGCGGGGACAGCATCACCTCTTAAACCCTTCAATTCCATCATATTCTTTAGAATACATTAAAAGGAAGTGTTGAAACGATTGTAACAATCATTTTTAAATATGTAGATGCGCTTTGAGATGAATGGTTAATAAACAGTGATAGCTATTAGGGAGGAGAGGGGGCGGTTACCCCACCCCCTAATTTATTAAGTTTCGTTCTAATCGTTGAATATCTTTCCTTGAATTTTTAATTGACTCGCATTTCTGAATGTAATATTCTAGATGAGGAAGGGTAGCAGCAATTATTAATTTGATTTCTTACCTCATACACCCCTGGTATTTATGATTATCTATTAAAAATATTGCCTCCTTCTCCGGACTTCAAATTCTCAATCGCTACCACTGTTAATAAATACTCATTTTTAATACATTTAAGTACAATATTATATCTTAGTCGGAAGCATCGAAACGTTATTTCATCATCTACTACCATTTGGCATTTCTGTGGAGATGAGATATAAAAAATTAAATCTATGTCTTAGTAATATTTTGTTAACTTAATAAGTATTAAATTAACTGTCCAGTAAATAAAATGACCTGGGTGAAACAATATTGTGCCACAACAGGCAATTGAACCAATGTTCGTAGTATCCACTGTAGAGATCGCTCTGATACAGATTCTCTCTCTCTCTCTCAATTTCACACTCCTTAAAACACTCTCATTCACTAGGATTGATATAAATTATGAGTCACTTCACATCATCATCGAAATGTGATTGAGACCTAGGAATCATCGCCGAGTAATTTTCCTCGTTAATTACAAGTAGCTTTTCTGGGCGGTTGTTAATCGCACGGCAAATTGAATGTAACTTTCATTCTGTATGATAATATAAACATTATATTAGCAAGACTATTTCATCGACCTTTATAATATGACGCATAATACTCTCCCTCATAGTTATAGACAAGTTTCACTCAGTTTCATATTTAGCATTACATAACTCTCAAGCATTGTGAGCAGTTTCATATTTAGCATTACATAGTTTGTTACTCTCAAGCATTGTGAGAGCTGTCATTCGTTAGGACACGTCCTTTTCTCGTAAATGAGTCGAGTAGCTTCTTTCCATGTGGTGTGAATTTCAAATGCGTTTATCTCGGAAAGGAAAAGGTGAAGCTATAGGAAATCTGCAATACGTGTTTTAATGCTCTAAAGTTCGATACTTCATTTGTGTAATTTACTCCGGTCGGTTACGCAGAAAGGGAACTAAAGTTTTCTGGGGCATTTGCGTATTAATGTATATAACGATGATTATTATTATGGAATATTATAAGTATGTAATGTTTAATTAGGTAGTGCATTTTCTTCACAAACTGGTCCCACATTTTTTAATATTATATGCAATATAACTACATTATGATACAAAAACAATTTCTAAGAATTTTCGAAATCTAAAAAAGGAAAATTTTGAAAATTCATTCAACGTACTCAGAATTCTATACTGCGTGTAGAATACACGAGCGAAGTCGATTTTTGTACCCCCGTTATTAATTAATAACACTTTAGACCTACCATTCAATCAACGTCAAACATCTTATCATAAAATAATACACTTAAATTAACATTTATTATGTTTTGAACTTCTTCCAAGATATGTCCCTCAGAATCCGACTGTATTTCTTTCTTTACTGACAACCGGAGATTCTACGAGAGATTGAGAATCATGGAAATCAGAGAGTTTTAGAGATGTTTTTGATGTCATGAAAAACCGTGTAGCGAAGGGTTCTGGAAAAATGTTGTTCTTTTAACATTTTTGGAAATTAAAGTTGGGCTTGTCTGTAATTTCTAAATCTTGGAAAGTAAACATTACAAGATTCATGTTAGTGTGAACTACTTTGTATGTTTTCTGGTACGGAATAATGAAATCTAACTAGTCAGAATTATTGAATTGACTTGACAGAATAATTGAATTGTCTTCTCAACTCACCCCGAACTTCATGTATGACTTATTTTAGTGGTATCTCTTGAATTGAAATTTCTATATAGGATATCATATAATCAAAATACTAGAAAACTCATTACTGGTGTTACAGTAACGGAGATAGTTTTCCAAATTTTTTCTGCAGTCGTATCTTTCGTGTTACAAGAGTGTGGTAAAAAGAAGCTACTCCAAATTCCGAATTTGTATCGTCAGCTCTACAAAAAATGAGCGTGTTCATTTTTTAAAATTGTATAGCAGCAAGTGGATTTGACAAGACAGTGACAATTTGACAATGACAAGCCAGACATGAATTACTCGAGTTTAAATAAATTTTTCACATAGTTACACTACTTCATTTAAATTTCTGTAATAAAAATATCCGTCTTTACTTACATCTCTCAGCTTTACGAACAAGTTGTGTCAGAATACCCAGATATGAATCACTCTGATCTAATATTGAAGTTAAATTTTCATGGAACCAAAGTGTTGCAGTCAACTTACATTGAGAAGATACCTGTTTTAAATTATATCTTAATTAAATATTAAAATGTTGTACAGCTTTTGAGATATTGGTCTTTATCAAGTTATCACTTCTGGTTATAGTCTTGGTGCTATCGGAAACGTGTTTTTACTTTAAATGATGAAGAACGATAAGAAAAATAGAAATACCCTCTACTTGGTGTAAATAGTGGGACTTCTCTCAGCTTTTTCTTAACTTAAAGAACTGTAAAACGAAGATTAAAAATGACTTTCTGCATTTGAGCTGTATTACTATGTGCAGGAGTAGAGAATTCCCTACCACCACTCTTTTTCTGTGACGCAGAAAGCGTCCCATAGCACTTGCTGACTCATTCTCAAGGGCTTATCTGCCCTTGACAGACGCAGCAGGTTTGTGGTGACTCCATGATTTTTCCATCTGAAGTCTGTTCAACCCAGCCACACACACACACACTCCCTTTAAAAACGTTTTGTACGGTCGGTATTGTAAAAGTAATTTTCTAATAGATACATTTACTTACCTGAGAATGACGTTTTTCGGCAAATATCGTGCATTTATTGGCTAATTTTGCTTTTGGCATTACATTGTTTTACGTTTAAACTCCTTTCATATTTTCCCCTCTGTTCTTTATTTTCCGTGTAATAATGTATGTTTCGAAATTGTTTGTTGGGAGACTTAGCTGTAAGGTATTGCGGTTTTCTAGGTTGAGGAGAGTTCGATGGTTTAATTGAAATCATCTGAAAAATTGGAGTTGTATGCTCTGACTGTTCTACTTGGCAAAATAGTTGTCACATTCATTCCTTGAATTTCTTATTTTATGGAAATAAAAGGAGGTTTTATATAAAAACAAAACAATTTGTGTTCGTAGCAAAGATACAGTATTAAAATCGTAATTAAAATATTCACATCATGAATGGATGAACATATTAATATACTTTGTTTTCATTATGTGCCATTAAAAATTCGGATATTCACGTATCGCCGTTAACCCACTTCAGTATACTGTCTTCTCATTTGTCTCCTCATAATTAAAATTAGTTTGGTTAGTCGAGCGTTCTTCACCGACGCATATTCTCAAATCCTCGTATCTAAGTTCTACAGAAATTCTTTATCTTAGTAGGTCGACAAGTAGAATTACGACAAAAACACACAACCTTTTGTTGATATGCGAGTTTTATGTGCGAAATATTACTTTGATCGTGAGTTCCTCATAGAAAATTTCTTCAGTTTTGAATTGCACTTTTGGATACATTCTGCTTGGTTTAAAATGAATTGAACCTTCGTTTCAACCTATTTCTCTCAATTAGCGTGTGACGAATTCAATTCTTCAACAAAAGCATTGCACTTACTTTCTCATATACGTTTCTCCATCTGCTGCACAAGTGACAAAAAGTATCGTAAAAGTATTATGTAAATGTAAATTCGTTGTAAACAGAAATTGATGTATTTTCGTATCTGCACTGCGTTTGCTGTCCTCCTGTGGATTTTATCATTATCATATCTTTCATTTCAATTTTCGAAAAGTGTATTCTACGTCCACTTAGTCCTTTTACACTGCTAAATATTATACAACCATACAGGACACAGCTAGTGACCCAGCTAATGCGTCGGTACGCGCTCCCTCGTCGCACTGCGCAGATCAGCTCTCCTGGCGCGCAACCAGGGATTTGCGTCAGGGACCCGTCATTTTTTCATTTATTTTATTTTTAAGATTTTAATACTTTTCACACAGGTTAATACACTTCATGTACCTTGTCATTTATACATATATATGCCATATATTATTACAGCTTCTTGAAACAGTAAACTAATGCGGATGTAATGCATACTGATTATACCTTACGTACAGCAAATTTTAGCAAAATCCGTGGAGCCGTTTATGAGAAATATTCGAAGGAGTACTTGGACCTTCGTGTGAAATACCCTTTGTTTTAAAGTTTTAAAAAATAGAGCACGTGTATCGACAAGTAAATTCTACCGTAAATACGAAATATGAATTAAACTGATCTATCCATTTACTTAAAATCGCTGCGCACAGACAGGCAGACGGACGGACGTTATGCCAAAAACCACTTTTTTTCTGAATCAGGGAAAACCAAAACGGATATTTCCGTCGAAATCTCGCTTTCGAATTTTTTCACGATTACAAAACTTTCTATATACTACGTATATGAGAAAGTAAAAATGGAGTAATATAAAGAGAATAGTAGCAATTATGTGAAAATATTCCTTTCAAAACAATTTTCGTGATACGTCGTAAGTGGCTTTGCACATTTTTATGTCGAATCGTTTTAATGTAACATGACCATTGTGCTTCTAGGGTCCGATCCTTGTCACTTAGAAGGGATCAGACGCACTTGAAGTGAAAGTGCATTCCCCTTTTTGTGGTAAGTTATCGCAACATACTATTATAATTGGCACGCACGAGTTATTGTCTGTGGTGCTAGACTTAACATTAAACACCACCGTACAAAAAAAATTCATTTAATAAGGAGATTAATCAAAATGAATCCAACGTGCAGTATATGAACGTTCAATACATGGGCAGTTACACCAGGGAAAACACCATATCCACATTATTACCTTCATCTCACCCTTAGAAAAGAAAAATCGACGATTCAAATATGCCTTTATTTTCGGTTTGGCGTTTGATGATAGATCGAGCAAAAAGTAAAAAGGAATACGCACATCTCCACGCGAACTGATACAACCCGTCAACACACGTTCATAACGAAGGCAGTGTACGTCCCCTTTGCACGGAAACTGTTCGCCTTTGACATCCACTCGTGCGCGCGCAGGGTGTAGGGTGCTCTCGATCCCGACGCAGGGTAGAAAGAGGGTTGAAAGGACAGCTTTCACGCCAACTCCCTTGAGTCTTACAGTAGGCGCTCTTGGCTGTCTCAAAGAGGTTGCTACGCATGTGAAAGCTATCGTTTATTTCATCACCAAGAAAGAAGAAATTATAGCGACAAGACTACTTTAAGTGTATTCTATTATAAATCAAAATTTAATTACTTGCGACTGGATTAGGTCAGCGAATAAAAATGTTCCAACTTAAATTATACTTGTGGGATAGTGGTTCTGTCCGCAGTTTTCCTATGTCATTGTACACGAATGCATAGTTCTTCATCTTCCGAGGAAGAATTTGACCTCCGCACATTAATAAATAACACTTGTAACACAGTTAACCTGCGTTCGTTGCTAGGATAATAACTGGGTTGGTGACAAGTTTATTTTATCGTTGATCATATTTTCAGCCTCCATATCACGAAAATAAGGATATCCTTCCGATTAGCCAAGTAGAACAAACACAATTTTTTGGTATACCCTTCACGCGTAACAAAACAATTGTTTTACTGGACCTAAACGCAAGAATATCCTTATTTGTAATTCTATTTTACTAGTTTGTTAGTAAATTACTTGTAAAATTGTAAGAATTCGTTTGTAATTAAAAGTTTAAAAGTGTGCCTTTGTGAAAATGTATTAACTGGATATGTTTACAAACTTGTGAAAATTTAATTGTTACTTACAAACTTGTACTTGTGAAACAGGCCCCAGGTATTTATACTACTGCAGTAGTGGAGTGTCCACGTAAATGTTCACGTTGATTGTTTCGAACTTCTGGGGTAAAGTGTTGCTATTTAGTATTGTTTTCCCAAAGTAAGTGCTTGAATTTTCTTAACTCTTCCTCCGAATTTCTATAGAACGGCAGTAATACAAAATATTTTAAAATTAAACGATTTCTTATAAGCTGCTAACTTAGACTGACGGTGCGAACACACAGTTTATTTCTAGAAACACTGGTTAAAATGAAAGACTTCGCAATATCTCTCTCCGAAATGGGAGAGTTTGCGCATCTGCTGCATAGGAGAGACGAAGCTTGTTCCCATTAGTTTCCATACTAGGAGAGATTACACACTGAAGGAAAGAAAGCAAAGGGCCATGAGGATGGACCAATTTTACGTTAAACGTGTTACCAAGTTAGCTAATGTTAGTTTGTAATATGAGTTTATTTTTTCTGATTCTTTCAATTTTTTCTCTTTAAATAATTAATTTAATTCTTTAAATTCTTTCATTTTTCTTATTCTTTGATCATTAAATTACAATATTCACTCCTAATACAATAATATTTGTTTATAAAAACCTTTCAACAATGTAATCAGTATTGTTTACAATTTAATTATAGTTATTACTACTTAAAATCTCTTACCCATGTGCGCAATCACACCAACTCTGAAAGGAGAGATTGCGCAAAGTAGCCTTTTTGGGTTTAATTACAGCTGTGGTATTAAGTTAAAACATAACAACAAAGAAACAATGGGAAAGCATAGAAAACAAATGAAGTCAATATTCTTAAAATTAAATTAAAATTAAATATTTATAATTTTCAAAAGTTTAATAATTTAAATTAAATTTAAATTTTTACAAATTATTTAGTGAATTGTGCGCCGATTTTCCTACCTTTACCGTACTGATGGCAGTAGTCTTGTATTCTAATCTTGTATCAACCTTTCATCTCATATTAATTCCAGATCGTATTGTTCGAAGTTTCTGCGAAATGAGCTGGTATTACATAATTGCAAAACCTCTTAACAGTATATAAGAAAGTATTCGTGATTTTCTTGCTGCTTTTTTAACAATAAAATTGATGAAATTATGCACTGTTTTCTTTGTCGGAAATGGCCTTTGAAAATAACCTTGACACGTTTGTGACTAAGCAGCAGTTATATTTTTCTTGTTCTGATAAATAATGTAATAACTAATTAACGAAAATAAAGATACATTGTAAATTTTTGAATCTAGCAGAGCAGTTAGTCGGTGTCAAATTCTGCTTCATAATTTATTTTGTCATGTTTTCTGCTTTATAAGGTATTAATTACGTATAATTATTTTGTGAAAGGTAGTAAATTACACAATTATTTAATTATTAGTTCTTTAATATTTATTATTATTTATTAGATAATTTACACAAAACATTTCGTACATGTGAACGAAGATACATTATCAATTTTTTTATCTTACTACGAAGTAATTCATTTGTAAATGTATTTTCTCGACTATTTCAGAAGCTTTTAAAATAGCTCTCCAAATTCCAATCATCAGCTGTGCAACCCTCGGACGCGCAGGTTGCCATAGCAACCTCCTCCCTCCAACGTTTGAAAAGATCGATTTCATGTTTGCATTGTAGCATTGGAAACGCTTAGAAGCTAATACGCTTTCACTGAAAAACACGTGTGTTCTCTGTTCGTACTCGTTCTTATGAGTGATTTAATGTGATGAGTGACAAGTCAAAATACAAACTGGGAAAGTAACGCGAGACACCGACTTCTTCGGTTCCGCTGGGTGTTAGTCCATCGATGAGATTCGGGAAGAATAACTGCAAACAGTGCACAAATAGCGAGAATGAAGTACAAAGTAGCACAGTATCGGATTTTTTTTTTTTGNCGGGATGTCTAGAAAATTTGGAAAGTTTGGTGCAATTTTTAGGCAATTTACGACACAGTAAGAATAATATTTGACTAACCAATGCCATTCCTAGCACTACACTCCAAATATAATTTTTGACGAAATAAAATTGAGCCCTTAAATCTGCCTCTCAGAGAGCAAATGTAAAAAAACAACAGAATTTTAGATAACTAAAAGTGAAGACCAGGTCCGCAGCCAGTAATTATTTCGGAGAGGGAGTGTAGTCGCAAATTATTATAAAGTAGTAGTATTGGAACATTGTATTGATATAGTTTTGCTGATTCGATTGATGGCGAAGGTCCCGAAAACCGTGAAGTGCAGCGAAGGCAATTCCACTTTTTTCTCGTTGACTCACATTTGTAAATCATTTACACCTTTATCGAATGCAGTGTTTTCCAATTGCATTTAGAATTTCATTGTACACAATAATGCAAATATTTGAGAGAATTTTAGAAATTAAAAAAATGTGCTAAAACTGTCTGGTATGATCGTCTGTCAATTTATTAGTACAGGAAAATTCTTATTAAATGCGAAAATTAAACTGGTCTCTGGCATATAAGTTATATTAAAAAAGGACTGTATTACGGTGCGTATAAACAGTATTTATGGCTTTGCCGTAGGTATTCAAGAATTTCTGTCATTTGTTATTTTTTTAGTGGGAAGTAAAGCGATCTACAATGCAACTTAACTTATATTATTATATTTGCCTGTGCTGACTAAACAATTACTTCAGTAAGGAGCGTAGGAGTTTTGCTCTCGCACAGATTAATGACCATGAACTAGTTAATTTGAATTAATGAGACATACATTTGAAATAAAAGTTAATTGGCTCTAAAATTATATATTATTTTTCAAAAGTGTTATTATTCCTGATGACAACTACCTAGAGTTTTGTGATGTAATATTAGAATAGAATATTTGATCATTTTAGTGCATTGATATACCTTTATTTACACTCTTGTATCAATACCGTGTGTCTGAAAAAGTATTATCACCAGGGCGTTTATTAATATCTCCTTTGATCTAGTTTCATCCTGTTCCGTCCCACTCACCTCCTAGTCTACTTCTCCTCATCCTACTCCCTTCTTATTCAATTTTATCCTCTCAATCTGTCCTTTCTTTGACAGAGACGAGGTCTGACGTCTGCTGTCAAGACCACTTTTCATCTCGTACTTACCACCTATATTGATTCTATTGTTTCACCTTCTATTTTTTGCCGCGTTCAGTATAGTAGCTATTTCAGTTATCTTCTTTTATTCAATGGGTGAAGACATATTCTTTCTCTATCAATAATCCCCATCTATGTATTCCTCTTTTACATTATATCTTCATGTCTTATATATTATTCCTTGAACAATGATTTGTTCACATTCAGCGTTTCACTAGTCACGTTTCTTGTACAACAAGGTTACTCTGACCTACCACACGAAGTGGGGTATTGTGTAGTGACGTTCAATTAAAGTTCGTATGCAACTTCGATCAGTTACTTCACACTTTAGCATGTTATTAGCACATTCCTCGAGTATAACTAAGTCAATGCCCGGCCATCCGTTGAACTCGTAAAGACATCAGCCTATAAATATGCGAACATTTGATGAGTTTTTCTCTATGGATTGAATACATTAAAGCTACATGGCTAACAGCATTATTATTTCTTTCGTCTTTTTACAGTTCTGTCTTTTTCCATCTTATATAATGTGCATGGTGTTCGCGGATTTATAATAAATATATCTGTTAGACCGCATGTAAAAGCATTTAATAAACACACAGAAACACATTTAATAAAGTTACACCTAGCATTGCATGTGGACAACTCTCATTGATAACCTCACATAAAATGTATATTTTCATCTTAGCTATAAATCCCAAAATCCTGAAAAGAACAGTAGGGGTGTGTTTCATTCAACTGACTGACCAGGATGATTCTAGTTTAGTTGTTCTCGACGGTCCACCGTAGAGAAGTGATTCGTATTGTCCATCGTAGAGAACTGAGTGGAGAAGACTTTAGAGAACTCCTACACCTTTGATGCCGCAGAAAACAAGTTCTCTACTGTAACATCACACCTCAAACCCTGATGCGATGTTATTTTTTCTTTGGTAGAAGCGGGATCCACATACATACCAAAATCCCTATGGTAGTTTTTGTCGCTACCACCAGCTCGGTTTCCCGAGCAACCAAACACACGTGTAATAACAATAAATAATGATTTATTACAAATTAACTAGAAATCTGAATTTACAACAGAGACAAACTCCCAAAATCATTAATACATCTAATAATCTGTTATTACACAAATAGTGCTGTCAGAGAGCATTATTTACACTTGGTTAAATGTAGTTGAAGACAACTAAATTGTAAAAACCCTCAGGTTATCTGATCCTTCGAAAATATAAGTTGTTTTCCCCAACAACTAACTGATACTAGTTACGACCCTCGCAAATAGTAATGACTTCATTAAGACTACCGCAGCAGCCTAACGAACATCTGGTCTCCGCGACCTAGTCTTAGCTCAGTCACATGTCCGTGCTGACGGATCTCTACATTCCCTCGTAAAGAATCGACTAGGATCTTCACTCCTCCCAATACATAGTAGAAGAAGTCACGTGATTAGCAAATAACCACGCCTTCGCCACCACACCTTGCAAACACTCAGTTTGGGTCACCCCTTTGGCTTCTAGGAACGCAGAGACTGCGCCGCAGAGGACAAACCGCCATGGGCGTCACCGAAGCGCTTGCAGGCACCTTTGTCGTTGTTCTATATTCGGCACGTACTTCATTCATTACTTCGTAGAATTCTTCTTTTCTTCAGGTACACCTAAATTCCAGTGGGTCAACGTCGCCGGCTGAATTCTCCGAATACACTTGTACGTACTTTTCTTAAAAGTGAAAGGTGTTCGTTGAAACAATACCTCAACACTGAAAAGGCTTAGGGTGAATCCCAAGCTCGTCGCACGTCCGTCTTAGCGCTGACCGGCCACTTATTGAAATATTCTTAAAAGCATCCGGCTTGGAAAATGCAAAGAAATATTAATATTTCACAAATTGATGGCATGTCCTGGCGCCGACGTTACATCTACGTAGAAAACGTAAATTTCGCGAGGGTTAATGCGGCATTTTTTTTTCTGTTGTACGAGGTTGTGTTCTTGATATTTTGATTATTCTCTATTAACTCACTTTTGGTAGCTTAGGTACTACATTTAAAATAATATTAAACAACAGTTATTATAAATACAATGTAAGTAAATTAAGTAGTTCTATGATTTTTGTGTCAATTACCCAATGGATTCCTCTGAAGAGTATTCGATACTGTAAGACTCTTTAATAACACAATTTTTAATTACAACTTACATCAACTCCGCCAATTTTTTATTAATAATGTAAAATTAATTTTTATTAATAAAACTAGGGTTTCTAATATATATTTTGAAGAATCATTTATCGTAATTTATCATCTGAATAATTTATTCAGATTCATATAGTTTTAAAATCTTGTTGGGAAATATGATTGAAAGTGACTAATTGATAAATAAAAATAGGAAGTAAAAAATTGTACCAAAAACACTGTACCTTTATGCAATTTTTTGTAATATTTTAATACAATCATTTATTTATCTTTCTTAGTCTGGAATAACCAACATTTTGGTATGTTTTTATCTGTATATACGACTAAATATAAATAATTTATTGACAATAATAAATTTATTACAATAAACAGCAAGAATGGAAACTATTAATATTTTCTTATCCAGAATAATCTTTAGAAAAGGGTGGTGTAAAATCTTAATTTTGACCTTTTATATAAATTGATGTAAATGTCTTTCTCACTTTTGTAAACAAAATAAAATCTTCCTACCAACACAATACATTTGATTTCTTCTCTTCGTTGCGGCGTTGCCACTCGTACCAGATGAACTTGTCTACTCCGTAGAAAAACAAACAAAAATCGCTCAGAGGAGACTCCATTCTTACGCCATGTGAAAATATCTACGCGGAACGAGAATCGGCAGGACGCCAATTCGTGTGATCGGGGCAAAGTGAAATCTCGTTTAAAAACAATTTAAAAATCTTTTAAGGAAGTTAAATATTTTGAGCAACAATCCAGAAAATATGTATTTGGGATTTCTATTAGATAGTAAGTTCTCAATGAAAATTAGCATTACATCACGTGCGCTTTCGAACTTATGAAATCAATATGCGTTGTATGTGATCAATAGAGTTCGAATCAATATGCAAACAAAATCTCCAAGTATGAACTTATATAGTCACTCATCGCTTATTATTGGATTCAAACTTACAGCTCAAAGGTTTCAAAATATAGACTTTCCTCCAATATATTTGTTCCTCTTTCAAATATACACTTATCAGTGCTACATATGCAATGATATTCAAAATTTAATTGTTAAAATAAACAATTGTTTATTCAGTTTGTCGTACACAAATCATGGTATATCGTCATTCTATTTAACATTTTCTCCGATTTCTCTTCATTGAAATATTGCCTGCGGTCAGATGATAATATTTTTAGCCGAGAAAATGATCGTTCTTCGTCACAAGATACGTTCGGTGCGAACGTGAGAACAGCGTAAGATCATCCGTTGTCTCGGAACAATCCTTCCCTTCCAGGATCCGGAGCGAGCGATGTTCGAGCGAAGGCCATACGGTATATGGACGAAGGTACATCCATTTTTTCCCACTATAGTTCTTAACCGGGTCAACTCTTGCTCTACATCCTGAGTCCCTTGAGCAAATGAAAATATTCCTGAAAATGAGTTCAAACGTATAAGTATTTATATCCACTTACATAAATTCTCAAAATGAAGTATGTTTATGCGTTTTGAATTTCGAATTTAAGTGGCCTAAATTCAAAATATAATTCGACAAATAAGAGCACTTGGAACTACAAAAAATATGCATAATCTGAGCTCTAATGTTGACAGTTTCCTTTGCATTTCAATTTGGAATGATTTTGTTATAAGAAAGTCCACAGAGTCGTGGATTTATTTCCAGTCATTGCGATAACTGTAATACCTTTTTGGTTGGCAGTGAGTATACTTTCTTACTTTACGTCTTTGCTTAAACTTCTCGTACACAGGGAGAAAAAAAAATTCAAACGTATCAAGTTTGAAACTCTTGAATGATAAATAAATGGAGTGCTAGGATTATTAATTTGTGCCTATGAAGCGTATGCAATTTTAGAAAACTTAAAGAAATCCCGAAATTGTGTTTTCAATTTTTCTTGAAATCCAAAGCATTTTAGAAAATATTATTTGCTTAGTAAAAGGAGAATAGTCTCAACTTTAATATTTGCGTAAACATTGAAACAAATGGAAAATTAAAATTATTTAATGAGAAAAGATGACAGAATATGACTTTTAAGACAAGTCGTAACATGATGAAGGTAGTGTAAGATAAGGAGAACAATCATTATTGCTACATTACTTTTTCTAGAGAAGAATACTCGAATCCGACGCCAGATGTGCACGGATAACAAGTCAAAAGAAATAACTTAGTAACATAATAGAATACTATTAAGAGTGTAATCCTTGTACGATCTGAGTGACGTAAGTATGAGAATCATACGAGGAACACTCTTTTCATATCGCAGAAGTGATTATGGTGATGGAATTCTTTGCGACTAACGTGTCGTAGCCTATAATCGTTCGATAAGAATGCGTATCTTATCAGTGGATATAGTCACGAACATTGTAGAGATTCGCACACGATTTCCATCCAAGAGGCTGAATATAATATGGGAGTTCACTTAAATTGATCGGGGAAAGGAAGGAAATCCAACCTGAGCTTAAATGGATAAAGAAATCATCACACAACACGAGATCTGAGCTGTATTTAAAATCTTGAGATCCGTGACAGAAAGAAGAAACATCTAACCCAGGAAAAAATAAGGTGTTCAGACATTTTTATCAAGTCATCCTATCATGCCAAATGAGTCATCTCTGAAACACACCCTCTTTATATCGGATCCATTAATTACAAGTTCCTCTTCTGATTATATTTTCAAATCACGATTCTGTACTACTCAATTTGGACGAGTCCAAGAATCTCATTATCACGACACGGATGAGCAATCGATAGCTGGTCGAGTCATGACGTGACGCAATCGATTGCACTAATCGAACAAGCAGTCGCGCGCACAAAGGTACGTGAACTTGAGTAGAAAGCTTCATTCTTTTCGAACTGTTTACTTCGCTCCACAACCTCGTAAGAGGACACACCTCTCATCACTTCTATCGTCGGTCGGTTGTTTGCCGACATCTTATCCAGTTCAACCCTTCGCTACCAGGCTACAGAAGGCACGTGAACATCGGTCATCAAATCGTGGATTTCAAAGCAACACTCCGATTCAACCACCAATATCAACTAAGCTGACTTTTCCAAGATCATCTCATCACGCTCTTTTGGAAAACCACCAGTACTGTATCATTATTTTTCATTATTATCATAGCACGTGTCATTAAACTATTTGTTCATGTTGACAATATTCATCTTGTTCCTCATCCTTTTTTCACACTTTAGTTTCTACTACAAATCATCCCTGTGCAGATAAGACCAAATTTGTCGGTACATAAGGTTTTACCCTGAAAAAGAAAACCTAAGGCTGGAATATTTTTAATCGGTAGTAAAAACCTTCTAGAACAACATACTAAAATCCTCGCACTTTTCTCCGCGGGCTGCCCTATTTCTTGGGTGGGTGGAGTATTTTGGACTATGGACTCACAATGTTATACTTGTACGACCCTACCGTGAAAACTATGGTTTCGATTCTGGTGAATAAGGACTCAAATGAAACAGGAATTTATGAAGATTGCAATGAATAGTTTTATACATCACTTCAGGCAACAATGGAGCGGCATGCGGACTGAGCCGCGAGAAATTCAAAAGAAATGCGAGAACGCGCGCACGTCGCTTAATATTGACGAGATAAAAGAATATGTCGTGTTATGTTAGGAAGATATTGACACACATTTTTAACATTATATTCACATATATGCCAAACTTTTATTTTTTGGCGAATGTTTTGAACGCGGTGCACTTGTGCGATTGTCGTGCTTCGTGGCGCGGTGACGTTCACTGGCGACTTCGCCCGCACCATTGTGAAAATAAAGAAAATTAATGGCAATCGGTTTGTATTACTAAAGATTATCGTGTGACAATAATTAAAAAATAACATTTTAAGAAAACAAAAATACATCGAGGAATTAAATCAACTTACCATACTTGCGTCGCACATTAAAATTTAAGATAAATTTATTAGCAAGATTTGTCTTGTGTTGCTTCTATATTGAAAATTGACGTACATTGAATTAATAAAGGATATATCTTCTGTATCTGGATATTATTCCAATGTGTTGTTAGAACATCCTATTATGCCACGACAATGAGCACAGATATCTGAGCAGGATAATCCCGACTGTCTGCAGGTGCACCGTGACTTGCACTTGCAATTTACCACTTTTAGCAGGTTCTCATGTGCTGGTGGTAGGTGGGTAAAAATTGGCCTTAAACTATTACCCTTCAATTCTCACCCCTATGTGGTAGAATCCAAATCATTACCGAGACATTCTTGCACCTAGTGGGGTAAAATGATAAATGATGAATAAGAATGTAATTGTTTTCTGGACAACAAAACACATTTTTCTATTTTAATGAAGCGTGGGATTTACACATATCTATTAATGTGTGCTTACTTGCAGATATGTTCTCAGTGTGTGTTGTGGGAGGGCTGTCTTAGTGGGTGGAAGAGGTACTAACTCCAAGGAGGCACCGACAACCTCGGGCGACCGAAAAATCAACCTCAAATTTTCATTGTGCGGTCACTTCAATAAAAAACTAGGATTGTTTTGAATATTTTATAACTCAGCAAGTCATACACACAAGTATTTATTATATGATATGTGTAAAAACAATCCTCTTCAGAAATAAATATTTTGTTTAATACAACACATCGTGAGTACGTTTTAGTGTCAAAAATATAATATAAAAAGGGGATACATTTTTCTAATGTTTTAAAAGTCGTGTATATACCTCAAAATTGAGAGTGCTAACAAGCAAGACGCTAAAACGTAGGTGCACATACCTGCATTGCAAAATAACAGAAAAACTGCCAGATGTACGGAAGCTAGAAAACAGGTTATCATTCCCCATCTGCGAGGCACTAATTAAACCTGCCAAACCTTTCACACTAACGATACTGGTCGTACCATCACTAAGAGATAATTTACATGTATTTTTTTCTTGGGGCTTTAGGACTCGCCAACGTCAAGACCATTAGAGCCCTTGATTTACATGTAACGCACTCCATACTTGGGTCCTCCATATTCTCTCGTAGACTGTAAAAGCGCAGCCAGCAACATCCACAATGATTTGGAAAGACGGGAATGGACTCCGAAAGACGATCTTCATTTCGTCATACCCTTTCCCAATCGTCATGGTAGGAAAATATCCAGTTTACGTTGAGTGAAGAATGGAATGAAAACGAATATATGGTTTCTGAGGGATCCCCTAACAGATTGATTAACAGTTTTTTTTTGTTCATCACCCGTGATCAAGACAGACTTCGTGACATTCAGCGAGTTCCTTGGAAGAAACTCAAAAACACTGATATACTCCATGTCACGTCATAGAAATGTTTACGAGAGGGAAACAACTCTTCGTGATAAAAGTCCATGGCATACACACATAAGTAAATGCTACAATTGCTACGACTTATTTCGCACATTCGACAGCCTCGTTTCATTTTGATTATGTCTCATATTTAGATTTTGCTTCTCTGAAAATTTTATTTTTTAGTTCTAGTCAAGTAATTCAAATTGATTGCCATTAATTTTCTTTATTTTCACAATGTCACGTGTTTAGTCGTCTGTGGACGTCTCCGCACCATAAACCACGGTAAACGGACGCGTGCACCGTGATCGAAACTTTCGCCAAAAAATCAAAGTGTGGCATGAATGTGCATAAAAATGTATGTGAATACAACGTTAAAAATGTGTATCAATAATATCTTTCTAGATATTCATTTAGCTCGTCAATATTAAATGACATGCGCGCGTTCTCGAATATCTATGGAATTTCTCGCGTCTCAGTCCGCATGCTTCGCTATTGTTGCCGGAAGTGCTATATAAAACTGTTCATTGCAATTTTTAGAATGTGCACATTCATTGGAGCTCTCATTCGTTGGAATTGGCCCCGTAGTTTTGACGCAAGTCGTACAAGTATAACCCTTTAACTCGAAGGTCTTAAATACTCCACCCACCCGAGAAAGAGGGCAGCCCAGGGAGGAAAGTGCGAGGATTTTAGTATGTTGTTCCAGAAGGTTTTTACTACCGATTAAAAATTATTCCATATTTAGATTATTTTTTTCAGGATAAGGCCATTTATTGCTTACTTTTCATGGGCTAACCATGATGTGGTGAATTCTTACTTTAGTTCTTATGTTAATGATAAATAAGGTAATAAGGTTAATCGAGTTGTTTCCGAAACATGTGCCGTGGTAATCCAATGGTTCCTATACATCAGAAGAATCGTATCTCGCCAACACTCAGCAATGTGCATTTTTTCTAACAAAAAAGGTCTTTAAACAAACTGTTATTTGTAAAATCTTCTTTTCTATATCTCTCTCACTTCATTTTATAGTTAAATGTTTATTTACAAGTAATCTAGTTATAAAGGTAATCATAATTGTACATGAATGGTTTATGCGAGGGTCGTTTCCGGAAATGATCTGTAGATGAAAAGTGTCGTGGGTGTAAAGATTCTGGGAACTGTGGGTGAATCAATGACAGTATTCTTGAGAATTCTCTTGAATTCTTGAGGTGAATTTGAAGCGAATGCTACTCTTTTTATAGGTCTCTTATAAGTAAACATTGATATCGATAACAAAGTTATACTGTAAATATGGATAAAGAAAATATCTATAGTTGTTTAGAAGCAGAAAATATCGACTGTTGTGATATTAAAAACTTTAAACTTAAAATCTTATAGAAAAAAATTAGTTTGTGCTTTTATGTAAGAATGCTGTTAGATTCACATTTTGTGTCACTTAAATCAGTAAATATATTGATTATTTTTTACTGTCTGAAGCATATTGAAAGTTGGTGGATTTGTAAAAAAAAAACAGTTTTAGGAAGGCAGGGGATGTACCAAAAATGAGAAAAGTTACGGGGTCTACGGAACGAAAAAGTTTAGGTATCTATGACCTAAAGGAACAACATTTCTGAATGGACTCATATCGTAGAACACCTATGTATCCAATCGATTACACTCACTTGTTAAAGCATGTTCCATGAACCACATTATTTGCAGAGTAAATAAAAGTATAAGAAATAACTTATTTATTATTAGTTTACTGTCAAATAAACTTTTACGATGAATAATGTATCGTGGAGTCAACAGGAAAGTAGGATAGGACACGCACCAAATATTTTGCATGTTTAATTCCTAAAAATATTCTTCCTCTACAAACAGTAGGAAATATAATGTTTGAACTCGTTAGGGCCAATAAGTTGTTCACTTTATTCTCTGAGATACTCGCTATCGATTTTGAAATTGGGGAAAAAATATATTTGTTGCTGACGTACACCAGGTTGAAAATTCTTTTTTAACATTTAGACTTAAGATTCTGCATTATAGATTAGTGTAAATTTTTGCCATAAGGAACCCTTTGCCTACTAAGGTAAATGTTATGAAGGTGGGAGTGTCTTTCAAAAGGTTTTGACATGTCACCTTGCGGTAGGTTTTAAGTCAATTTTGTCATTTCTGTCAACATTACTATACTAATCAAATGTTTAAAGATTCTGTAGGGTAGAGTTTCAAACCCGAAATACTGGAAAATGGTACGTCAATTTCATGTAGATAAGATCCTCTCTCGAATTCGAATCATATTGATATGATATGAACACATTAAAAACTGTAAAGTCAGAACCTCGTAAAATCATTGAGAATTTAATAACATGAGTTCCGTTCTTGTTATTCTGGTTGGATCACTGTATCACTTCGGTAATTGCATTTCAGTTTTTGATTTTCTTTAACAAAGAACCGCATTACCTCATTCTTGTGTATTTGTCAGACAATTGTTATAATTCAATTGGGACCCTACCCGGGATTAAATTCTTTTCCCTTTCTTTTTACTAGCTTTTATTTAACTTGCATCGTATATACAAGATTGTATATATGTATTTTACCCTACCGTTTCAAAATTGGTAATTGAATTTTCGGTCACTGATATGTTTCCGATCGAGCAGAAATTTTACATGTATGTGTGGTTTGCATGGCAATAGATGATTGGCGTACCAGTTTACGAATATCTATACCTATGGGGATGTTTTTACGTTGTCCTCTTCAAAATTTCCATTCCAGCTGAATTTTTATTATTTAGACTACAATTCTTCACATCAATTGTTTGTACACATCGCACAGTCTCGTTCCTCTCTTGCAGAAAAGAGGGCACCCTCGCTGTTCCTCTGAAGTGAGGATCACTCGTCGTACGTGTAACCGCTTCTGAGGACGTTAGGAAATAGACTGCGTGTGAGAGGAACGACAATAAACCGCACGGACACGCGACGCCACCATGGTTACTGCGGAAAAGTACTGGCACGTCGTCGCATATCCCTGCCGGCCTTTGGCTTAGGTTTTGGCATTCACTCAGGTCTCTCGATTGCCGTTTTGCGTAATGCTTCTCCAGGGAGGCATTAGTGATCAGGGCATTCGCATATAACAATTGTTTATTCACATCTTACGTAATTCTTCTATCCCTGTACAATGTTTGCTGCAGACCTCAACGTTATGTAAAATGTTTCATCAATAGGAATAAGAATCGAATTACACTTCTATCTCCTGAGAAGTGTTTCTCATCTTATTTCATTAGTCAAAAATATCACTTCTTCCTTGTCACGTGTGTTGACGTTTATGTAAATTTTATGGGTAAAGACTCGTAGTATAATTTTATAGTGAAAAGGAAAAATGCCTTTTAGCGTACTTATATATCCTGTTTTCTGTGAATGATTTGCTGTGTTCCCTTGAATGGAATACATTTCAAAAAGTACTTCTAAATCACTAAACAAGAAAAAAAATGCAAAGTGATGTGAACTCTAATCATTCTTAAAAGCAAAGATTTACTCATTATGCCTTTTAATACAATAATCACTGAAAGAAGACTATTTTTGCAATTTCATATTTTTCATCAATATCTTTATATATATATATATATATATATATATATATATATATATATATATATATATATATATATANACAATTTCTTCGCATACATATCAAAATGAGTGATCCTTGTGATAGACATGCATTTTTTATAAATAAGAATTTTCATTAAACTTACTTGCTGAATATTCAGCCTTATTTTACGATAGTCGCTTATACATATTCCAATCATTTTAAATTTTACAATTTTCTCTTTACCATATGAACTTTTATTTTAATATCCCTTTTCCCGCAAAAGACACGCAACTGAAGTAACTTTCATTACTCGCATGAGAGATCTTATAAAAGCGTAGTGCTGTACTCCATTCACTTGCATAAAATTTTGAGCTCGTTTTGTACCTTATTTTTCAGTAAAATCGGTTTGAAAAATAATGCGAAAGTTTTAAAATTACCTAGCCGGTCGTGAAAGTTATGTAATTTCTTTTCATAATATGGCGTACAGATGTGGTTGTCTCACAATTGAAGAATGCCGCCGTTTGAAGCCACCTCTGGGTCGCACAGTGTGGGTGAACACTGGAGAGTCGTATAGATTTGAATTCCTTCGTCCTGATCATTCGGATGTGTCTCTCTTCCAGCCAGTTACATGTTGCGAGCGAACCACTACAGTCTGTGCCAAAATGTCTTGCTGACCTCGTTTCATGGCCACTTCCTTGCGACTTCCGTCATCTGCTTCAAATGCGGCGGACAGGCTCTTCCATGGTCGCGTTTTGCACGTCCATCTATCATCGATTCTGTCGTCTTCTTGCCTTCACCAATGACCCGACCTTACGACAATGCCGCTGCCGCAAACCTGTCGAGTCGGGTTGAAACTTCCATTGACGATAAGTACAAGAACTAGGAAATAAAAATTTGCTAAAGTGCAGAAAAAAAACAACTTTTCATCGTTTATATAAAATTTTGTAGGATAGCACATATTATTGAAATTATTTCATTCATTATTAAAAACATGAAATATTACACTGGAATTTGAAATAAATAATTGCACTCTTGATTTAAAACAATCCATTAAAATTCGATAAATTTAATGTTTATTTTTCGGATAGAAGTTTTTTAAAGGAATCCTTGTATTTCAATTTTAGACATTCAAAAATAAAGTAACTTTAATAGTGGAGAACTTTACTATGCACTTGATCTTTATAACTTAACACAGGAACAACGATACATTCAACGTTAAAATATTATTCTACTGTAGTCTTTGTGATGAGAAAGCAGAGAGAGAGAGAGAGAGAGAGAGATGAGTTTCGACAACATGATTAATTTTAATTCAACGAGATTGTGACACCTTGAAATCAGAAAACTTATCCAAACAGCAATTGCAAGACTTAAAGAAGCTCAGATTTTATAAAGTGACAGTAAGAGATTTATTCCGACATTATCTATGTCTCACTGTACGCGAGAGATGCTCCAGGCTAGGTGTTGGCTCTTTTGTTAACGAAGTAGTCTTCCTTGGTGATACTGTCCTTATTCAAGTCTCCCACAGTTACCATAGCAGGTATTAGTCTCTAGATGACTGAGCGAAGACTGAAGATGGGTGCGAAGATACTCGTCTCATTGAAATAAACGTTTTTTCTACGATTATTAATTTTATGTCTAAAATACCATAATATTCAGATTTCTCTGTTCACTCTCGTACTTTCCGGTTACGTATGTAATTCAGTGGGGGAATACGATCACCGCTATGTATAAGAAAAGCACCGTAATCCCGAAGAAAAAGGCTTTTTGCGACTTATCTTTACATATTAGTGATCTTCAGCGAAACGTTACACTTTATTAAATGTTCAAAATATCTTAATTTTTCAAAATTTGATTGTCTACTTGTTAGTAACACCGAAAGGCAGCCAAGTTGCGCTGTGCGTTGACCACAATAAGAGAACGAGAACTAATAAAAAGAGATCAACCTAGTTTTGCAAATGCCAAACATCGAGGTGGCACTTATGCCAAGGAAATACAAAATGTACATTCTGTGCGATTAATCAAGTTTGTATGCCTTAATTTGTACGAACAAAATACTGCACTTGTACACCATAATGGCCACAAGGAAGAACGGTATCTTCAAGGATTTCTTTTAAAGAACTTCATCAGTTTATTTGTGCGCCAAGTGTACATTTTGTGAAATTAATTCTACTACAATTAACGTCCATTATATAATCTAATTAAATAAATAATGAGAGACTTACTCTGTGAAATTAAATTATTTTATAAAACTTACTTTGAATGAATCAAGAATGGCACGATACTGACGCTGTCTCTTATACACATCTAGATGTGTNTATCTACGGAGATAAGGCAGATAGCTGTTTTCAACTTACGGAAGCTTTCAGAAATGTTATCATTGTCGGTTTACTCGTCGTGTTTTAAAAATAAGTTGATTTCCTTTTTAGTTCCTTTTGATTTCCTTTGAACTCACAACTTTCCGCGGTCACAGAATGAATTTTAGTGAGTGAAAAAGGTATTTAAAAATGTACTAAAAATATTCTCAAAATACAAATGTTACAAAATTACATTATATAAAATTTCAACGTACAAAAATAATTAAAATATTCAATTAGAAAATTGTAGTGGAAGGAAATCTCCTTTGGGTACCTGTTTAAAACAGTTGACCGTGACAGTTAATTTTTTTTATTTCTTCTTTTCTACTTGGGTGTACATCGTTAAAGTGCACTATTAAATCAGTAGTTACGGAAGACGCAAACGATCTTTCGGGAGCTTTGAATACATTCTTGTGAGAGGTATCTGAAGTTTTCCCAAGATTAAAATGACTGGAACATATGTATTGAGGGGATTATGAAAATTATTATTAGATAAGATTTTGTTGGTTGATGGGTTTGGATGTTGAGTTCTCTTTGTAATTGTATCTTTGACTATTACCATGGCGCATTGGTAGTTCTTTTTAAAACTTCACTTAAAAAATTATTCTTATTTCGAGAGAAAACCCCTCTTTCTATCCTACCACGAATACGTCATTCGCACGTCCTCTCTTGAACCCAACAAATTGAAGGCAATAGCCGCGCGCAAGACGCGAGAATTGGGTTCGAAGGGTCGAAGAGTTTTATTGGGTGTTTGTCGCTCAGCAGCTCATTCACTGAATCTGACAGAAGGTTTATAGAAATGTTAGTCGCATTACGACTCATTGCTTAAATAGTGTTGATGAGATCTGTCTCGTCGAGTGAAGCTTAGTCGATTTTACTCGAAATAACCTTGTCCATTATTTATAATAACCCATATTACATATTTATAATATTAGTTGACTTGAAACATGGCTATTCACTAGAATTTTATCCAGAAAATTAATTGATACGATAAAGAACATTTGTCGAAACGAAATTGAAATGTTGTATAGAAGCCGATCTGCGTTCGTGGATTAATTATCTTTTTTTAACTGTCCTAGCTCTCATAGTTGTTTAACTAATAGAGTGAACTCACAACTTTCCGCGGTCACAGAATGAATTTTGACTGACTTAACAAAAAAATCAGGAATGCAACTGAATCGACCAGTTACTGTGCATAGTCCTGAGGAATTAATTAGAAAAACAGGAAATGAATCACAACTCAAGGACACGTGTAACATAAATCGCAAACCAATATACAGAATGAGTACGTTCCTGATAAGCAAATCATCTACAAAGCAAGAGGTGCGGAGTTGGAACACGGCGAATCCGAAGAGACTATACCTATAACTGAGAATGAACCTCGACGAAGCTTTGCTACACATAGTCGAAATGATTCAGCACTTGGAGAAACGAGACGACAAAATTTGTGACAAAATTATGTTGAGCAAACTTCAATAACAAATGAAAAAAAAGCGTTTAACTAAAAAACTAAACAAAGGCAAATGGCCGATTTTTTAAATTTTAAATGCCAACGTATAATTCGTACTATGACAACTCAAAAACTCTTCTTAACGTGTCTTAGATTTTAACGTAAAAATATTATCAGTTCATACGAGTACATCACAACGAATTTTAAATTGGTTGGAGAAGAAATAGGAAGTGGGCGTTCATTTGAGATTTCGCAGACAACTGTTTGAAACAATCAACGACTTTCTTGGAGACAGATATACAGTGAGCATATTCTCTATTTTATTGATACTCAAATGGATCAATGTGAACACAAACATTTTCCCTGCTTCTGTATTTTGAGATTAGCAGAGGTTCTTGTAATTGTTCGTAATTAATTCATGCGGCTATCGAAAATGTGTGTATATTTTGTTTCATTTATATATCCATAAAATCATTTTGTCGAAGAATCCTCACCGCTGATGACAATATAACACTTGTAACGCAATTCGTTTCCCTATTTGAAATCGTAACATTAATATTCCTCACATTTTCCTCAAGCTTCGTCCACCGTTTTGTAACAGCGGTCCTCTTACTTCGAATATTACGTCATGGTTGTTATTTTCGATGGTTCGAAGGAAACTTAAAATTAAGCTGTTGCAACAACCTACATTATGTTAGCTGGTGGATTGTATTCAATTTCTCAGGAAAATGGCTGTTATCTGTCCTTCTGTAAAAAAACATTGAGGTTCACTAAAGGTTTGCAGAAATACCAATTGCGAGGTACGCAGTTCTGTTTCATGAAAAGTTGTGATGGTTTCATTTGTTACACCATTTTTTTACCTGACAACTTTTGAATCTTATAGACAAGCAACATTGCACGCCCCCCCCCCCCNGAATTTGACAAATGATGCAATGGCTGTCATCGATTCCTGCTTTCCGTACCAGACAGACATCACCGCTATGAGACGTATCGAGGATTCCTGTCTCGGCTAAAACGGTCCCTGGGCACTATCTTTCTCTTGCACTCCCTGTTATGAACCACGTTTCATAAGGGTAGAATATTAAATAATATTCTAATTGTTAACAATATTCTAATTATTATTAACTATGTATATTTATTGTAANGACCGGCGCCTGGGACTCGTATCCTTTGATACGTATCTGATCTGACAGCGACGTTGGTGGAAAATATACGGAGGAGAATGTTTGGGAAGTTTTACTGAGAACGTAAGAGTGAGGTTTAGGGGAAGTTGTGTGTACTAGTGAAGAAGAAATTATAAAAAGTTGAAATAGATTATTACGGGAAGAAATATTTTAAAAATGTTGTGCACTCCTGTTGCCAATTCATAGGCGGGGGTAGGGAGGTTTTAGAACACTAAAATTATTTATGGAAATGTAAAAATTTATCCATTACTCATTGACTCCTGGTAAATATATTTCTTCTGCAAATTAAAATATTTCATTGTAATTTGTTTTTTAATGAGAGAAAATTTTAGAAATTTGTATTAGCCATTTGAATACTGAGATGGACCCAGGATCTTGCGGGAGGAGGTCCTGGTTCAATTTCAACCGAATTTACATAGCCTTTTCCTCCACGTACGTACTACACTTCAGAAAGATTCGTGTCGGTATGGTTTCAATATTTCCTTACTTTTACAAGACAATTTGTCCTGTGTAATATCTCAAACAAATTAATTTCCTTTCATCTGCTGTAACCCTGTCACGAAATAATCCTGGATTTGTCTATGGTATACATGCCTATTAGTTAGCATATTTAACGTTATTTAGAACACTATCATAACAAAGCTCTGACCTAAATTATAATGTACTTACCGAGTTCCCGTCTTCACCCACGTTGAGTTTTATTTCTCGTGATTATAATCGTTATTGAGTCCCAATTGATATGTATTAAACAAGTGAGCCTCATTCAGGTCAGACGGATCATAAAAGAAAAAAGCTCTGAAACCGTTCCCAATCTTGGCGCTCGCGGGCAGCATGGTCTTCTTAAAAATCATCAGGTGCTCTCCTCTTGTGAGGGAAAAGAGCTCGTGAGCGTCTCCTAAAATTCGTGAGTTGGAATGATAGTGTTTCTGTTCATTCTTCGGAAAAACTTTTGAAATTTGAGTGGGGCATTTGATTTTTGTCTCTAAATGAGATTTCCATTGAAATTTCGGGTTTCAAAACGTATTTTAGAAATAGCTACCAAGCTTTAAAATTTGAAAAAAATCTCCAAATTTTAGAACTTAGCCCTATAATAAAATTTTAATTTCTAAAAATTTTATGAAAGTCTTATTTAGAGACATATAACAAAATGGAAGGGTGCCGCCCAAAACAAGAATTAATTTTTTATTCGTTCGTGACTGATATTGTATGAAGGTGGGGCACTGTCTTAAAAAGGTTTCAGTTCTTATGATTTTTAAACACTGTACTCAGAATAATCTATAGTTCGATAATAATTTGTACATGCAAATTTTTTGCGTTAAATTACAAACATATTGACATTCTATTAGTATTATAACTCGCAGCTAACTTTTTATCTTATCTAGGAATTTTTGCTGAAATTTTTTGAATCCGCCTCTGCCTTACGGCCTTTGATCGGAATTGATGGGATGGTCCCTTGCTTCCTTCCGGAGAGTAAATTAGTTTGTCCTCCACGTGGTCATACGCAGTTTGTACTGTTTTTTTGACAATAAATTTATTATTAATATTAATTTATTATTGAACACCAACTCTAAAAGATAACCAAGTTCTCCAATTGTCGAAGATTTGTGAGTCAAACGACAAAGAATTGTGAATCTTTTAAACATAACAAAGAACTTGATCCTAGAAAGAAGATGGCAATCAATGAATCGTAATGTGTATTCATAGTAAACGAGGAAAATTGAGCGAATATTGGTGGAATAAGCATAGAACCTTATGACGGCACTTCAATTGGCGTTGTGGTATTTGTGTAGCGTGTGCGTTGTATTTGGCAAAATATTTTACGTATTCACAAATATGACAAAATGCCATCCTCACATGGACCGAACAAGGAAATAATACAATAATGCCAAATGTGTTTTCGTATACCAATGATGGACGGGTTGTATTTGGTCTAATACAAGAAATCTGGAAACTGTTTCGTTATTCCAGTCCATATAAATATTCTAGTCCCCCCAGGGGACTTACATCAAGTACGTGTTTGGCGAACACGGGGCCCCGAGCTGAGTCTGGCATTGCTTCCACTTACTTGTGCCATGCCCCTTCCTTTCTCTTTNTAGTGGGTATGGCTGAGTCATTCGGCGAGTCCCACACGCGGGGAGAGTCATGTTGGCTCTCCCTAGTGCGTAACTGCATTTTCCCTACCTGTACCAGTTTTAAGGGCTCTAATGACCTTTGATGTTGAAGAGCCCTAAAGCCCCACAAAAAAAAAAAAAAATTCTAGTCCATATTAAAGAAATTAGAGAATAAAAAAGTCAAAATATGTGTTAAAGAATGAAAATACCAACAAATCTCGATCACGCGCTCTCTACTCAGCGAAATACGGCAAACCAAGTGTGGGCGGTTCACGCAAATATTTGCCTTATTTGAGTCCTTTGAAGTGCGACTAAAAACCGACAA
The DNA here is from genome assembly GCA_002313205.1 of Laupala kohalensis. Taxonomy (NCBI): domain Eukaryota; kingdom Metazoa; phylum Arthropoda; class Insecta; order Orthoptera; family Trigonidiidae; genus Laupala; species Laupala kohalensis. Next base: position 323,720 of record NNCF01126214.1, read on the forward strand.
AGGATGGATATGGTTCGCGAATTTGCCACGGTAGAGCGAATGCAGACAAAATAGCTCCTCTACACTTGGCCGTGTTTGGGTAAAGATGGCAAATACAGAAATACGCAACGCCAAGTGAAGTGCCGGCATTAGGGTTGCGTTATGTGATACCCACAAATGTGTTCGCCTAATATCTACGTGAACAATGGAATGTTCTCCTACTGAGAGGGCACGAAATCCATGGGATGTTAGAAGCAGAGGAAGCACCTGAGGAAAGTTGAGAAGAACCGTTCTGGAAGAGGTGCAGGTAACTGGCACTCATGAAACATAGATTACAGTCAATGATGACATTCGTGTCCAGTGGCAAGTCCACATCTATGTCCTCTGTTGCAACACAATGATAGGATACTGATTCAAACTGGATCGCGCACTGACATACAAGAACCACTGCCAAAAAATTTTACAAAAATTGAAGACAATAAACATATCAGGAAAACTCATCAATACAAATGCACACAGAACATTATCTCTTGCTCTCATTGACAGTGTTGGAGAATATTGTGCACCAGTCCGGTCTCGATGTTCTTCTGTACGTAGACATTCAACTGAACGAAGCTTCAAGCATGAACGGTGGCTAAGTGGTAGTGTCTTTGCTCCCACGACACCGCTTAGCGCTAGAGCACGGGTTCAAACTCTTCTCGGCCGAACTAGGTGAGAATTTTACTGGAGTTTCCCGCAGCTACTCCTGTCAAATGTCGGTTCGGTACCGTAAGTTCCCCGGCAACTCAAAATCTCTCTTTCCCAATTCCCTACATTAGTTCACTGTTAGGTGAAGGAGCGGGTTTTATGGCGTGAGCTTACCACAAGACATAAAATAAAATAATAATAGCTAGAGTAGAAAAGGTGGCTCTCACCCCATTTCTATGCCACATTTTACTGCGTTAAAATTTTACAGCATTTGTAAGCGAAAATGAAAAGAAAATCGCTTTCAAACGAAAAATGATTGTCTTTCGAAACAGAAAAAATGGTCATCTGTTACCTTACCCCTTCGTGTATTATTCACGCGACGCAAAATGATTTGATGCATCATAAGATTCATTTATCAAACATATATATTAATACATGTTTTGATGAGTTTGAAAATTTATTTAGGTGCTATGGATAATATTCCTGGCGCATATTGTCGTAGTATACTCGTTGTTTGTTGCTTATGGCGGAAAAGTGAAATTCGCGTCACTGTCCTGATCTTACCTCACTTGTGGTGGTGGAATGACTAAATTGCTCTCGACCTTGTCCTTCCAAGTGAGGGTATAATAAATGCCAACTGCTGGAAAGTTAGATGTAATGAGCATTCAAATTGAATTTACTACGCGTGTGAAGAATGAATTAATAAACTTAGTGTTGGATGGATGCACGCACGCGTTTGTGGGTATATTGGGTACAAAATATCGTTCTCTAGTATCACAATACTGTGCGCCTTACAGCATTTTACGTTTCTGCATAAACAAAATACAAAGAATTTAATTAAAAGATTGTTCTACAGTTTTTTCTCTTTCCATCAATGGATCACGCAAATTTCAACCACCCATGACGTTCCACTCTACAACTGCAGTTCTTCAAAATGTGACGTCCGCGATCCCACAAGCTGTACTACCAGTTAATAGCACAGTGAGTTCGTCCGAGATAATTACTCAACGAAATCTTCAATCCCACCTGCCGTCACTTACCACTACGTTTGTCAACAGAAACTCAGAAAGATAAATACTGAATATTATGTACAAATATTTACGTAATTCATTTACGTAATATTTACAGAACTATACAACATGGAAAGTATATACGAAATACCTCCATTCAAACTCCCAGAACTGACGACTCTGAAACATTACACATTGACTCAGCCCGTTGCAACCCGCAACATCTCTACGCCCGCCTCTGGTATCGAAGAAGAGTTAATATCTCGGTTCGGCGTCCGACACAGCCTCCCCGTCTGAACATCTCGCCTGAACGTCTGCTCCCGAGGCCGCTGAAGCACCTCTTTTACACAAACGATGCCCTCGACACCACATAGGTCCCATTGTTCTACACGTCCGTTTATTGTCGCGCACGGCGAACTACACTTTTCCTGGAAATTGTTCACTTTCCAGCTCTCGTTATTCTGGATGAATCCATTGTTAATCAAATATAATTTTGTCTCAGCGAATGTTTGAGCGCTGTTTTGACGCCGCTACAGAAATAATAACTCTTTGGCCGATGCTTAGATTAGTATCTTTTGTCTTTTTACTGTCTTGTAAGAGTTATAGATGGGTTCACACTAGCATTATGCACGCTTCATGAGACCAAACCATGACGTAAGGGGCCTTGCTTTGAAATCACAGATTTTATGCAATGCAATATCTTTAAGCGATTTTCTACAAAAAGATACTTCTATCAGTTACAATTACCCAGTACTTCCAGTAGTTAGCCTATTTATAGTGAACTTCGTTTCCACTAATTGTCACAGGAGCAGCCCATATTTAATCTTTACTCATAATTTCTGCGAGACTCCTATATCTTCAGAAAACTTTTTGCAGTGCTCATTTTTTACCTTCTTCCCTATCATTTAGTGAAATGCAAAGCTGGAAATCTCAGAAGGCCCATTTAGTTACATAACCATACGGGTATCCCGTCAAATGGAACACTTATTTTTTTGTTTATTTATTATTCTGCCGAAAGTGGACAGAATCGAATAAACGTTTACCAGAAAACTTCTGATTCTGACACCAAAATAAAATCACCTCACAGCACATAAATACCATTCCACGTAGAAGCAAGATGTGTCTGTTGTCTGAAAAGATGTAATGGAAGTTATTCAATTAAGGATAAGTATTGTGCCGAGTATTTAAGAATTAGAGAGATAATCCAAGTTCAAACATTATGGATTATAAAGTGCCCAAATAAATTTTCACGGCGTCAAATTAGGTAAGGATGAAATGACTCATTATGTAGCAAAAGAAAAAATAGATATTTGCTTAACTCAGGAACTGTATGTTAGTAGGGGTAAGATGTATTTGCCACTTACATACAGAGTAATTTTTACAGGGAAAAATGATAAAATTAAGTATAGACGTGTAAATTGGGCGAAATATGAAAAAGAAATGAAAAATGGAAACAGATTTATGTCAGAATTACCAGGAAATGTCATAGAGAAAATGGTAGATGAGATACAGTTGAGAATGCTTGAGGAAGTGAAAAAATACCGAAGAGGAGAAGGATATGCAAGGGGGAAACGTTGGTGGGACTGTGAATCGACAGAAAAGAAACGGTCGAGAAATAAAAGACGACATATGTACCAAAAGGAAACGAGGGATGAGTCCAAAAGAAAGGAAATGTGGCAAGAATGTAGGAGCGCACAATTAGCATATAAAGTGGCCATAAGGCAGATAAAGAGGGAAAGTTGGAATGATTTTTTAGAAGGAAACATGTTCGTCATTAGGAATTGCCATGCGTCATAGGACAAGACAAAATCAGGGGCCAAATAAAATGGAGTAATATACAAAAGGAAACTAAAATGTCTATGACTTGAGCAGATACTGGAGGTGAATTGTGAGGATCATTATTAGGACATAAAGAACAGGAAAATCAGGAAAAGAATTACGAGGATATAGGTGAATATGAAATTGGCACGATGACGAAGAAATAGAGGGCATGGTGAAAACTTTGAGCTTGAACAAGAGTCCAGGCTGTGATAATGTTACGAACGACATCTGTTATATGTATGGACGGTTTGGGAAGGAAATAGTACACTTGGTAAATTTGTTATATGTATAGGTACTTTCCAAATGCGTGGAGGATCGGGGTAGTAATATTCATTCGAAGGACAGAATGAGAAACAAAACCGTATGCAAGTCCTACAGACCAAAAACACTGTTGCCAATGATGAAGTTGTTGGATTAATGGGTGGGAGAGAAGTTGTCAGAAAAGGTAACAAATGAAAATTTCTGTACACAACAATATAGTTTTGTAAAGAAGAGGGGAACAGAGGATGAAAAGTTTTTGACACTACACGAACATGATCGACAAAATACACACTTCTTGTAAGCGTGGAGTATGAGGGAGCCTTCGATAGTGTGAATTGGAAAATTTTCCAAGAATGTGTAGCAAAATTAGGGATTCACTAAAAACTGAAAAAATTAATACAGCCCTACTTTGAGGACAGATATGCGCTACTGGAATTGGGTGGTAGGAGAATTTTGAAAGTAGTATGGAAGGACTGTCCGCACGGAACAATTTTATTGAATCTCAAACAAAAGTATCTCAAACTAAAACAGTGGGTATGGTCTTTGAATGGAGGATGAATACCAATAATACATATTGGGAAGTGGAGATTAAATATGGAAGAAAAAATTAAGTATTTATGAGTTATGTTGAATACGAAACTAAATTTTCATGAGCATTTTGATTATATTACAGCGAAAGTGAAAATAATATATTACTGTTTGAGGAGAGTTGGAATAAGCAAGTATAATATCGGGAACAAAGAGTTGCGGCAATTATATGTAGGGGCTTTATTTCCAATAATTTCGTATTGTTCCATTGTACAGGAGAAGAGGTTAGATGTCGTTAAAGTAGAAAGAAAGCTAAGAAGCTTACAGCGTATTTGTTTAATACATTTAAGCAAATGTTACGGAAGTGTCTCTACGAAGGCTGTGGAGGTACTTCTAGGGATATTACCAGTAGATTTCGTAATTCGCAAGATGGCATACCGAATACGTATACGAAGTGGAGAACTAATGTGTATAGATGGAGAAGTAGTATAGGCAACAGACAAGATGTGGAGGGATAAATTGACGCAGAAGTTTTTGTTATGTTGGGGAGCACGTTGGAATAATGCGCATGAGGGACGTGACATATAAATTTATGAAGAATGTTAAATTTGCACAGACAAACAAGAAATGGTTTCGGCCGTATAGACATGTACTAGAAATTATGACAGGACATGGGGACATGAATAAATATTTATACAAAATGAAATAAACTGACAAAATCAGCCATCGCAGTATATGCTTAATGAAATTAACTTTACGCATAGACAAATCACTGAGTTTTAGTACCAAAACACAAATGAAGGAACGAATGGATCATATCTCTCCTTGCACGATAATGCCACACCTTCCTACATGGAGACATGATCGGACGTCTTGCCAATTACAGGTTGTCATGGAGCATTCCATTTTTCGAATTCTTCACGTCCACGAAGGACGTGAACATTGAGTAAAACGAAACGCGACTTTTTTAATTCAAGTAGATAAAACGTGTATTGTGCAGTTGCGTAGCTAGGTGTGATAAATGGGTTATAATTGGAAAAAGGACGAATACTGTATGTATAATGTGAAACATTTTACGTAAAAATTTGTTACAAATAGAGATTGGAATCCCGCAGCTCCTTCAATCCCGCGAAATCGATGTGCGGAATTGATCGATCCCGCGCGGATCCCGCGGAATTCCTCACTCTTAATATAATTTTATAGAATCATATTAGTACAACAACTTTTATTAGACAACAATCAGAATTTGTTTTGTAACAAATAACAGTATGAAGCTAGATCTCATTAGGAATAATTTAAGTATTTTTGTTAAAAAATAATCAGTCGAATAATCATGTGAGTTACCTGATAATCTGAAGTGCTTAGCTAAGGTATTTTGACTAATTTTTAAATGCTTCCTTTGGTATAGAAATTTCTCTTGCTTAATCTTATTCTAACCTTGCTTGTTCTTTCTGTCTTGTACTTAACACTCTTATTTAATGTTATGCTTATTCAGTCTGATAATTACTAACAATCAAATCATAATTGTTAATCACTTTACAGGTGCTACGACTATGACTAACCTATGGTGCTAACATTTGAAAATTTGCTCTTACGAAGCAAAATGGTATTTATATCATCTCCCAGCCTGCTTCTTAGAGGACTACAAATATATCCTGCTGCAGAAAAAGATCTCTCGGCTTCTACACTAGTCTATTGTACCGTCAGGATATAATCATACGCAAGAATCAGGTGCTGTCCTGATTCCATCGGATTCAAAGCACACCATTTCTTTTTCAACATGTTTTCATAATCCTTTCACTTGTTGGCTGCCGTTTTTCTTGAATGTTTCTTTTTCTTGTTTAAGCTGTCGTTCTCGTTGAACAAAATTTTTATTTACGCTGGAATATGTGGCCCCATTTTTCAAATTTGCGGGATCCCGCAGGCTAATAAGTGGAGCGGGATCCCGTTTTGCGGGATTGCAATCCCTAGTTACAAATAAAGAAATGTTAATTTTTCACGAAAGACAAGATTTTTTGACTGACTGGCAATGAAATACCTTCCATGGGAAGGTTAAATAGGCGAGGGGCCAAGAAAAGCATAACATCCTCGCTTCAGATCCCGGACCTTTCCGCTGTTTTCGCGCACCCAAAGTTATCTTGCGGTAATATATCAATTATTGAGAGCATTCACAATTCAGTGAATCACTTTGGTTTTGTTTGTTTTTGTATCTTTTTTCCCTTGTCTCTGCATCTGGTATTGTGATATCGCATCCCATCACACAACTTTGAATTCTCATCGTCCGCCATATTGGCACGCTCGTGTCTCCTCTGTTGTTACCCTGACACCGGAGAGACGCGGATTGCGCCGGTTAACGCGCGCTATCGCTGGTTTGCAGACATTCGCGATAAGCGTGCCGCCGCAGCCACGTCTCTATTATATTCCATGTCGCTGCGAGAATATTCGCGAATTTTCTCATGAAAGAGAGGGGGATGCAAATCATGACGAGATTGTGATGATGGTGTACGAATCCTCGTTAAGTCTTCGTCAAAAATATATCGTTGTTTTTCGTGTCATATCATGCTTATGTTCGTGGTGAATTTGCTTTTATTCCTGGAAGAACAGAAAATGTTGGACGTGGTATGAAAACTCATAGTAAATATAACCAACATTTCCTTCTATATTATTATTTTAGAATTAGATAACTAATAATTTTAGCTGAGCTTGACGTTTAATACAGTGATCGATAATTTTTCATTAGAATATTATAGAAGTCAACCTTCACGAATTGATGTTAAATCAAAATCTTTTCAAATATTTAGAAATACATTTATTTATTATTGACGATAATATACAAGACGTTTGATGTTTCTGTTAGGAAACCACATTTTTTATACATGATAATCCCCAGCATCTTTTAAATAAATTGCTACTTCAGTAATAGGAAGTTTATATTATTTGGATGATTGCAGTTCGTGAAATTGTAATTCGGTATGTTTAGAATGTAATTAAGTTTAGTGTCAGGGTTCAGACTATAAGGCTTGCTCTTCCTTCTACCACGTGTTCGGGCGAAGGAAATGTCAAGGATGTTGGGTTGCCAGAGAAACTGAGGTACCGAACCCACATTGGTCTGGAGTCAGTGAGGGAAATCGTAGGTGAAAACCTCCCCTGGCTTGACCGATCGTGGAATTGAACCTGCGCTATTGAGCTCAGCAGTTCGTAGGAAGTGAAGACACCACCACTATACCTCGGATGTTGAAAGGTTTATGTTAGAATTATTATTGTTGTTCGGATAATCGGTTCTTATAAAAGAATTCAGATCAACTGTCCTAATTAGAATTTTACATTTGTACTTCAATTGACACATTCTTACTGATTTCAGTCAACATATACTTAAAATATGATAATAAAATTTCATCAATTTGATTTCTGGATGTCTCGTTTTTATCGCAGGCATGGACTTTATCGAGAAATGTGTTTTGTTCGTCGGCACATTTCCGATGTAGTTAGAAACTTGGTGGTATATTAAATGCATCAGCATTGTGAAGTTTTCTTCTCGACTCGTTTTATCAGTTGAAACACTTGAGTGAATGATCGAAAAAAACGTTTGACAGACTGAGTGTAAATGTAATTGAATGTAATTTAATTAATTGTTATTTTATGCATGAAATTTTTTCATAAAAATATGTTTAACTTTTTAAAAACTATTAAGAAATATATCAAGCGACCTTTTGATGTATACTGTACACAATATTTTTCTCGTTATTCTAGTAAATGGATATAAATAAAGTATAATTTCCTTTCACGATATATGGTCTGTAACGATACCTTGAATATAATGGTCTTCAATGACGTGTAAATATTTCTGTTAAAAATTAAAGAATTAATGAACGAAGTAGGGTTAAGGGAAGGCCGCCAAAATCTCACACAGAGCACTTGTAGAACGTCGGAAACCGTGACTTAGTAGAAGATATATACGCATTTGAATGTTTTCTTAAGGTTTACTTATCTTCATCCTCAGTATGCTGCGGAACTAGGGATACTTCAGGAAAAAAACCTGTTTGAAGGTGCGAAAATATTGTTTTGATTACATTATGGAAAGTTTGTTTGGCGTCGGCTTAGAAACAAACACATAACGTATAACAAATATGTTTCTCATGTTTGGTAAAATGGGTTTACCTTTGTAAAATCTGATGAAATTCGGCGGCGATTGAAAGTTGTTTTTTCAAAATATATTTATTCGCTCATTCATATAATAATTAAGAAATGCAAACCATTTCTGGTTGCTAATTCTAGGAAAACAAATGAAGTTATGCTCATTCAGTCTATTTACACAAAAACAGAATGAAGGTATAGGTTGCATTATACACTGTCAAGTCAGTTTTCAAACAGAAATAGTTACAACATTTTGTACTCGACACACGATAGTTGATTTCCAATGTTACTTATTTTCAGTCGCATATTGTATCACAATGTGTATTCGTTTCGGAGAAATTGTGCTCCGGGATATTTTAAGCGATTTGCTTCGCATGTCAAAAAGTTTTACGAAACCTTTAGTTATTGGATACTTTACTGATTAGTACTTATTTCTGCTTTTTGGTCGTTATATGGGAACGCTCAATGGACTCTTCTTGAGAAAGCCTCGGTTCTTCAGTCCCAGTTTTGAAAATGTCATAAGGCCTTTCCGATGCCGGAATTTGGTTCTATGCCGGAATAACTTTTATGTTACAGATCTGCCGAACCCAACGATGGGTGAAACGTCAGAAATTTAACGCCCGTCTGTAATGTGATTTAATCAAATGTTATTCACCCGGCCTTGTATGATTTTAATCAAGGGACCTTGTCGATCTTGTTATGAGTAACGCTGATGACATAATAGTGATTAGAAGAGCAGCAAGGAAATTGAAACGTCAGCTTGTCTACCAAGCTCAGTTTATCATCCGCTTGCACTGACTTTCGCCAGTTTGCACATTCCTCACTGGTTTATGCCAGATAGAGAGACGCCGCACAGGCTGCGTTCCAAGACGTGGCTTTGGCCTCCCACGCGAGGATTACGTGTTATTGACTCAGCTCCAGGGTTAATGTTTATACGAACTTACGTTGTTCTTTTTCAAATATTAACAAAGTTGGTATAAAATAAAAAAATTGTTAGATTATCATTAGTTCCGACGAAAATAATCTAAATAGTTACTAGCATATTACAAATATTTTTGGTTTTTATCTAGTTGAATATTACTCCATTCAATGGAGCAACGAGTGTGAAATATTATTTTGATAATGTTGTTTTATAATGTCACGCAGTTTTATTAAAATAATTTGCAGTGGTGTTCTATAGGTAGCGTCTTCTCTACCTCGACACCGTTGAGCAGCAGAGCGTGGGTACAAACCGTGCTCGGCCGATGTTCGTGAGGTTTTCAGTTGGGGTATCCCCTCACCTATTCCAGACAAATGTCGGTTTGCTTCAGTACGTTCCCTTGCAACCCAACATCTCACATTCCCTATTCCCTTCCCAATGAATAGTTAGGTGAAGGAGAGGGCCTCATTGCCCGAACCTCGCCATAAGACGAAATAAATAAATAAATTAAATTTGTTCTTTTAAGAAGTGATCATTGAAGTGAAATAACACTTTCAGATTACTATTTTAAGATAAATCGTTGACACCTTTATATCAAATTTGTTAATATACCTTAAATTTTGCTAAAAGCAATGTGTTGGAGTGAACTTATAAGATATTTTACATGAAATTATATTTTGATTATAGTGATGTATGATTTTGTTACTTTTATTGCACGAATTGATGTGGGCAGACTATAGAATGATTAAATATGGCCGAAATTTGGGTTTCATTTGAACTTACGTTACGAATATTTATCAATAGTATCGTAAAACGTTTTTCAATAAAGTCGTATTGTATTGTGTATTTCGCTGCCCTATTCAATCAAGTCGTATTTTAAGACTTATTTTGTTTTTCTTCTGCCAGCTCACGTGAACTTACACTGTGCTCTGTTCATTATTAACTGATTTATAAACGTTATGGCATTGTATAATTTTCGATTTGGCCAATATAATATGGTTTTATAGGGAAGTAAAATGTAAGAATAGATGATAAAGAATAGTGTACCTACTGTACCCCTTGAGCAAGGTATGGGGTAGACTTTGGCACTCTTGAAACTGCTAGTTGAATCATAGAATGTTTTGTTCATGATACTTCCTTGACGTTCGATTTTTTTCTCTGTGTAAGATATAAGAAGTGTTTTAAATATCGTAAGGGAAAGGGATAAAATATTAAAGGTGATCAAACGAAAACATTTCACGTTGGTAACTTGAAACTAGCAGGACCTTGTGTAATTTTGACTCCTTGACCTCTTCCGTACTTTCCTGAACTATCTCGTGCTGAATTTGTTGTCAGTAACACTTGTTAACAAATAGAGCGACGAAATGTGCGTAGAAATCAAGTAACATGAACAAATAATAGACGCCGGCACGCGAGAATGCCCCTCGTGAATACCTAACCATTTAAAACACCTACATTGCCGAAAGTCATATAATAAATAGCAAAAAATAAATAAGAATAAAACATGGAGCGGACTGCGCACGCGCCAAACGTTTATTCGTAACTTGCGAACATTCGACATTATCTGTCCCAATCCAGATGTCGCAGAGCGGTGCAATGGGTTTGCAAATACTTTCGCAAAAGACTAATCCCTTTCTTGATTATATCTGCCTCTATACATGGATACAAGAGACAAAATTTTATAAGCAATGAAATGGTTCAATATATTTATTCTTAAGATATTTATCATCTAACGTACTATACTATTTCTAAATACAGCGGTTTCAAATTGTTCGGTAATATGCGTTTAACAGCAGCATTTAAACCTCAGGCACACGTTTTACGGGGATGGATAATACTATATCCCGTATCAGGTCCTATTTGACATTGATACGAAATTTCCCGCTCGAACGTGCTCCTTTACCATTCCCCATAACCATAAATCACGGAGTGTGAATCCGATTGTGATTGCTAATGTTCGCTACGACCAACCTGGAAATGTGCGGTCGACCGAGGCACAGCCAGAAAGAGTGCAACTCGATAGAGCTTGTTGATAAATTCCTGCTTGTAGGATTTGTTGCGATGATTCATCAATGGTTTACTGCTGCAACATCATTAAGTGGTTGTCTGAAATTAATGTTGGGGGATCAAAATAGTAAATTCCTCCATTCACACAGCACAAACATTCACCTTAAGGTGTCTCCAGACATTTGTCATTCGGCGAATCCCGAATGGCAATCATCACTCGTCAATGTTCGCCATTGCACGACTTCCTTTGACATGCTCAAAAGACCGGCACGCTGCGGATAGGGTGAGCACTGGTATTCGTGACGCGGCAAAGAGCAAGCAACCCATCCACACTCTTCGCTATTCGGCGAGCGGTCGCTCGGGATTTGCCGAATATCTGGAGCTGCCTGTTGGTGAGTCACCTTCATGCTCCGAAATGACTAGTGAATGAGATGATGTCTAGATGTTGCAGATAGCGCAACCGGTAACCCACTAATTCCCTTCTCACCGTACCTCCCCGAGGTGGATGATACATAAATAACGTGAAGAAACGTAACGTAACATATAGGATAAAGCGAAGAATGAGTGAAATTGAGACAGCAGAGGATGCGGAAACACCTCGAGGAAAACTGCTTCATATCAGTTTCGTCCTCCACTACAAAGTGTAATTGGATACACTTTTGTGTGAAGCACCCTCCTAAGAGCTACACTAGCAGGTACACTGACCTCGGCACCACAGATCTCTCCTTATTATGGACATCCACGCATAAAAATATTGAACTACTGCTTTTTCAGATGTTTTTATCATTCACCCTGACATCATGTATCAAAATGAAACATTACGTACCAATACTGAGAAAAAAAACATAAAAGTGTATTTTCTATTCATTCAGTAGTTTTACAGTGATTCAAGTTGAAACAATTTTGTGCAATTCAACGTATCAAGTTATTTCAAGGAAAAATTAGCGAATAAGGAATTTACATGAGAGAGAATATTTGCCCAAAATAACAAAATTATCCATGAATAGATGCGAGTTTTCAGCTACTCGTCTTTATTTTGAACTCGGGTGGTCTAAAGAGAAATGTTGATCACAACGTTGATGATGAATTTTCCCTATACTAACTCTTTTTTGCAAGGCAGAGTTTGAAGAGGTGTTGCATAATAATAAGCAGAATAATATAAAGAATATATAGTCACTCTATCCAGTTTTTTGTTTGTTGATTCATAAGGTATTTTCGGTGAGAAGGGAATTAATGAGTTACAGGTTGCGCTATCTACAACTTCATATTATTTATTGAATAATGTGTAAACTACCAACATCAAAATACAACTTTTCCCTTTTTTTATTTTCTGCATTTTTCTATAACATTTATTTTGATAACTAAATGTATTTCAATATATTTTGTTTACCGTACTTTTTACAGATATAAATGTTTAATGTTCATAGATTACGGTGTAGGACAAATATTGTTGTATCACAAGGTCAAACCAGTTAAAAAATTTGTATATCGTTGCTTCAACGAATGTTGACCCTTCTAATACAAAAAAAAGTCAAAATGTTGGATTCTAGTAGGAATGTAAAGGAAACACAACATAGGTACTAAACATTGAAGTGGATGTAGTCAATTCTTGTATTGGAGGATGTGCGTAGTTATAATTATATGTAACTAGAAATTGAAGAGTTCAAAACTGAACATTTATTTACCGTTTACATTCACGTCAACTTTTCACTTTGCTTCCTGTTCCTGTGATTGAAGTGTTTTGCTTTGGTGTGACATTTGTCTTGCAACATCAAGTTACATGTGTCTAGCACAACGACATTTAGACTGGATCAATCCAACCCACCGAACATATGACGGTCATTATTTGGTGCTCAGTTGGTTGGAACTAGTCTCATCTACGCTTATAGCGACTCTTCTTGTGAACCAGAAGTACAGTTTTGTTGCCTCTTAAATTGTGATCTGCAGGTTATATAACAAGAATATTTGTATATTGATTAATTAAAATACCAATAATATCAGTAAATTCTTTAAAAACATTCACTGAGAAATTATCCTCATGGTTTTGGGTTAGTTCAAATATTTCTATGCGCATGCAGAGTAACTGTTATTTTCAGTTTCTTTCTCCCCCCCCCCTCTCTCTCTCTCTCTCTTCAGTTTTTTCGACTGAACGAAATGAATGGAATGCGAGACCGAATACCTCTTGGTTCGGGCCGAAGAGTTTCTCAAAATTGTGCCTAACGCTAGTCTGTGCGCCTAGATTGAATGACAGCGAATTTTAGCAAAATATTTCTGATCTTAGTCTGTTTTTAATTAGCTGATGGTCTTAAAAAATTTGATCAGGAAGTACGAAAAAGGTCATGAAATCAGGATATTTATCTGAGATCTAACTCTTTTCTTTTTCTAATTGAAAATTCAAATAAAAATAACTAAATTCACTGGATAGTCTACAGTCACAGACATCATAGCTGAAAGATGTCTTTCTAAACTATCGCTAATTCAACAAAATGTCTTTTTGACTGATATTTAAAATCTTAAAATAGTTAACTCGGGATTTATTCCAATTTGTGAGAATTCGACAAGTAATTCATTTCAAAGATGTTGAAAATAATGTGATATTATTAGCTACAGTTCTAGTCACTTTTATGAATAGTATTAAATTTGCCTATGTTAATATCGGTATTAATGTCGTTAAAATAAGGAATATAGAAAACAAAGATTCTATAATGCTTCAATATAAATTTATTCTTCTGAGAACAAATCGATGTATATACTCGTATTTTCCTACCGCCAAATTGGTATCTATGCGTCTAGAGAGGTGTATGGAGAGAATTGAGATTGAACTTCTTTTTAGAAAATACTTCCTAGAAAAATTAAAAGTAATTAAAGGTCAAAGATTTGTGGATAGTGTTAGAAGAAAATACTTGTAAGTAATGCAACGGAATGTAAGGTATCTATCTGTTTGTAATAGTTTTTTTCAGACAAAGATGGAAGGGGGAAAGGAGAAAACAATTTTAATAAATTATCTTAATACGAGTCTTGAAGGGAGGAACTAAAATATACAGAACTAAAAAGAAATGACTATGGGAAAATGAACATGAGAAAATGAAAGAAAACGTTCAACTTCAAAGGAAGGAAGCAGAAAAGGAAGAAAGGAGTAACATGCAACCAAAGGAAGCTCTCATAAAAGTACACATCCCTTACAACTTCACAGCCCATTCTCAAGGATTCTCATCAGCGAGAACAAAGCTTGTTCTAAAGAAAACTGCGGGACCTTGAGCATACTCGAAGGGAGAGTATCTCCGTCATCTCGCTTTGGCTAGTCGTCGCACTTCGCAGAGTCACATCTAATCGAGGACAGTCGGAGGAGCGGAGCGCGAGAAGAAATTCGCGAGACGCCGCGTTCGAGCCAGCCTCAAGCGGTGTGATCCCGCCTCAGCTGGGTAAGCCGCGCTCAGGAGCACTGTGCAGACCCCCTTATCACTGCCAGCTGGGTAACTGTATAATTTTCCAGTTACTATAATGAGTTCACGAAAGTGTCGCAATAGGCATTCGCAAAGTTTACTCTATTTTAGCTCGATATTTGGAATAAACCGAGTCTCTTCCTGACGAGTCGTCTTGCATGTGTGCTAGCTAATAGTACGTAAAAATGTTTAACATTAGACCGCGATTTCACATAAGCTTTTTATCTCGTATAGCTTGATGGAAGTGATCAGTAAAATTTACGAAGAAATACTACACAAATATATACGTTGTTCTTACTTACAATTAAAGTGCAAAATTGGGACGAAACGAAATCTACGTTACAGATACTTAGCTTTTTCTGTTCGTGTTAGGAAGAAATCTGGCAGTCTGTGTACTTTATGATTTTATCTTGAACTTGTAGGTATTTTTTTCTTGCTTAATAGAATCAAAACATGTGTGACATTTCCGTCTGTGTTCGGAATATATAATATATATTGTTTAAATCTACAAGAAAGAAGCCATAAATAAATTATTTGCAGGTTTGGAAATTGCAAGATTGCAATTAGAAGAATGCGCTCTGTATCATCAACGCAACTTAACTTTCTTTGCGATTTATTTAGCCCATGAATATTTAGAATAGAAATATAAAGATTTTCTAATTATTAAATTAAACGAAATGAGAAAATAAATTATTCATCAAGGAAAAACAAATATTTCATGCCACAACTCTAAAAAAGCACGATGTTAACAAAATTGTTATTACCCTTGGTCTATGAGCTTGTACACATTCTTCATAGCCTGTATACCTTTTTTTCACGTGTGTATGTCTCTTTGTGTCCCTAATTAACTTATTTTGAATGCGCCAATATACTTATTTTATTTTGTTATGTTATTGTCTTATCTTGTCTGATAACATTGACGATCCAACGCGAGAAATGATCATTGTTTTTACAAATAAGTTTTTACTCAACTCTTGACTTTTGAACAAACTAGAATGTAGTACTCATTTGTAGGAGAGATCATTTTTGTGATTTTTTATTCCATGACACTAAATGCTCTGTGAACTAATTAGAGACCACATTTCACATACTTCACTGTAGAGCTGTTGTATTGAGGTAAGATACCTTGGGAGTATGTCATTTGAGGCAACTCGACGAGAGAATTCTTCCTTCTGTAATTGGGGTCAAGTTCAAAAGGAAGGGAAGTAAGAGAGGAGAAGAACCCAGAAGGCGAAAATAATGGAACGTGTCTAAAAACATGTTTGTTTCTTACTTCTCTGTTTAGGGAAATTCTGGAATAGTGTAACCATTAGGATGGGATCTTGAGTTTTGGTCATTATGGTGCAATAATTACATAGGTTTTATCATGAAATGTATATACAAAATGAAAAATCATACGGAGAAAAAACAAACAAATTACAAAAATTAACATAATCAAAGAAAAAATAAAAAACAACCGGAGAATTTTTATTTACATATATACAGCTGACATAATATATACATAGAAAGATTGGGATAATCTCTTTGCAAATGCCAAAGTTAATCATTCACTCACCATAACACTTTAATATCCCACCAAGCATTTTGCGCAGATGCCAAACCAAAACTGAGGTGTGTACAAATTTTAATTTTTTCTGAGTAATTCTTTTGTGTACAATACTACCAACTTAATTACTGAATTATATAATTGCACCACTAATGCAGTATATATGCATTTACGCATCTTAAAAATTGGTAATTCCTATATGTTGTTAATTTCCAACCAGTAAGAAATAATCAGTAGTATTGACATATTGTCCAGTTCACTTAAAAATATCGAAGAAACTTTATTTAACAATGACTGTTGATAAAAGTTCTAAGATTATACCCACACAATACCTTTCGTCAGACGAGTAAAAAGTGTCTTTTCCTTAATCCCTAGACACTACGGGTTGTATTATTGTTAATTTTGGTGATTTCCGTGATATAATTTATGTAAAAGTGGGAAGCCACGGGACATGAACTCGATGGGAAAGCATGGAGTTTTTTTTAATCACTTGCTGGGTTTATAGTGGTGCGTATTCATGTATTACATAGCGTTGCCACGATATATATTGAAACTTTTTTGTAATGCACCAACCACGCCATTCACTATGTAATTTGCATTACGTTTCTAACAATTTCGAAGAAATTTTTATTTGAATTTATATCATTGATCCAAAGAATATTTTTTTCTTAAATCAAAAATACATATAGCACTATCAATTCCATTAAATCTACTTTCGGCACGACAATATCCTCAGAAAATATCAGCTGATTACAATCACGCAGAGTTCCCGATATGACAGTTTCTCTATGAGTTGAAGGTTTACTTCGCTGAAATCGGCATATGTTTTTCATAATTAATTGGTGATATGTTGGTTGACTTCGAAATAAAAAAATGCAAGAGAAGGCGTTGTATCTACCAAACGATTTATTTTCTCCGAATCCGATATGTTTTTCACATCCCTTGGCAGCCATATTGAATTTTCTCTTTGCACTTTTATATGAATTGTAGTAGAACAATTACGTGTCGTCGAAATAATAGCTTTGGTCAGTTGTTTTGATTGCTTTAAAAAACTCGTGAAGATTAATTGGTTAACATTCCAATAATAAACGAAGGGAAAAAGAAACTTAACGTATACTTATTTTACATTTTTTAATTTTTATTCACTGATAGGCTGTTCAGTTTTGAGATGTGCAATTAAAATAAAGTGTTGTGAAGAAACTGTTTTATATTGGAGTGGTTTAATGTTTTAATTACAAAATGTAGTTACGTGTAAAAACTGGGACTATACTCGTATAAATTAATAAACGTAATGAAACTCATTGATACCGTTTATCATTGCACAATATATCAACTCGCTTATTAAGTATTTTAATTGATATTTAACGTATTCAGAAATAGCTTGTATGTAAATGATAACATATAACCTATTCGTGAAGAATTTTTTTGTTAATGAATAAGAGAAAGAAAAAAAACAATGTAATTGTTCTCGAATTGATTTAACAATAGACCAACAGGACGAATTAAATTATTTTTCCTTCACCATAGTTCTTTCATTTTAATACAGTTCAGCAATTTGAGATTGGGTTGTTCTTAAAACATAGTTTTCGGGATATCTCTTTAATCTGCGGTTTTTCGTTTAAGTGTAATCTATAAACGAAAAGGTAAATGAAAATATGAATGAAACTTTTGTGAATATCATATTACAGCATACATTGCTATTAAAGGATATTCTCGCTATGATTCAGGAATAAGTTAATATGAAATGCATAACAAGAGAGAAAATTAATGTAAATGTTCTTGAATTCTTACTTTTATACATTTATTTTGGAGTTTCGTGTAAAAATTAATTATATAATATTTTTGTTTTTTCTAGGTGAGGATCTTTTGAGTCGTATTCGTGTTTAATCACCCTCATTTGAAGTTCAGGTAAGAGAAAACTATGTTATCGGAACTCGGGTCACCCCAATTTCCACAGTTTTGGAAAACTGATAAGAAGAGCGATCGTTTTCATGTGTCATTCGCGTCTTGGTGTTTATTTTCAAGTAAGTCCTAATTTTCGCATCTTTTTGTGACAAGCGAGCTCCCATTACATTTTTAGTTGTTTCCAGAATATTAAGGTTGGGCTAGCGCTCCAAGCGAGTCAAATCATTAAGAAGTATAATTGTTTTCTTTATTTTTATTGTAATTGTTTTATTACACTATATAAGAATAATAATTATGAAAAAAGGTAATTTCTATATGTCAGATAATAGTATAGAATACGCAATATTCAGGAACTCACTCGACTCGTTTAAAATGCACAAGAGCATGTAAAAACATGCGGCCATGCACAACGGTTTCGTAACTCATCACACCTCGGAAAAAGTGAAATCTTTTTCAAATGCCCGGTAGCATGTAGATAAGTGATGTAAAAAATACAACGGTAAATTTAATAAAAATCAAAGTAAACTTCTAATACTTTCGTGATTTAAAAGTTCGTCTTTTTTTGAAAACAAATGATTCCTCCATAGGCCGCAATGTATCCCTCCATCAATGATAATTGTAATTATTTCATTTAAATGACCGGTGAGGTAAGTTTTTCAATTTGAAATCATATGTTACTATGTTTTTCATGGCGATTTCAGATATTTTGGTAATTTAATTCTACCTACGTTAATATGACCTTTAAAATGACTGTTTTCTTTCTTTTTTTTAGTAATGTCATGAATTGTTGTAGGGCTTTGGACTAGCTTTATATAATTTAAACATATCCTTCTATATCAAAGTCTTGTTTCTGTTCCTTGAAACGATATCATTGAAGCCGTTGATTGGGAGTAAAAATATATCAAATCTAATATATAAGCGAATTTACAAATAAATTGTCATATTTCTAAAAACGTTTTTCATATTAATGCGAAATCATGTTGAAACACATTTCAACACTGAAAGATGCCGTATGGGTGTTCGAATTTCGAGTTCACGTTTCCGCAGGTGAACGAAGAAAACGTGTTACAAAGCGTAGTTCCTTAATTACAGACGTTTTTTCATATCATGTCCATGAACGCATTCATAAGGGTTATGACCATTTCCAAAAATATTTTACAAAAATAAAATGTACTGCATATTTACATGATCATTGCGTTTAAAATTTGTTGGGGTTCCAAGTTATGGGAAATATTGTTTAACTACAATTGTACGACAATGCCTTGTATTTCAAATGAACAAGTTAACAAGAGTCGCCTATTCATAGTCACATTTTGTACATTGAATGACAGGAAACTTACAAGTCGTACTTGTCATGGCACTTTATTTTTGAACGACAACTGATAATTACTTTCGGAAAATTAAAATTTAGTTTTAAATTTATTCCTGAGAGCTGTAAACTACGATATCCACGATTCTTTGTGATTTAATGAGATGTGTTGGGAAGTCGCACGGGCGTGAAAATTATAACTTTGGATATTCTCAGCACAATTAAAAATAAATATTTTGCCCATGCATTACTTCTTACTTTTTCATTTCCTTTTTCTTCCTCTTTACCTCTAGATTGAAGGATTCCAGTCTTCTGCGTACTTATAATACTTTTTAGTGAAGAAAGAGAGAAAGTAAATTTTTCACTTTGTGCACTCCCTTCTGATACGTAGCATACATAACATGTCCTTCAATAAATGTAGTATGTCGGAATCGATGTCTTTATTTATGAAAGAATAGGATATTTTGAAGACTTGATTTCACCTTCGAAACTCACATAAAAAATTTCAGTGGAACACATTTTCGTTCACTATTTTTACTTGAGTGAGTTGAAACTACAAAACGGACATAACTTCTTTTGTATAAAGAGTTTGAATCTGTATTTATATCGTTCTCTAGCATGTATAAATTAACTGAATCATAAGCGAGTGAGAGAATATGCCTACACGTCTGTAAATGACGATTTATTTACGCGTGAAATATCTCTAAAAATTCGTTTGTCTTAATGCAAATGATATTCGGTGGAAAGTCACACAATCCATGACCGCACTTAATTCCTTTCTGTTTGGTCACAGAAAGACTTGAGAGCGCATCGCACCTGCGGAAACCACACAAAGGCTCCCGGAGCCCATAGAAGTAGCGCGTGAGATAGTCAGACACTTGCCAAGAATCCTTGAGGCGTTGCGACAGAACTTCAGGAAAACTGTGTAATGCCTGCCTGGAGTGTGCTGTAATACATCATGCGTTTTATAAACGCTGCACTTTGCTTTTATTAACTCTATTAAGTGATAATGTATTGTATTTTTTGAAGTGATAAAACGTGATTAAGAGGTATAAATGCGTCTTCATATTCACAATAATGACGCTTCTTAGTTTGAATATTAGATATCATAAAATATTCCTGCAACTAATGTAACATTTGCGTAATAAGTTATTCTCACAATCAGCTTGCTTGTACTTAACTATTTCGTACCTTTGTAACCTCTTTACGGACCTTAGCTCACTCGCGCTCCCAACACCTGTCATTATTGACGTAATGACTATTCATCTGAATGCAGCAAGTACGAGTATTCGCTTTGTACTCTGCGTGTATGTCTTTGAATGCGAATTATGCCTCTGAAACTATTATACGCTGTTTTTTGGTGTGGGGCTTTACGGCTCGTCGACATCTAGTTCATTAGAGCCCTAAAATTCTGTACAGGTAGGGAAAATGCTGTTACGCACTAAGAAGAGCCGACATGACTCTTCCCGCGTGTGGGACTCGCCGAATGACTCAACCATACCCACTAAAAACCCTCCTGAATTACAATATATCAAAACATATCTCAAAACATACATCAAAACATTGAGGGCAAAAATGAGGGGGGACAAAAAATGAGGAAAATGAAAGATACCCTAGCCCTAATTGCGTCGGGATCGAAAAGAACAAGAGGTGACAAAGGAAGGTCAGGAAAGAGAAAGGAAGGAGCCTTACACAAGTAAGTGGAAGTAATGCCAGACTCAGCTCGGGACCCCATGTTTGCCAAACATGTACTTATTAGATGTAAGTCCCCTGGGGGGTATACTCTTTTTAATGTGAATAGCTGATAGAACATTTTACTCGAAAAATGTGCAAATTATATGTATGTTAGTTTTCTCTTTTTGATAAGATAATAAATAAATTTATTGTCAAAAAACAGTACAAACTGCGTATGACCACGTGGAGGACAATATAATCATACGTCTTAACTAGGGTTAGCAATTTGATTGTTCATTACGAAAAATAATGAAAATTGTTTTTTCTGGTATACTTACGATGAATATAGAGGAAGTACTATTTTTAATGTAAGCAACTGACAACCCCGTATACAACATAGTATTTCTGAGTTCACTAATCTCCATTCAGTCACATATGTATATAATACATTCCTCCTCTTCCTCACACTCACCGCCTTTCTGCCGTCATTTACTATCGTTGTACACATCTCTTCAAAATCCAACCTCCTGCATATATTGATACATT
Source organism: Laupala kohalensis (assembly GCA_002313205.1). Lineage (NCBI taxonomy): Eukaryota > Metazoa > Arthropoda > Insecta > Orthoptera > Trigonidiidae > Laupala > Laupala kohalensis. The sequence continues at coordinate 345,489 of NNCF01126214.1, forward strand.
TATTTAACTTAACGTGTCCTTCATATTTATCACATGCAAGATTCTCAGATTCTTTATAAACCGCTCTCTCTGTATGCACAGTTCGTCTCCCAACCAACTTTAAACTTACCTGTCTCATCTTCTTCTTTCCCTATTCTTCACGTGTAACTCTTAAAATTTCCCTCACTGGTTACGAACTAAATTGGAACTTGATCCATGGCTTGAACGTAAACAAATAAAATAATTTCTCATTTATTTATCTTAATTTTACAGCGGTGCACTTGCATAATTAGTGATAATTAACGTCCATCTTTTTGAATCCTATATTCATTCTATAATATTAACTTTGACTGTCATGGGCTCTAATGACCTTCGATGTTGACGAGCCCTAAAGCCCACCCCCACAAAAAAAAAACTTCGTCCACATACCTTATTCAATCAATATTTCCAGCCCTTTATTCTCCGATTATCTCCTAGCAACATCAAAACTACATCATCCGCATAACCTATAGATATAGAATCATTTTGATAGATGTAACAAATCATATAGAAGAGCATTCAACGAACTCGACTCCTGGGGACATTCAATCCTTTTTCACAAATGAAGTACTTTTTTCCACTGTGGTGAAAATGAAATACTATGCACAATTCTGATTGTGGACATGTCTCATACCAAACAGAATGTTTTAGAATATGCCAATGTCATTATTTTTCTTCTGCAGAACTATTCTGCAACGAATATAGTATTTAATATTTGTGTGTGTGGAATATGAAACTGCGTTTGTGTTCGAAGATTTTGTTGGTTTTAATACGGGAGAGTCAGCCTCTTTCCAGAGCAAGATTCGTGGAATGAGGAGAAGTTTGTGATTGAAGACGATTGAAAGAGATGTGAGGAACGAAACTTTAAAAAAACTCTACATATTAATTTATATAACTAGTTTCAAGAGTAGGATTTCTACGTACAATTTCTCTAGAAAAAGGTTCGAATTAGTTTGAACAGTGAGAAAATGAAATTGATAAAGTAATTACAAGTTTATTTCATCAATAGTTCTCTCTTCCTTTCAGGTTGTTACAAAAGCCGAAATGTTTTGAGAGTGCTTGTACGAAAATGTTCGCACATTATTCAGTCAATGAAAAATTGGCAACACTCATTATCAACACTTTTCATGGATTATATAATGTTGAAACGCGCAGTTTCCAAATTCCACGCACCACACGAACTGTCAAGTGATTGAGTAAACACTTTTACTCAACATCTCTCTTCTTCTATTTATAGAACATAAAAAATTAAATTTCCCACGTGTAGTCATATTACCTATATCTCTGCTGTGAGTGGATCCGCGCTTGGTCTTATTTTGGCAAAATCCGGTTTGGGGTAGATACCGAAGTTGGGCGGTGTCCAGGGTCTGTCCTTCGTCGCATCGCAATATCCAGACGCCATGACGCAGCTATATGTGGACCCAGCGAATTCAAATTCATTCATAGATAAAAGAAACATCATCATGGAGAAGTTTCGGATTAAGGATGATACATTCTTATTAAGACGCCGAAATTTCACTCTATTATTGTGAGTGGGAAGATAAAAACGTAGATTTACAACTATTATCTCAAACTACATGCTGCAAAGAAAAATTCAAAATTTATGATTCTGGCGGTGTGTTGTCTAATAAAGATAACAGTGTTTGAGGGTTATATAATTCTGATGTGACTCGAAGATATGTTGAGAGCTTATCCACGTGTGTCCGGATGATTGTTTCAAGAATTGAATTGAACGTGAGACCTTGTTGCAGTACACAAGAAGTATATTATTGCGCAGATTCGTGTTATGTGACGTAAAATTAAGTAAGTAGTAATCAATTCTGTTATTGCGGTGAATGGTAATTTAGTTAATTTACACGTTATCCGTCATTTCTTCTCATGAATCTATTCCCATTTCCCGGTAGTGCACATTTGCATATAAATTGTTTTGAAGAAACAGGAATAAGAAGTGTATCAATTACTCGAACGTATATTTGACGCTGATACAAATAACATTATATTTATTTATTTCTCATACTTCGAAGCATTTGCATTGAAATTATCCTTCACATTAACATACAAATTACTTCTTTTTTTTGATGAGTCTGCGACTCTTTAAGTCTAGAAATATCCATCCTCATCAATCACTCACACATACACACACACACATTATAATCCTCATCAATCATATGGAGGGCATTTTTAACTTTATTCTGACAATAATATTAGTTTTACTTCAATCTCTATCTGTAGTATTACACAATAAATTAGTCACAAATAAATAACTTTCTGAAGCCACTTAGCGCTCGTTTTACCACCCTTATTTCTGGACAACATAAGACATCATTTGAAAATAATTTTCAAACATGTCCAACTATTATCAATTTATCCGAATTTTAAGACCATTTAAAGCGAAGGTCTAGTTCAAAAACGCAGATTTTCAATAATTACTGTTGTAAAATGTTACAGGATTTCGGAAGTTAGTAACTGTATATATCGGTTTATATAGATAGCTTACTTTCAAGTAGAACCTGGAAATAATTTTTATGAAGGGAATCATTGAATTTCTCAATTATTTCACCTCAAGAGCATTCTCAATTTCCGAACTTGACACTTTATTGTTGACTAATTCAACCTTCTTGTCTTTCGGTGTATTACAACAAGGTTGTGCCCCTCCAATAACTGGATTATGTCGGTTAGTGTAGCAGGAAATCTGATAACCATGGTTATTCGCAGTATTAGTTACTTGATTTGAAAAAAAATTAACGGCCCATACTTACGATTGAATTGGCGTCAAGTAGTCCATTGGCTGTCACACGATCACTTTTATTTGTTTAATATTTTTATTACTTTTAATACCATCTATTAATTATTAAAATATACTCTTATTTTATTATTGAAATTTATCTTTTAACGATGCCCGTCATTTTTGTCCGCGGATGTGTTAGCAACGGATGTGCCTGGAGCTTAGGTCAACATGTAAAGACACAAATCTCTTCTATTATTCCTAGAACATTGAATCAAAAACCAAACTCTTCACAATATAATGCTTTAAAATATGATTTAATACGTTATTTACATTGACTCTAATGGCAAAAGTTCGTTTTGAATTGATTTTATACAGGAAGGTGCGTATCTAATTGTTTATCCCCCCAGGGGACTTACATCTAATAAGTAAGTGTTTGGCGAACACGGGGCCCCGAGCTGAGTCTGGCATTACTTCCACTTGTACCATGCTCCTTCCTTTCTCTTTTCTGACCTCCCTTGGTCACCTCTTGTTCTTTTCGATCCCGACGCTATTAAGGCTAGGGTATCTTTCATTTTCCTCATTCCTCTCATTTTTTGCCCCCCCCTCCATTTGGTGTATGTTGTGAGTTATGTTTTGGTGTGTTGTGATGTCCTCAATGTTTTGATGTATGTTTTGATATATTGTAATTCAGGAGGGTTTTTAGTGGGTAGGGGTGAACCATTCGACGAGTCCCACTAGTGCGTAACTGCATTTTCCCTACCTGTACAAGTTTTTCGGGTTCCAATGACCTTTGATGTCAACATGAGCCGTAAAGCCCCCCCCCCCAAAAAAAAAAAATTGTTTATAATTTTATAAGAAATAGGTACACATGAATAATTTTAGCAGGAACGTTTGAGTTTTAAGACTTGAGTAGTTTGCCAAATGTTTAAAAAATGTTTCGAAAGCTTCAAAAGCTTGACACAGTGTTGGGTTAGCTAAAAATAGTTTGTTTGGCGTTATTACAGTCCTTAATAAGTAGAATAAACAATAAAAATTTGGGTTTGTAGTTTATTCGGAAGAAGAAGAAAATTACGAGTCTTCACAAGTAATCTCAGCTATCCCAACCTTGTGAATCTGACATAAAACACATGTGTAATAATTTTCATCATGAATAATCTTATATAAATTAAATTAAATGTGTACAATAACCAAATCTGCCTTTTATTATGATGTTGAAAATTAGATTATGAACAGTGCCATGGATTGATTGAAAGAACGATATCTTTGACCACGCCAGCCTCATCGTACAGTGCCCACTGCTATAACATATCGTCTCACAAAAAACACACCAAACTTAATCGACGCAACTGTGTCAAACATAGCATCACACTAACGCTCGCGCACCCAAATACCATCAAACTGGCAATTTGCCCGAGCCATTTTTCCCAGACATGTTATTTATTCTTAGAAATTACGGAAACATCTGAAATATCATTACAAATTAATTGATGTATATTTCTCTATTATTTATGTCTTATACATTGATAATCCGTAAAATAATTTACCGAAATAAACAAGTAAAAAATAGGTTTTTTTGTCTTCTACAGTGACTAGATTGGAACGGAAAAATCTAGGATTTAGGTAATTGCTTTCATTATCAGCGACCAAGGGAATTCTTATACAATTTGTTTTCTTAATTTTGTGTTTCGCGTATTCTACATTTCTTAATTTTGCATTACGTGCCATCCTATGACTTGAAAAACAGCGCTCTTGTGGTGGACACCGTGTGGTATCTTAATAATAATAATAATAATAATAATAAATTTATTGTCAAAAAACAGTACAAACTGCGTATGACCACGTGGAGGACAATAAACTAATTTAATCTCCGGAAGCAAGCAAGGGACCATCCCATCAATTCGGATCAAGGGCCCTAAGGCAGAGGCGGATTCAAAAATTTCAGCAAAAGTTCCTAGATAAGATAAAAAGTTAGCTGCGAGTTATAATACTAATAGAATGACAATATGTTTGTAATATTACGCAAAAAAATACATGTACGAGTTATTATCAAATTATAGATTATTCTGAGTATAGTGTTTAAAAATCATAAGAGTTGAAATAAAACCCCCAATAAATTCACGATTTATTGTTACAATAAACATGTCCCTAGACAAAGCCTAGAAAACCTGCATAATAAATCCGCCTCTACCTGAAGAAACGACGGAGCAAAACCCGGGCCAGGATGGGGCTACAGAATTAATGTACACAACCGTGCCAAAGTTGAGTACACATAAAACTAAATTAATATGAGCCATAAGACAACACAATCATGCAAGAAAATAGTTTTTGAAATTGTTATAAGTTGTTTAAAAAGTACTACAGCAATGGCGTGATAAAGCACAAGACGAATTTAACTTTTGTTAAAATCAATAAATTCTTTTACAGTGTAGAAGCACTGGTGCAGGAGGTAGTTTTTAACCGCGGATTTGAAGATATTCAATTTCATAATATCTTTTATATTCTTGGGCAGGGAATTATATAGAACGATTCCCGAATGGTATGGTCCCTTTTGGCAAAGAGTGGTTGACACTCTAGGGCGATGAATATTACTACTATTGCGTGTATAGTGTTCGTGAACGAGACTGTTTCGTATAAAGCAAGGGTGGCACTTCAGTAATTCGGTCTTAACAAACACGACCGTTTCATAAATATAAATGCAGGAAAGTGTTAAGATATTTGATTCCTTGAATGAAGGTTTATAAGAGTTTCGGGCGTGAGATTTACAAATTATCCGAACTATCCTCTTCTGAATTCTGAAAGTTTGAATACTCTGACCGGAATTACCCCAGAAGGTAATGCCGTAACGTAAATGGGAGTAAACGTTTGCAAAATATACGCAACGGGAAATACGTGGACTAACTGCGTTAACTAAGATTCGGAATGCGTAACACAATTTGCTTAATTGGGAATTAAGATTGTCAATGTGACAATTCCATTTGAGGTTGTCTTGAATATGGAGACCTAAGAATTTTGTATTTGTAACAGTTTTTAATTGTGTTCCGTTTAAAGAAAGAGAAACCTGGGGTAAAGATTTTGTGATACTATTGTGAAATGACATAGACACTGTTTTGTCAGTGTTTACAATGAGACGATTTGCATGGAACCAAGTCGAAAGGTTAGACAAAACTTTTTGAGCATTGGCGTGTTTACATAGTAAATTAGTGTCATCAGCAAAAAGAACCATTTTGCAATCTGATGTGGATGATGACATGTCGTTCACATACAATAAAAAGAGTATAGGGCCGAGAATTGATCCTTGGGGTACTCCGCAAGTAAGTGGCTTTGTTTCTGAAAGACAACGCTGAAGTATTTTATTTTTAGTATAGGATATTTCGACCTGTTGATATCTATCTTTTAAATAAGAAGTTAGCCATTGATGTGGAAGTCCACGAATGCCTAAAGAATGCAATTGGGAAAGGAGAATTTCGTGATCGATGACATCGAATGCTTTAGATAAGTCAAGAAAAACACCCTGAGAATTTTCTCCACGATCAAGAGATGTAACATCGTTTAAGAAGGAAAATATGGCGCTTGTAGTGGAAAAAGATTTCCTAAAACCGTGTTGATCGTCTGAGAAAATGTTATTTTTTGATAAAAAATCTAGAAGACGCTTATAGAACAATTTTTCTAGGATTTTTGAGAAAGTGGGTAGTAGAGAGATTGGTCGGTAATTTCCAATATTAAATTTGTTTCCTTTCTTGTGTAAATGTTTCACTTTAGCTCTCTTAAATATGTGAGGAAACACCCCTTCCGATAAAGAACTATTAAAAATATTTATGAGTGGATTTAATATAGCATGGGACGAAAATTTAACAATAAACTCAGGTATATTATCTACGCCTGTTGAAATTTTTTTTTAATGAGCTGAAGATTCTCATGACTTCACTGGCGTTAGTTTCGGAAGTGAACATAGAATTGGGTACGTGGATGGATATAATTGGAGGACATTGATTTGGATATATTGAGTTCATTATTTTACCAACTTCTGAGAAGTGAGAATTAAACAAATTTGCGATGTCCTGAGGATTTGTTATGATTTTGCCATTTGTTTAGTAAAGAAACATAGTAATAATCACATATATCTCTCATCTAAATCTGCAGTTGATGAGATAACACCGTAATTAGCTGAAATAAAAACTCTGACGCTGGACGAATAACGTCAATGATTATTAATAATATTTTAATGAAATGTCAGAGTTAAATCTAACCTATCTTTGCGGCAACACGTAACTTACATCACTCAGACGAATGGTTATACCTGCTGCCTCAACGATCTTTCAGCGATGTTCGCAATTAACAGCATAATATGCACATTTTCTTGTTTGGAAAGTATTGAATATTGCGTCTAATTGAAATCCCAAAGCCTTATTGTTTAGTTTTTATACTGAAATGTTGAACGGTGCTGCATTTACCCTAATGAATAATACGCTATAACAAGGACAAAGAAATGTTCATTGTGAGTTCCTGAATTCAGCATGGGGATCCAAAAATTGGATACATTTTTGGGTACAGAAATGATGATTTGCTACATAAATGAGTCATAATATTTTTTATGAGTCATTTTAAATGAGTCATAGGGCGTCATATTTTTTAAACATGAATGTTATAGGTCAGTGCCGCCGAATTATGTGTATTCTACGATTAAAAAGTTGGATGCATTTCACGTGCCTGAGGTATTTCCAGCAATTCCCGCGGTACAAACCAGGCCAAGGCTAAGAATATTATCTTTACGTAGTTTTCTTGGCTAAGAGTCACTATTTACAACTTTACTCTGTCAATATTTTCACCAATTCGCTTATTAGTTATTTAATTATTCTCATGAATCCTTAAATTAGATATGTGTCCGCTTCTGTCTCATAAGCAACTCATAACACCGGCAAAAAGTACGCAACTGATTTTCTTATATTTCCTACATCTTTAGATCTATCTAAATCAAAACTCAGTGAATGCAAAATGGGAAAGAAAATCGAGCACACCATGATTTTTACATTGACGCAGCGCAGAGCATATTTTGAGCAATCGACATTAAGCGTCTGTCTCGGAAAGTTTTTTCCATTGAATTCACACGAGTTTTGTTAGAGTGACTACAAAACAAATCTACTAAAATTTTGAAAGTGGTCAAATATTTCTTTATAATTTAATTAAAAATGTTCAGCTTTGTGGATCCTGCACTTCCATGAAGTACCAGAAGAGTGATCGTAAAAGTTCATCTTATTGCTTTATACGAAGAATCTTTATATAAATTGAAAAAAATTGTAAAAGCAAAGTGAATACTAAACCTGGGAGAGCAATTAGTTGGTTTCTGCGTGCGCTTCCTTTCACCTAGTATTCTGGTGTGATCAAATATTTATTTTATCAACAAATATAAATGCTACTAAATGAAGGAAACGTGAAAATATTTCTATAAAATATTTTCCAATTTGAGGTGCTAATTATGTCATCACAGAAAGAATGAGACAGGCTGCGAATGATGTGGAAATAATGATTGTAAAGAACTTTTTCCACACACTACGAATATGTATTATGTGAGGTAAACTTCTGAGATGAAAATATTCACATGTTAATGAAATAAGAGAAAATAATACCTTTTGCCAGACGGTCTTGCGTAAAGAATATTTTTCTTGCTATTTCAAATACAATAAACAAAAAAGACCAAGAATATAATTTGTTTTATTTACCTTCTTTACCCAGCCTAGCCTACCTGCGTTGTAATGTATTTTATGTGTATCCATAGAATCCTTGACTATTTGACTGATAAATATATTTAATTTACCTTTAAATTAAATATATTTAATTTACCTTTAACGGTTAACTTCAACTTCCGTTAAAACTCTAACAGGAAAGAAAGGCTTTAAAGATTTACGAAGTTAACTTTTGTAGTAACGGATTAACGGTTAAGAAAGGTGAATATCAGATTAACCATCTCTGCCATTAATTGAGTGTGTCACATAAAGCCTTGGTGTTTCGATGGGTTAACGACGTGATGAGCACTCTGGTCTTTAAAGAGCATAATTTTTTTAAAAATAATTACACATAGTGAGACAATAAACACGTATAATACGGCTGTTCATTGATTAAGAAAACATTTCCCAATTCATTGTTTTAGTTAATTCCAGTCCCCTATTTGCATCTAACTTTCCTCCTCCCTTCTACGACGAGAGTCAAATATTTTTACTTAAATCAATAATTGATACCCGAAGAAATGAGTATTTTATCTTTCTTAATATTTCCCGTAATGTTTTCGGTGATAGTTAAGCACATTACTTAACTATCGCACCCTGGTCATTTTTTAGTTTTGCAAGACGATAAATTTGTTTAAACTGGTTGCGATTGATTCTTTGGAAATTTGGACGATTCATGAAAACGTTTTAAGAAATGGAGTAAATTTCCGCTTGTTTATTCCAGAATTATTTTTGTTCTGAATAATCTATTCGAATTTTACACGTATTCTGTAAAATGTTCCTGATGCTGACTGAACAAAATTAATTACATTCGTGAGGTGAATAACTAAGGACCCAAGAGTTATATTTTAAAGAAACGGGAATTTATTTATTAAATCTCATATCTACTTCTCGCCTTAGTGATCTTCAGCGGTTCTCAGGTCTACTCCTCGTACTGAAAATTCCCCATTTTCTATTTGATTGACAAATGGAATTGAGTTCGCAGAGCAGGACGGAAGTCACGATTGAAAACATGGAAACATGTTTGTCCAGAAAAATTACTCTTATCACTCATATTACTAATACATGATATGAAAAATACAACCCCCCTCCTAAAATTAACTTTGCCCCAACACACCGTAAAATTCTCCCTTCATGACTCGTCGTCACTAGAACATTGTCTCTATTACGAACATCCAATTCTTACATAGATTTAAAAAATATCATAAATTTGTTTAATTCAGAGAAGTCTCCTTTTGAAAGTGTTTAACTCTCGATTTGTTACTCCAGAATGTTCCTGTAGAATATGTTCGTATCGTCGTTTCTCAAATTAAGTGACGTCACGTAACTAAGAAACGAAATGAACAAAGCTGGAAAATGGTTATTTTTTTCAAAACTTCCATCATTTGCTTGCACTAACACATCATGGCCCATGTTTTTCAGGAAGAATAAATACTACAATTACACTCACCCATCAGAGGTGTAATCCAAATTAATTTAAATTTCATTCAGTAAGGAGTGTCGAGGTTTTTCTCAGACAAAACCTTACAACAAAATCGCGTTCGTCGTAGAGAGAAAAACCAGTCGCTTCTCTGTTTATCTACCTCTGTCGACAAGATGGCGACATGAAAAGTATACTCATAGCTGGAGTCTTCTTCACAGGCAAGCGTTCGCAACCTCAACGACATTTTGCACTGTATGTTTTGTGTTATTCCGCAGATAACGATGGTACACCACCAAATTTCGTGGAGTAAATTTACTTTCTAATTTACTCTCGGAGTACACTATATATTCTGGAGTAAGGCGTTGATGAAAATCTGCATAATTTTACTCCAGAGTAAATAACTTTAATCCAAGAATAAGTCCTTACTCTCATTTGTTGGAACCGGGACTAAGAATTATTCCATTTTTCTCTGACGCCGGGTCTAGCAATTGCGTTTCGAATTTTCAGCTTTAGAGTGATTCTAACCTTAGTCGTTATATTCAATATAATAATCGATTTGATTTTGTAAAAATGGAAAACGTTATGAATATATTTTCTTTCATCCGTACACATCTCATGATTCATTGTTATTACATCACACTGAGGAATACAAGATCTTTCGCAATATAGCTTGGCAATCTCTATTAAGGCGAGTGGTCCCACCAAAAGCTATGTTTACAATGGCACACGTAACGCATGACGAAGTGGCCGGCAGAGTTCTCTGGCGACGAGGGAGGAGGTTGAGATTCGAGGTTGCTTAGACACGGGACAAGGCCAAGGTCCAGATTTGTCACCGGCCGCATGCTGTTGCCGTTTGGATGGACCACCTTAGCCAAACGCCTACACACAGTCTGCGACTTTATCTATTTCTCTGACCCATCCTGGTCCGAATTTTTCTTAAGTTTTACTTCGATTAAAGGCGCATTCTATGTATAGGCTCTGTAGGCTCATATCCGGGGACGACAGCCTCATTAATATTGCTATTAATCTCGAATGTTGAATTATTTAATACTAGCTGATTACCCGGCGTTGCTCGAGAGTTTTCTTAGACTAATCTTATTTTACCCAGGAAAAAATAAAATCTATCTACATTATAAGATGAAAATATATGCTAATTTTTCAAATTCATAATAATACTAATTTAATACAAAAGCATACACTACACCATCTCATGGGAACCACGCCGATCGAATTTTCGCATGACACGGCTGCAATTTCATTAAATTTTTTATAAAATCTAAACTATTCGTCGAAATATCATTCAAGGGCGGTTTTTATCTTTGTTAAATGAACAAAGCAAATAATTCATTAAATTTGATGATTGAGTTTTTTCTTACTAAATTATTCTCTTAAATTTACGAATTTTTACACTCCTATTTTTAATAACGTTTTTTCATTAATGTGGGTGAACCTTTGTGGGTAGACATATGCTGTCGCGGACTTTTTTGTAGAACTCTTTGAGGCGAACAATATTGCCATTCACGGTTATCACCTATCACTAACCGTTTAGGCGACATAAGTGAATATACCTCTTTTTCCCGATTTCATTTATGGTCAAAATCATTTTCTACCTTTCTTTTCACCCATTTTGAAAATAAAAATGAGCCTATGTTCATCCTGGGCAACTTATCTATCTCGTTGCCAAATTTCATCACGATCTGTTCAGTGGTTTAATCGTGACTAAGTAACAAACAGACATACACGCTTTCGCGTTACGCATTTACTCGTATATATTAGTATGGATTTACGATTTCGGAATAGTTGGAAGATTTGATAATAGTACGTATTTCTTAAATTACTTTTTGTTTTCTATTAAATGTAAATTTGTCGATATTCTGTAGATATTGAAACTAGTTTCCAACCATTCTTTTATCTTGTTATGGAGTGTAGAATTGATAAATCCGCCACAACCTGAGGACCCTTGATAGGAATTGATGGTATGGTACCGTGCTTGCTCCCGGAGAGTAAAGGAGTTCATTGTCCTCTATCAGGTCATACGCAGTTTATAACTGCTTTTTGACAATAAATTCTAACGGTCTAGTGTGGACAATAGTGAAGCGTTGCAACAGTTACAGTAAAGGAAAAAAAGAAATTTCTCTCTTTTTTTATGTGTTATCGTATTTTCCCTAATTTCCCTTATTTTCCCTAATTGAAAACTTCCTTTAACGTGAATTATCTTTTCTTTGTATATAAACACTAAATATCCTATTCTCAAGAGTTGTCTCTTTCTACCTCCTCCTTCCATCCAGTTTCTTTACTCTTCCTCACATGTGCTAATTGATATCAACTCTTCCAAGCCCTTTCCGCGTGCTGCTGCACGAGCGTCCTCCACTGCGTCGCGTCTCCTGCCCGAGGAGGTATTTTGGGCCTGAGCGTGGCATGATGCCGATCGTCGTCCAGCTGTTTGAGACACGCGTTGGTCGTGACGCGCGCGCGTGCGGTGGGTCGTTGTCAAGGAGATATTTGGCTCCTTGGCTACTTGGCTACTCGCTCGACCCTATCTCAAACGCTTAGTTTGAATCACAATAGAGTTCACAATAGACATTCTCGTTTAACGGTACCTAAGATCAGAAGATAAAAGTGTGAAAGAGTGATAAAAAACAAATGCGTGATTTTAAAGAGAAATGAATTGTTTTAAAGGGTTGGATGTAAATGTCGGATCTACGAGAAAATTATGTTTCAACTCCGAAAGTTCAGTAAAAAAGTAATCGGTGGTTTCATAGACAAAATATACTACAGGGATTTTTTGAGCAGAACATTCGCTATGTTACGTTTCATCTATTAAATGTGAGTTTCTGATTAATTTTTTTTCAGAATATTTGAACCTTAATTTGTGAATTATTTTAATTATAAATTTAAACTGGGAGTTGGAAAATTTTATATATCAGATTACTTATTATCAGATCTACTTGCGTCTCTGTATTTTATGGTTGAACTTTATTTTATATTATTTTATTATTTTATAAGCATTGTATTCTCCTGAGACATAAAACAAAAATATCGCGAAAAACTGCCAGGAAAATAGATGTTTAATTGGTAAAAAAAGTGTAATTCAGACACAAAATTAGACGAAACGATATACAAGTAACGATTCCTCCCTGGCGAAAATTTGGAGATAATTCACGACAATAAATCTTGCAGAAACTGGGTAATTTTTCTACATTAATCTTAACTCCTGTTCTTTATCGTTTCGTCAGTGTTAAAAAAAACCCTGGATGAATCATCACTTATCGGCAAAAATGATTTTGAAGTGGTGCGATTACAGGATTATTCATATCACCCGCTCTCTATTGCGTCACATTTGCTGCCAAATAACATAGCGCAAAATGTCACTAGCCGAGATTTCAAGTTGACTGTAGTCACTTCACTCTCAGCTTACTATTCAACGAGGGACACTGGTTTGGTACTCCTGTCAGCCAAGCTGGATAAGGTTTTCAGCTGAGGTTTCCTTCGTCTACTCCAGACCAATGTCGGTTTGGATCTTATGTTACTTAGTAACATATCTCCTACGCAACTTCTCCATACACACGGCGAACTCTAGGTGGAATATAATGCGCTATCTCCTGAACCTTATGATATTAAATGAGATAAATTAATGAATGAATATATCAAAATGAGTATGTCAATAGTCTTGTTTTATTTCCAAGTCTTAAAATAATAATAATAATGTTCATTCTCAATAATATAATATATTTTAAACAGACCAATGACGTTCAACACGTCCCAATTATAAAATCTAATATTTGTTACGTGTGTGAAACCTACCTTAATACAGATCCAAAATCAGTGTATTTCGGGACACTCGTCAGGGGATTGAGGGAAGCAGATTTGGCTCAGGGTCTTGTTATTCGCTGCACGGAGATCTTTAGTTCCAACCGGTGGACTGCGTTGCCAAGTATTCTGTTTTCAAACGTACTTTCCTCGTAATCATGAATGTTTCCGACGCCCGGCAACAGTCGCGTGTATGATAATACTGTTCGTCACACGCCATGTTATTTTTGTTTTTAAATTTTAAATCAGCATGGAAAGTATTGTTTCATTTTATCATATTAATGTTGAAATGATATTGAAACGACGTGTTTGTGAAAACTCTTTAAAGATATTTGAATGTTACATTACGTTTACTACCATGTGTTTGTATGTACAAAGCATTCATTGTAGTGGCTATTCCTAATAAACTTTTTAACTCTTTATTAAAACTTCTCGTACTTGATAATTGTGTTAAACAATGGTGTGAATGGTCTGTATTTTTCGCTGTTTAGTGTTTCTGATGATTGACAGCGTATCCAAGAGTTACATTGTTATGTATGTGGAGATAAATTATTATTGAAGTAATATTTTAATTCATCTGTTATAAGTTGAGAATGAGTTCTTGAAAAGCAACAAAAACATGGAGAAAAATATGTATCAATGGCTTCTTTACTCATACGTGGCGTGGTATAATTGTACAAATCTTTTCCAGTTAAAATATATTACATCCTTAGAGACTGTCCATAAATGTATCGCACCCTGGGGATGGGTTGTGATATTGTTACGGCGTTTGTTTGCTTTGGATTTACGTGACGCGAGGTTTTATAAAGTGTGTTTTATAGGGTGCTTTTTAACCTTCAAGTTTGTCTCTGCAATCTATAAATTCAACCGCTCAGTGAGAGCATAGTAATATGGAACCAACAATTAATTCAGTGAAACAAAAACATTTATTAACAAGAGCGGTGGGGGTTGCGTTTCTCAATTATTGGGAGGGAGTAAGAGGTATCGTTACCGTTATGGAGGGGTGATCATAAAACGGTACGTTACGTAAATTTATGGACGGATCCTTTACTCCTTCACCAATATAATTTTGGACGTTCACGTTTTCTCAGAACTAGTTTTGAGCGTTTTCAAAGTGCACAATACTAGTTCTGACAAAAGAGAAACTAGTTTTGTCCTCTCAATAATAAAACTTCTCATACTCGATGCCATTTTATTTTAGTATTTAGTATATATCATATGTTATTTTCGTATTAAAGGCATAAGGAAAAAAGGTAATTATGCGTTTTTGAATGTTTTTATGTTAGGGTTGGTATAAAAATATTCATCCCGAGTATATTGCAAGCTTTTATTTAACTTGGTCCGTTCGATGTATGTATACATGTATGTGTGTGTGTACGTATGAATGTATGTATGTAATGTATGTGTGTAGTAATGCAATGTAATAATGTGTGTGTTGTTTGCATGACAATAGATTATGGTACCATTTTAGGAAAATCTACCCTAAGAGAGTGAAATGGGGGTATGTATGTATTTATGTTGTCCTTTCGTTTCCAAATTCGCAATTTTATTTTTCGGTCACGTCTAAGTTTCCAATCGAGCTGTAATTTTACAGATATGTACAGTTTGATTGACAATGGATGATTATGGTACGATTTTACGGAAATCTATCCCTAAGCAGGTTGAAATGGGGGTATGCATGTGAGCATCCATAACACCAGAATGCTAGAAACAATTTGAACCAAACTTAGCACACAGATGACTGACTCTGATAACAAGCACCGTGGGGATAAGACAACCTTGGCACTTTCTTAGACGGATTGGGAAGGGGGTAGTATATAAAAATAATTGGAAAAAATATTTGATTGGAAACTATAGTTTTCGGTACCGTGGAGATAGATAAGGACAACCCTAATAAGTTCACCATTGATCCACAGGGGAGATAATATGCTCCTAGCACCCATGAGGGAGGGGGTGGAAATACGTTGGCAAGCTAAATTAATAAAAAACGGCCGATATTGGAGTGGAATACATCCTTTTTGGTACCGCTGAATTGCATTGACACTCTCAATGCAACTTATACCCACGGTCTCATTTAAATACTGCGAAAATTTTAAGAAATTTTTAAGTTGTATTAGTAGTTATGACGCTCGACCCCTTTGATCTTTAAATTAATATTTCACATTTTAAAAATATCAGTTTACCTTCTAAGCTCTTGCACTTATGAGTGACCAAGGAAGGATATTTTTATAGTTTTACTTTTTTCATTTTTAGCACAGTACCTTGTAAATGAAAACTTGTTTTAGAAATAGTTCTTTTACGATTATTTTATTGAAACATTAAATTGAATTGTATTTTACTCGATTTACAGAATCTCAAACTTAACAGCATCCCGAGTATCGATCTCAACAGCATCC
This sequence comes from Laupala kohalensis, assembly GCA_002313205.1. Lineage (NCBI taxonomy): Eukaryota > Metazoa > Arthropoda > Insecta > Orthoptera > Trigonidiidae > Laupala > Laupala kohalensis. The sequence continues at coordinate 361,584 of NNCF01126214.1, forward strand.
CCTGTATCGATCTCAACAGCATCCCCAGTATCGATCTCAACAGCATCCCCAGTATCGATCTCAACAGCATCCCCAGTTTCGATCTCAACAGCATCCCCAGTATCGATCTCAACAGCATCCCCAGTATCGATCTCAACAGCATCCCCAGTATCGATCTCAGAAACTCCAACAACTATGGATCCGACACAAATATTGATCGTTTCCATTTTCTTTTTTGCTTGTCACGTTCTATTCAATCACACCTAGAGGGGGGCCAAACATACCGTTTGGTTGGAACTTCAACGTAACCACATTGATAGAATAATTTTTCATTTAGGTACATTTAAAATTGCAGAATGAACGCAAATTAATGATTTCATTTTTGTATAATACCACCCTCTTTCCAATCCTCTCTCACTGACTTAGGGGTGGAAGGGAAGCCATTTCTCATGGGAGCTGAATTTAGACTTACACGACCTCAAGATGTCACGATTAAACTCAGCGACGTTGAAAACTGTGAATTCTTATGATATATCTTTTTCGATAATTTCCCAAAGAGTGGAACGGTGTTATAGGGGTTGTTCGTGATCTCAAGCGTCCCCGCTAATTTCATTCCTCGAAAACTACGGTATCATAACTAATATTGGACATTTTCGACAGTTCTGACGTATCACGCTGTTCTCCACCCTCTTAGTTAAAATAATTCGTCCCAGTTACCCCGAATATTATAAATGCAACACTTCCTTCGATCGTTTTAGATCATTTTTTACGTCCCGCAATTCTCACCCTCAGCTCCGAAGGTCCCGTACCTCCGTGTTATTTAAACAGCATTGACTGATCAATTATTCACCTCAGACACCATTGAAACTATTTGTTTGATGCAAATTGGTCCTTTTCAATTATTTTTTCGTTTCATGTCGTTTCCACTCCCTTTATGGGATGAAGGAGTGTCAATTCCATGGGAACTGAATTAAGACTAAAACTATATCAGGGGTGACAACTTTCATCTCAACGTTGCCAAAAACTGCGAATATGTCATTTTCGCTAATTATTTTATGACATCTCCGATTATTTCCGGTTACTTTTAAATTATAACCGATTCCCAACCCTCCCTCGGAGTGCAAATAATGTGTTACCAACACAATTATTACCAGATAGTGAGTCATCGCTGTACCAAGAAAGTTTCGTTGAAATTGTTTCAGGCAGTCGAAAGTTATAGTGCGTCCAGTGTTATAAATGTAGACATAAAAATTACAGAAAAAATTAATTTATAGACTTATGTTTTATTAATATTCCACCACAGTTCGTCAAAAGGTTAATTTTAAAACTTTGGACATATATCATAGAAATAGAAATTTTTCATCAATGTGAGTATTACAAACACAACACAGTGGAAATGTGACACTTTTATAAATGTCCTATGCATGGAAAAAAATATGTTAACCACCGTAAATACTCTAGTAATTATATCCGCTTCAAAGTGCAAGAAACTTCAATGTTGTGAAAATGCTCAATACTAGTTCTGCCCTTCAAAAACGCTCAAAACTAGTTCTCTGGCAATACGTAAACGACCAAAACTAGACCAATATAATCTAGTTTTGGTCGTACACTAAAAATACACTATATATACACTAAAAATAACAGAATTTCTAAGTTTGCCTTTGCACGAATAGAATAGAATTTCCGAGCCAAAACTTGAGCTTTATGAGATATGGAACAGACAACATTGTGTTTGCCTCTACGTATACACTGAGGTATGATGAATTGTATTTTATATCCATTACTTGACATTATCATACAAAAATATTAAAGTAGATTCTACATTTTTATTACCACTGCATTCTTTCTTAACAAATACCAAATATGAATTGTACCAAATCTTAACTTTGTTTCATGTTTTATATTAGTCACTACTCCAGTTCTTAGTTGTGCAAACAGTTTTCTACGAAAGTTTCATGTTTCTAGGGTATATCATATCGTTCCATTGATTTTCTATCAAGTCATTTTCTACATCGTACGTCTACTAAAAAGGACTTTCTACTTCAATATATTGTAAAACAATTCATACTCGTAACTTGCATTGTATACCGCATGAGAAGAAGTCATTGATTCAAATGTATTGGCTTATATTTAGTTGGTTGTATACTTTTGGCGCAGATAATAGAGCAGAAAAACTTACCAGTGAAGTTCTCTACTTCAGTTCATTAGCTTTCGACCTGCGAAGATGTTTCCATTGTGTAAGGATTAAAGGATAATCCATTGTGAAAAACGGAGGATTTGTAAAAGAGATACAGGAAGCAGACCTCGTCAGAAAAATTAAAGGCTTCCTTACACTTAGTATTGCTTGGAAAGGGCATTTGATCGAGAAAAGAAATCTTTCTCTCTACGACCTCGTGAAAGAGATGATGAAAGAGCTCTCTTAGACTACCACTCTTAATGAATCCTATAAATTCATACTAGTCATGATACCAATTCGGAATTTTACAGGAAAGACCACTTCCATAAGGCCTATACTTAGAGACGTCAAAGATTGTTTCTCTTCGCATCTCTCTCTCTCTCGCTCTCTCTCTCAAAAAAAAAACAAAAACGTTTCGACGCGGCAAATGGTGACGAAGAAAATTTCTATTCTACTGTGAGATGCAACACGTACTCTTCTAAGTTATTTTAAAAATCAGTGATAACATGACTCGCCATTCTTGGATTTTAAAATAAAGTACGTATTATTAAATTTTTCATGATCGGGTCGGTGGACTACAGGAAAATGCAAATATTTACGGGATCAGCGTGTTGTTATTGAAAATGTTTAAACTTGATGAGTCTTGTTTAATTGTTTAATACGAAGATTGTTTGAGTTTTATTATTTCTTGTATGTGTATATATCCCTTTGTTTTCCGGGGTTTTTAACATACGGTGTTAGAAATGCAAAAGATACTAGGCTGAACCATCGGTTAGTAATGTAAAATGTACACAAAAAGGAAAAAAAATAACTTAAAAAGGTTAACTGTATGATAAAATTAAATTTCTGGGTACACAAATTGTTAATAATTGCCCAGGATATACCCAGGATATAGTGATATCAAAAAAAAAAAAAGTATTTAATAAAAGAACACAATCTAACTTTGTTATAAAATAAATTTTATAAAACATATTTACATATGGTTCATAGTAATTTTGGCAGGAAGATTACACCTTTATTATCTCTCTTCCACTGGCATTTCTTCCTTCACTCATTTTAAGAGTTGAAAGGTAGTGCCATTCCTTGTTTGACATAAATTCATTTATTGTGCGCACGAATTTCCAAGAAAGGAAAACGTATTGGCTTGCAAGGTTGCAATTCATTCTTCAGTGTCTTTCACCCCAAGAGAGGTGAAGTTGTACGTTCAAAGTGACATTCAGAATGTAGGTTTACATGCTCTCATGTGGTGTATTTTTTTCTCAATTTGAAAGTGTACATAAGTACGACATTTATTGACGTATATGTTAGGAACATTTTCCTTCCTCGGGCGGGGATGTGAACTTTTTGTAGACGTGTGATAAAAATATCATTGTAAAACTGCATTGACCTGTTTATTTCATAAATTAAGTACAATCGTCTATTTACAATACGTAATCTGATTGTTTTATCTGAATGTGAATTAGCGTAATCTGAAGATTAATTAAGTGCGAGTTTTAAGAATTTATTAATTTTCGAGACAAAGTGCTTCTGATTGTGATTATTACCTGAGAAATGGGTCCCGACAAAGTTATATTAGGGGATGTATTATAATGTGTTCCTGGTGTATTTCAGCGAGTTACCCAAATGTACATGCGTCGGGAATTGTATTAGTGTTGAAACATTCTTTTTTCGCATCTCCACATTCTTATCGAACTTTTCATATAGGTACGATAAAAAAGCAGTACCCATTCAGGACTGATGAAGCACCTCAACGCAAACATGGGATCAATTATTCCATTTGGTTTAAGTGATGCAATACACTATTTTTACATACATGTTAGATGCATTAAAAGTGATATTGGTTCCAAATTTGTTGTCATTAGTAATTAGAATGTAATGACATGTTAACAAAATGTATAACATTTGTGTTTTTTCCTTGGGTTGTTACAAACTTCTAATATTCCTTTCAAATGTTTCTAATTATAAATATTTACAGCTAAAACGTAAAGTACCAAATCTTGGAAGGAGATGGATTAAATATGAATAAAAAGAAATGCCATTTCGGGAATAGAAACTATGGGTTCCTGCCCATTTCCATTGTAAAATAAGTGACATATTTCATTATTACTCATATTTTTTAACTTGCTAGTAAAAATTGACAATTATTAAATTTTATCCTGTTAGTGACTCCGTCTGTCCAGTCACTGTAATGATGCTTCTAACTCTTCTGAAATTTAAGTAGAAAGTATGGAGAAAGAGAAATTTACTTTTCTTTTTTATTTCTTGATTTATTTTATGGTGTGGTGAGTTTCATGACACCAGGTATCTCTTCCATCTGGCCACACGCTTTGGGCGAAGGCATTTGAAAGGAGAAATGTTAGATTGCGGGGTAATTAAGGTATCGAACAGACATGTGTCTGGAGTTGTGAGGTAAAAAAAGCTCACGGATTTCGGTCGGACAAGATATCCCACTGGCACTCTTCTATTCAGCTGTGTCGTAAAGGCGAAGACTCTACCACAATGCCACGGCTGTCAGTTATATTGTCATAAGACACTAAGTTATAATTGCTATAAAAAGCTGTTTTTCTCTGAAGTATCAATGAACATCAGAATATAGTAATTGTATTTTAAATTTAAACTATGTCCTTGACTAAATATGCGAATAGTTTGACTAAAATATTTGCTTACAAAGATTCCATTTCTTTGTATAGTTTGCTTTTTCTTTGATACGTTTTTTCACTACGAAAAACAATTTTTTTCATCTTTTTTTATTTGGTGAATTTTAAAGACATTTGAGTGCATATTTATAGAATTGTTCGTATTGGTAATAGTTTATTTTACACGTGTGTCTATAATTTTCGAAATGTGTTGATGCGCCAGTCCTCTCCTGCTGCAGAATCTCATGCACAGCAATGCGACGCCAACGTATTGGCGCGTTGGAGCAATTCGGTGTCGTTATGTTGGCGCGCCTCCACCAACGGTCGTTGGTCTTCGTGTCTGTTTTGTGGTGCATAGGAATATAGAATATTTGTCAAGTACGTCCTTCGTAAGGTATATTTATCTACGCGAACAATTCGCAATTCAGCACACGAAAATATAACGACTGCCATTTCTACCTGTTCTAGGTGAAATGAAGAATGAAAATGAACAATGAAAATGAAGAAAAAATCATAGTACAATATATAACTCGTCAAATGAACTTCAATATTTAATATTATAATGTTCATATAAAAAATATTTTCTTCTAAAAGCAATAGTTCACTCAAAATATCGGAAGCTTCTGCAGATTTAGATATTACAAATTACTATCGAGACGACATTATTACTAGACCATGTATTGTTCCTTAAAAGCTATTGTTACGGAGAAATACTTGTGCTGATGGTAAATATCTGTATCCTTCCAAATATTTCACATGAAATACTTAGGTTGTGGATAATATACTTAAGCATTTAGTTTTGGGCATGCATACTTACTGTAATAAAACTCGATAATTAAAGGGTGAACGGAGTAGTGGGTAATACTCACCTGATTATGTTTTCCCTAGCTAGCTCTCGTACCAATAAAAACATTGAGTGGATTCGTATTATTTTTAAGTAAGTGGAAACTACACACAGGGTTGCTTGTTAAAGGAAAACACATATTACAAAAATAAAATTGACTTAATTATCCCAGATACATTTCTAATTAAGAGTATCATGCACAACATTACACGTTATCACACACAACATTGACATGAAATTTGTAAGAGAATTTCTGGTATTAATTATTACCAGTTAATTGCAACAAAAACATTAATTAAATTTAGAAAGCCATCATTATTGTTCACTCTTCTTTCTGCCCTCATTAAGAATACAATCACAAAAGTTCTGAGCGTGGGCCATTATTATTCGGGTTCTTTGCTCTAGATCTTCTCGCCGCCACTTACACATCTATTACTGGTCGCAGTATTCTCAGGATACCTTTTCATTGATGATCAGATCAGTCTAAAAGCATAGGTAAAGTTTGAAATGCCATTGATTACCATCGGCTCATGCGGCGTGTCCTTCCTCGTATCTGCCAGTCGCCCATTCAGCGTTCAAAACCAACCTTCTCTGGAAGTTGCCACGTGTGCCTGGAGTTTCTCGTTCTCGGAAATTGCAGCGTTCACCATCATAATACCGTTCTTTTTACAGCGAGAGTTCATTCAACTTGATGCGACGCGATTAAATAGTCTTTTCAATCGCCACTTGTTACGAAACAAAACATTTGATCTCCGACTAGTTCTCGGTTAGAGTATTAAAGTTGAAATTTTGAAAACTCCTCCTAATTTGGAATAAGATCAAGTTATCAATTAAGAATAACTTGTTCAAAACTTCAAGACCTGGAGGTCAAGAATAATGAAGAAAATCTCGAAGTGATCTCGGAATCATTGAATCTCGGAATGATTCCGAATGTTCTACTCGAATCTGATCAAATGTGCTCGAATCTCGAAATCTCATTAAAATCTCGAATATACTAGAAGGACCGAATCCTGCTCGAAAATACTCGAAAAATCACGGAACGTCTCAGCATCAAGTTTTATCTCCTCGTTCCCCAATCTGTCCCTCAGAAGCTAACTCACGTAATGCATTTTTAAAAACCATATGACTATTTTTTGCCAATCATGTCAAATTTCAACTCCACGCTGAGTTGTTGTGATTGGTTGAGTTTAGAACAAGTGCTTATTCCTAGCCACTCAGAACGTTCCTTCCTAGGAAATTTCCTCACTTCAACGGCATTATCTTTTTCAACCTTCCTCTCCGTAATTTTAACCTAACACTTTTTAAATGTAATAGAAAACTAAATTTAGGAATCTTTCGAACTTTTTAACTGTCACTTCCTTGTCTTCAGCGCCTCCTTTGCCAACCGTTCTGCGACGCACGACCAACGGTCGCTGCCTCGTGGTGTACGTCAACCGTCCCTAGACAATTCTCAAAAGCTGAGGGTCGAGCCTCCTCATACCCACGCTTTCTGGGTCGCTATCTGTTGTCATCCTTTAATTTGTAAAGGGCTTCTGCCTCTCTCCACACCCACCATGAGTTTCTCTTGCAGCTGCACTTTAAAACCCAAAATCTGTCACTAACGCTGACCTTGTCTCTTTCAAAATACTTCTTGTAATTTTCCGTTGTTTCCCAGTTTAAATATAACGACGCCATCCATTATATGTTAGCAAATTTTCTACCTAATTCCCCCTTCTAACCAAAAATAAAAGCGTAGTACTCAGACACTCTTCCTATCGCTGAATTTTTATGACCGTCCTCCGAACAACAAAATACGAAACCCTACGCCCTTCACAGCGGTCGCTTTCCCTCGCAGCTGCGTAGCTGAAATCGCCGTTACGATTCCGTTCGCTTACGAAACATTTTACTTGTCATAGTTCTCATTAATCTTATTAATAATTAATAGATTCTTACAATACATAATTGAACAATAAACGATTTGTGTTGAATTGCGTTTAATGAGCTGTTTACGTGTTTAACTCCCGTAAATTTCTTTGCACGTGCGGAAACATTTAAATAATGATGGAACAACTATTTGCACACTTCCACGCACTTTTATATTTATATATGTGTGCTGTTTACATTATTTTTATTTTAGAGGCTGTTTACTTTAAGACTTTGTTTCATAAACTTTTCTACCACCAACCATGGGACCATAAACATTTGTTCGCTATCGCGAGGTGTTAGGGGAATTGTGGTCCAAGTTCTACAAATATGAGGCGGGGAAATAATTGATAGATATGGAATTTGTAAATTACAAAACGAAAGATGGTAAATCTGTGATATTTTAAATAATCGCTACCCAAGTTAGAATAGAAAGAAAGTTCTTCGACCAAAATAATCATGTACGAAAAATAGTGTGTAATATGTTTTATTTCATCTATCATATTCCATAATTCACTGTTTTCTACGCTACTCTGCTGAGGAAAAGCAAAACGTTTCTGGAAAAACTTCAGGAACCTGGAAACAAAATATTGAAACCAGCAACGATTGGTTAGTTTAAGCGCTCCCTTCACCTTCACTTGTGATTCGACAATATCTGTTTCCTCCTCTTGTTGTTTATTTCCCTTCATTATTTTGTTTTCGTTGGCGTGCGTATGCATGCGAGTGAGAGTGAGTCACCAGCGCAATAACACAGTTGAGATTTTGAGGTATCAGATAGTGAACAGGACGTATTCTGAACCCAAAAGAAATCGATAATTAAAAACTTACGACCCTTGATGGACGAATAATATCACCTGATGATGACGTAAATATATTCGAAACGTATAGAATTCATAAAAAATAAATATATTATTCGTCCATCAAAGGTCGTAAGTTTTTAATTATTTATTTAATTTGATTACATAATGGATTAATAGTAGTAGAACTAAAAGAAATTGATCTTATGATTTATGCGAGAACGTTTGAGAATTAAAACTGTGTTATTGTCATGTGCATTATTATTAACATATTATTGTTTTGTTGAGTTTTCTCGAATTTAAGTCGATTGTCCACATCCATTATGGAGATGCTTTTAGGAATGTTTTGGTAACTAAAAACATATAAATACGAGTGGGACAAGGATTTTGACTATGATTTTTTTTTCATTTTGATAGTTCTTTTTTTTCCAGAGCATAGCTATATGTGCTTCACTGGCGATAAACGGAAACCTATTTAGGTCGTACATTCTTTCACTTTTTAGCACGGTCCTGTCCTTTGAGTGAATGAGCATATTTCTCCTTGGAGCTTCGCGATGTGCCACGGTCTCCAGTAGCTTTCTCTTGCGTCTCTTCACTGGGAAGGAGGAGGCCGAGAAAGCTCCTCAACAGCGCTTGAAGTTAAGTTCTCGTCGTCACTCCGCTAGGGATCAGATGTGTATCGTGTATCCCCGATTTTCTCCGGAATTCGAGCTTCAAAAGTCGTGTTCGAAGTTATTGTGAGTCTATTTATATATCTGTTAAGAAGATGTAGTGTACACTAACATACGTTTGGGTGGCAGTAATCAATTAAAACAGATAAAACACGCGAGAAAGAGCTTCTTCTTTGAGATTGACGAACGAGATGGGGATCTTAGAATCCTTCCCGAACGTGTTGTTTGCGAGTAGTACAAGAAAACCCAAATGCATAAGAACTACCATGACCTAACACTTAATTTTCCAGTGTCATTTCTTATTGTTCATTTGATTCATTTAATCTAATCGCTTCGTTTGCTGAAAGTGTTACCCCCAATTCTCTGTTGGGGTTTCCGCCATCACGCCCGCGGCTGGGTTTATCTTCCAGACGCTTCTTCGCCTCTCTCAGGTTTCAAGACCCGTTATACTCCCGTCTCTCAAGTCCAAGTTATAATCCCGACATTTACATCAATATGTCCGCCATGTCGGATAAATAAATAAATTTATAGTCAAAGTTGTTACAAACTGCGTATGACCACGTGGAGGACAATAAACTAATTTACTATTTTACTCTCTGGAAGCAAGCAAGGGACCTTCAATTCCGATCATCCCTAAGCATCAGCGGATTATAAATTTCAACACACTCCTTAGATGAAATTAAAAAGTTAGATAAGTGTTACAATATCAACAGAATACCGACGAATTTTCATTTAATAAAGCGCAAAAATTAGTTTACAGGTACGCAATATTATCGAACTATATATTATTCAGAATATATTATTTATAATCGTAACAATTAAAATAACTCTAAATTCCAGATTACGTATTGCAATGGACCTCTGCTCCTAGCAAGAGCATGGAAAACCTGTCATTAAGTCCTCTTCTACCCGAGGGAAACGGGAGAAAAACCCGGGACAGGATGAGGCTACAGAATTAATGTACTCTGTGCAGATAAAATTAAACTTAAGTGAATAGTAAGAAAACAATAATAGCATACAGGAAAATAGTTTTTAAATTTTAATAGTTTATTAAAAGTTCTAGAGCAGTGGTGTGATAAAGGACAAGATCGATTGACTCATTTAATATTTAAAAGAATAATTAAAAAAATAAACATTTGATGATAAATAGAAACCCATTTTATTAATGTCAATGAATTCTTTTATATTATAGAAGCAATAGGTAGTTCTTAACCGCGGATTTGGAGGGATTAACGAAACGGGAGTAAATCTTGGCAAAATATACGCAACGGGATATATGTAGACTAACTGCATTAACTAAGATTGGGAATGCGTGACACAATTTGCTTGATTTGGAATTTAGAGTATCAATGCTGTAATTTCTTTAGTTGTCTTCAATATGGAGACCTAATAATTTTTTTTCGTTACAGTAATTAAATGGGTTCCGTTTAAAAGATATTTGAGGTAAAAAAGTATGTGATACTATTGTGAAATGACATATATATTGATTTATTACTGTTTACAATGAGACGATTTGCATGAAACCAAGATGAGAGATTAGACAAAACTTTTCGAACGTTAACGTGTCAACATAGTGAATTAGTGTCGTCAGGAAAAACCACCGTTTTGCAGTCTCATATAGAGGATGACATGTCGTTCACAAAAGAAAAACAGACAACAAAATGAGTTTAGGGCTGTGAATTGAACCTTGGGGAAATCCGCAAGTAAGTTACTTTGTTTCTGAAAAGCAATGCTAAAGTACTTTATTTTATAATATATTTCGACCTGTTTATAATATATTTCGACCTGTTGATGCTTATCTTTTAAACAGGAAGTTAGCCATTGATGTGCAAGTCCACGAATGCCTGAAGAATGCAATTTTGAATGGAGAATTTCGTGATCGATGACATCGAATGCTTTGGATAAGTCAAGAAAAAACACCCTGAGGATTTTCTCCATGGTCAAGAGATGTTGTAACATCGTTTAAGAAAGATAATATGGAGTCACCTTAGTGGTTTTAATTTATCTTTATTAGTCAATACTTGAGCAAGGTGACCACTTTATTCCGCGTTAAATACTTGACTGTCTTGCGTTAAACAAGATAGGACAGGCGTTTAAAAACACACAATGAATGTTATCTCTTAAAAGAAAAGGTTGAAGATAAAGTAGGAGACTGTCAAAACGTTCTTTGATGCTCTAAAGTAATACTTCATTTGTGTGATTTGCTCCATTAGGTTATGCAAAGATGGAACACACATATTCTGGAACATTGTTGTATAAGTTTTTTTTTGTAGGATATTGAAATTTAAAAACGTTTTTAGTAAAACACGAAAAAAGCAATATTTGCAATTGCAGTAATAGAAAAGAACGCTCTGAACATTAAAACACCAGAAAATATTTCTGTAGTTTAATTTATCAGAGAGAACAAAGAAAAAATAATTATTTCCCTGAACCCATTCACCGGATGTGTAATCAGAATTTTGTGCGATAAATATTGTACACCTTGTTCACCTTGACTAATCAACTGTACGTGAAACAGGTTGCAACAGGAACTCGCTAAAAATTAATCTCAAATGTAGATATGTCACGCTCCGTGTTGATACTTCTATCTCAAAATGCGCGAGTAGTTGAAGCAATAGAATTCTTGGAAGCTTTGAAGACGATAAATCACGGAGTTCAACGTGCTTTATCGTTTTTTCACTGTTTTCTGGCATTGGGACTCGTGTGTAAAGAACATTGTTAGAAAAGATAATAAACTATTACTTTAAAACAAAGGCGAAAAATTAGGTTTTACAAACACATCTATTCTAAATGCATTATCTCCGACTCTTTACAATCACATCTAATGGATTAATGAATAATAGTTTAAATATTTATCCGGTATATTAGATATTTTCTTGTAATTTGGTTAAATTGTATGAACAAGTCTAGACAAAGGCGTTATTTGAAATTATCGCTTTTTGTGAAAGTGCTAGGCGGGTGCCAGCGATTCATCGAGCATGGTCGTCGCTAAAGGTACGGGTATTGTTATCGACAAATAATTTTATTCGATTTGTGGTTGGAAAGTATACTACAACCTGAAGAAAATTAATTTCTTATTATTATAATATCGTTTCCTAGCTTAACATTTATGGTTTACTATATACTATTCCTTCTACCTCTATTTTGTTCACTGTTATTCTATTATATAGTTAGAATAGGTTAGTGTGAATATGTGTGAAGTCCTGGAAGGGACAAAGTGCCGGGCAACGGCGATTGAGTTTAACTGGTTATTCCGTATACGTCAGAAACTGTCGGGCAGTTCATATCAGATTAATTTTAAGCTACGTCACTGGAAGTACTATCGTTAGCAATAGAATTATTTATACGGACGGTAAATCAAATACCAAATGAAATTTTAAAATAATTATTCTTCACAAAATTACAGCGAGACCTAGATTGATGGTAAATATCTATGTTACCTTTTGAATAATTAAGGTAATATTTAAACTAAATTTCACCCTGTTGCTACCATCAGATAAAGCGATAATCTACTGCATCAAACCTTAGATAAAATTATTTACGTTATACCTCTTGAAAATCAATTGTGGTAAAGAGAAGAAGAAGATAAGAGTATATCTTCAGGATACCAGCTGTCATTATCCATTTTGAGTGGCAGCCGGAAGACATGTTATCAGAACAATTTGAGGTCATGCTCGTAAAGAACAGACCTGTAATGTAGGAATGAATATCTAAAGCAACTAATGCTCTTCTTGTGGATAGAGGCACCAGTAGGGGCGCAGTGACTTGGAGCCTATACGACTACTTCAAATCTCATTGAGGTTCCGGGATTGACACACTAGAATAGATTTAGAATTAAAGCGCCAGCAACTAATAAGATATTTTTTTCTAAAATTCATTTCTCATTAACTTATGTGATAGTTCCGGGCTCAGAGGCTATTAAATCGTGAAGCGATTTCTGCAATATCGTTCTCATTTCTCGAAACTCTTATGTTCCCCGGGCCTCGGGGTTGAGACCGCACAACGGAGACATGAGGTAAAATATTCTCACTACTTTTTGCTTACATATATTAATAATTGTCTCATACGTAGATGTTTGGAAAATTATTATTCCCTATACAGTTTCTTTTTAATATTGTCTTGAGGCAACCGAAACTGTTTGAAAAACATTTTTTCTCAGAAAATCTCTTATGGTTTTTATGAAATATTTGTAAATTCAAGTTATTATTTTCCCTTCAAACTTCGAATCAATGACCGGAGACGATAGGCGCGCGTTTTGTTCGGCAAAGAGGTGGTAACTTATTTTTAAATGGGTTTTTGACACCGGTGATCGAGTTGCATCTCAGTCTAGTTACCAGGAAGGTGTCAGCATGGTTTAGGTATAGTCCGTTGAGTTGTATTTATTTTCGAATAATTATTTAATTTTTGTTAAGATAATAAATTTATACAATCCCACATGTTATTTCTAGTATTTAATGATCATGAAATAAAATCTTAAATGTCCTTCGATCATTACCCGTTTACACCATAAAACGGCATGCTATTTGAATTCACTTGGATGCCTAACCTTGAAAATGGTGAGTTTGGGCAGACTGGCTAATGCGACGCTGGGCAGATATGTAAACGCTCCATCCTACCAGTTTATATAACCTATAATATAAAAGTATTAAAAATTTCACTTTGTTTGATAGTCGTATTTTCTGAAAATAAATCTTAACGTGTCTTAACAAAGTATTATCAATCATTTATTTAGGTTTCCTGAGCTAACTTCATATAGTGCACCTACCTATCCCGATTGCGAGGCAGGTTTACGCACTCGCAGGGTAGTTTCCATATTTCTCTACTTTCGTGTTATTAAATATTCTCTTTTCTGAATTTCAAAAATTAAATACTACGGAAAAAACCTACAAAAATACAGTTTTCAGTTTTGTATGATTTTATATATACATAATTACGGATTATTTTTAAATCCAGGAAGATGGAACATACAATTTACACAGAAATAAACAAAGCTCATAATTAAGACATCTGAATTCTTTGATTTTCATTTCACTTTTAGGTTAAGTACTTGAAAGGTTAAGTACTTGAACGCGGGGCTACCGGCCTCGCCACAAGGAAACCGTTGTCTACCTGCCCGAAACGCGACGCCGAGGAGTCAACCAGTGGGTTCCGAGGAGGCGTACGAGAAGCATCGAGCTAGTGTAACGAACCCCCAAACACTTAATATAATTTTCTTCTTCGATTCGGTCACGTAGATTATACGTCCGTCTCACGTAACCCAATTAAACTCTGGTGGACACATTAGTAAGCTTCGTAGTCAAGTCATGCAAGTAAAGATTCACATCTCCTGATTAGAAATCAATTTTAATTGTTTTCTCTTCTCTCACAATTCATCAATATTAACCATACTTTGCATTTTAGTGGCACTAATTCTTAAGAAGAGTCATTTCAAGCAATTTCATCGAATCCCTTTATAGATTTCCACATTACAGACATTTCCAAATAATTCACTTTTATTGGTATCGATAACACAAAATAAAAAATAATGTCTAACGAAAGTAGCCATATTAGGTACCACAAATTTTAGCGTTCAAAGTTTGAACATACTCAGCGGTACCCCGGTCTCCCCTGAAGATAATTTCGAAATACGAGTATATTGGCCCAATAATTTCCACCTATTCATGTCACTCTTAGACTGTTATAATTTCCATGGATCAAAAAAAGAATGAAATGTCTAAATCCCCCTTTTTTATAACTTTAGAAACATTTTCTGAACTTCCCTTCAAATTTTTATTCTCTTTGTAATATTTCACGGTTATAATACATTCTCCATTGTATGTAACGGAGAGATACATTTTTTTTTCTTTTTACTATTACTATTTACTTCTTATACTACTGTACCATTGAATATACTTTGTTGGTTTTGAATTAACACGTGTTGCTGAGTGAGCGATTTCTATCGCGTGAACCACTCGTGGTTGCTTCGCAAATTTCGTGAGCTCATGTTCTGTATGTTGACGATGCTGTGTTCCTGGGCTGGGCATGACGAACGTGACTGTGTGAGCCTTTGAGTGATAACAGCATGTACTATTCTCTTGAACAAAGAATAATTAACAAGTAAACGCTCATTTTTCTGTTTTCCTTCTGTGTGTTAAGCTTCGACCATCTCCAAGTATTGTCTCATAAAATTTTTAAGTTGGATGCAAATTCCGCATAAGAGCACGTTCTTGGTTATGGCATTCCTTTCATGTATGTTTTAGTATTTCTTACGTCGATTTTAAATTTAATTTTTCCTTCGAAAATGTATTAATACTATTTAGTTAACTTATGTAGAGAATTTTTGCTGTTCGTGATAACGTTTATCGATTGAGAAAATTTTATGGAAATAGAAACTCATACTAATAGCAATTGATTTGTGGGGCTTTAGGGCTCGTAATAGCAATTGAAAAACCAGTTCTTTTACAAATAGCTTATGGGAATGATTTTCTCTTTCACCATGAGTTTGCACAAACCATTTCATACTTTTTTTTTCATTGTATACAAGCTCTAGAAATACTTCCTGATATTAATCCAGTATGTTAACTCTTGAAATCATAAATGAATTGATCAATTGTTCCAACATTTTGGGACTGGTGTTTCTGTGAAATAATCCAGCAATGTAGGATGACATAGGAATAAAGGTATATATTGTGTTTTACCAAATCTTTCTTGGTTATTGTTCACCGGAGATAATGTTTTTAGGCAGTCATTTGAAATATAAACGGTGGTGTGTGAATATAAACGTCTCCCAGTACATTTTTTCATTCAGTGTTTCTCATTTTGTTTTGTTTTTTTTTCTTTTAACAACAATTCCTGTATTACTTTGTCATAATCGTTCACTTTTAATAATCTTTTAATATTGGTCCTAAATCCACGAACCTTTTACTCTGCACAAGATGGAGATGGAAGGATATATCTGCTTGATGTGAGGGTTGAATGATGAGTGTAATGAAAGGCAGGTGAAACGGGAGGTACAGTTAGAAAACCTGCTGCGAACTACTGCAAATTCAATTGGGATAAAGCGAGGTTTGAATCCATGTGTCCCGAGGAACAAGGCGATTGTGCTATCCTCTACATCACAGGTTGTCCCTCCCTCCTCACTGCTTTCTTTTAACTTTTATTATTGCATTCGACTTTTATACTTACGTATAAAGGAAAGAAAATTAATCTCCGTGAGAAGAATTCTCTGGAACGTAATTTTTGGTCAGAATCTTGCTGCGCTGCTTTCTGGAGAGATTCAACAGTAATATTTATGAAGCCTGACGAAACGCTTTTACGACCAACTGCTTGTTGTATTTTGTTCTAGAAGAATTACTTTATTCTTTATTTCATTTTTATCATTGCTCAGGAGGATGTAGATACTGACGATGCATGGTATAATGATTGAAGTAGGCATTTATTTCATTAATTAAGCGTGGAAATGTCAAATTTCGTTATCAGTGTTGCCGAGAGCTTTCATATTATGTTGCTTTAAATGTTTTCTCTAATTGAGTAAAAATATAAAAGATATTGGAACATGCTTATTTTTTTACTACCAGAGCTGTAACTGAGCGAAAAATGTACGCAAATACATAATTTAATAATGATAATTACGGGGTGAGATTAACAAATTTCTATGTCTGAAAAATAATTATCTACACAACCTGTGACATCAAGAATTCAAGTATCAATGGCGCATAGGGCTGCCTCATTTGTGCAGAGTATCCTAAAAGACCCTTGAAAGGTTTTCTCAAGTGCGTAGAGGTCGGGGTTATATCCCTCCTGCTTTAGTATGTAGACCTGTTGCTGTGCTGGAGCGAATATTTTCGAACTCTAAATTCTTTTTTATACGGAGTGATGAAATTTAATTGGAGTCAGCGTGGCTCAGAGATATGAGTTGCTGGCTGTATGTCCAGGATTCGATCCCCGGTGGGGTGGGGATTTTTCGTCACACCTCAACAGAGAATGACACCCAGGCCTACTCAACTGGAGCCGTCCAGAGCGAGATGCAGGACCCATCTCCTTCTCCTATTATCGGATTTTTATTATAGACCCCTCACTTTGAACTGCTGTAGATGCCACAAAAAAAACTGTAGAAAAACTAAGTAACACCATTAAATTTGTCGTGTTATTCTGCTTATACTCAAGTTTAAAATATTGTTCTCAGAATGAATAATACTGTTTTAAAAACAGAAATGTTCCAAAAAACACGAACTTTTTACCGTTTTTTCCGATACGTCAACTTTACTATTTTCATAAAGATCAAAACTAAGAATTATTTTTGACACTTTTAGTTCATTTTATAAAAAATAGTAAATTTGACGTATCCAAAAAAAACTAAAAATTTCGCGTTTTTTGAAACATTTCTGCTTTTAAAACAGTATTATTCATTCTTAGAACCATTTTTTAACTTGAGTATAATAACATATACTTGAGTATAAGCAGAATAACGACAAATTTAATGGTGTTAATTAGTTTTTTCTACAATTTTTTGTGGCATCTACAGTAGTTCAAAGTGAAGTGTCTATAATAAAAGAATCCGATAATAGTGCCGAAGCCTAGTAAATCCGCTGTGAACCCCTTGAACACCTTCGGGGCGTGTTCAGACTGTTTGACAGTTTGATGTAATTAGTTGTACATGGCTGACCACTCATTACTATACCATTTTATCCTAGGTTTTCGATCAATTAGGTTAACTACATCATTTGAAGTTAAGTAAAGTATGTCATTCTCTTAAAACATTGGAATCTAGAACTCTACATTTCTACTAGATAGGGATTTTTGCAGATATGAAGGTAGGTATAGTTAAAAAGTTGGTATTCGTAGTTAATGAACAGAGTTAACACTAGGTACTTAAATAACTTGTTTTATATAATGCACATTGATCTTATCGGTGTCCTCCTCAACTTCCGTATGCCTCGTCAAACAGTGTAATGTGCCTTCTTGAGAAATGTGAGTCTTACGTGTCTGTCCTGATATGCACGGAAGGTAGTTCTGGCGAGGACTGCTTGTCGCCAGGACTTCAACTTCTAAAACAGAGCAGTTGATAACGCTGTTTGCTCACTTCCATCTCGAACCTATGCGTCTTAGCAATAGTAATAAACTCGGAGACTCTTCTCGTTGTTTTACACGAGGAATGTCTTTCCTGTGATAAATTAGATGTTTGGGAAAATCTCTTCGAATCTAATATAAAGTGAGAAGCTATTTTATTTCAAGAATCGAGTATTGAGCGTACAATTTTGTTTTGGTTGACGAGATTTCACTCACACCTTTTTTGTTTCTTTCTTAAATAAGATTATTTGCGTATAAACGATTGTAATATGTTTTCTTGTGTGTTGTTAATAGTTTGTACCTGTGGTTCTTAAAATAATGTATATTATAATGTATTGGTTGTGAATATAGTAGTATAGTTTTTGTTTTAATTATTATACTTCGACCCTATATATGATCTCAATTTCTGTTCTAATAGCGGTCGTTCGGCAGCTTGGTGGCTACGATATATGAGATATATAGATGTTGCGAAAAATAGTTACCTAAGTTTTCACACATTTTACAAATTCTAACTCTTTACTTCCGTTTTGTATATGAGGTGAGTAATATGTGGGTTTACTGTTCAAGTAAGGTTTCATTTTTTCCAAAGGGGATGGCAAATTATATACTTATCTCATGTACTTTTTGTGAAAATATATTAATATGTTCCTTTTCATTTATTAAAAAGTTCAAAACTTGTCATGTTGAAATATTAAATGAAGTTATTTACCAGCTAATTATAATTCGAAAATATTAAGTTATACAAATATTTAAATATTGTTAAAATATTTGGGGCGTAAGTTATCTTAATTTCTGGAAGGTGAAAAGGGTTTGTATTTTCTAAGATAGAGATGGTTGAAACCACATCGGAGTATGCTAGTACTACTCATCGACGTCCTCATTACGTTAAAATCAGTGAGTATTGAAATAATCATAATTTACGTAAGTAAGATTGTAACAAAATTGCAATGTGTACACAAAATATTTCCAGTTTTCTAGCACAAGTTTTATGCAATCTTCAAGAAATTTGTTACAGGTTTTATCATATATACTGAGTGCTAAATTTTTGGGTGAGTGACGAGGTGCTCATATAACATTACCGTTCTACCCCTTCCCATCCTCTCCCTAGGACTGCCAGAAATGTCTTAAAATCCTCCCCCCTCGTCTGTTGCCAGATACATACATATAACCATTTCACCCCCATTTCACCCCCTTAGAGTTTGGTTAATTCCTCTGTAATAGGAAGTCTACTCCTTATAAGACCTACCTGACAATTGCAAGTTTGTTGGCTTTATAGTATCTGAGATTTTTATTGCCTATCTGATAAACGAATTCCGATGCCTTATTGCAAAGATAAGAAAAAGAATAGAAACAATGAAGGGTTTTTCAAATGATGTACGATATTTTGAAGTTCTAAAATCAAGTCATGTCTTTAAAGCGCTTACTTAGCAGAATTGGTTTAAAATGAATGGGAGCTGAAATATATTCCTATTTCTTATGTCTGGCAGCGTAATGGAAGTTGTGGGTGCAGCTATCGCTATAATTTAAAAAACGTGTCTGAGCAGGAGAAAGCGTTCTATGTTGTGAAATAAGTGAAAATGTGTGTTATTTTGGTACAACCTTTCGTTATCATTTCGGTAAAATCCTACTGACAAAAGCATTCGTATTTTGTATTTCCGATTTCCTTATTTGTAAAGGCGAAAGCTCAGGGAGGTCCCTTCTTTTTAACGAAAAGGTTGACTAGGTGCGAACGACGTTTCTTATCGAAGGGCAACACATTGTTATAGTAGTGGCTTTTCTCGGAATTAGAGAAAGACGGGAATGACTACATCTTTCAACAGGACGGTGCTCTTCCTCACTGGAAGTGAAATTAAGTGCGTGATTTGGATTATAATCTCCCCAAAAATTTGGACCACCTAAAATCACGCATATGTAATGCTTTAAACTTTGTAACATCAGACGTGCTACACCGAGTTTTGCAAGAACAAGACTATCGTCTTGGCATTGTCCACGTGAGAGGAGGAAGTTCCATAGAATATTTGTAATGAAATAAAATGAAAATATTTGCGAGTCCCTTCACTTTAAAGCAGTTGTGATACGTGGATGTTTCATAATTTTAAACTTTCCTTGAAAATACCGTACATCATTTTGAATAACTCTGTATAATTTTATATGTTGCGCAGTAAAATATTTTACCTTTATCGAGACATAACGAGAATCAATCCTTATTTTCCTAGAGAGGCATTGAAAAAGTTCTGAACTTTTATTTGGTGTCTGAAGCTTACATAATTTTTTATCAGTTTGGTTTTATCTTTGTATATAAAGATTATAAATGTTCGGAAGGATTGGCATAATTTGTTATTTCGCACCTTTCAACGCATCAGGACGATCATCAGTTACTTAGAATTTGTTTGCATACTTCTCAAACGTACAATCGCGATGTGTATCTTAAATTGCGATTCTCTCATTCGCATTGTCCTCGCCTGCCGTCCCCACATCCCAACATTCTTGGGAGTGACGTCCCCGCCCTTGCACGCAGCCTCGACCTCCCACCCGTGGTCGATAAGAACTCGGTCGATAGCACCCCTGTAAGCGACCCACAACCCCTCCTCCCTTCACTCCCACTCTTGATTCCTGGTAGCGCGTCATAACCGGATGAAACCGCCCCGGATGTGGAACACAGAACTCTTGTGTTGACAAGAGTATTAGTTGCAGATGGCCCCAACGATACTGTCATGTCAGCTTAAAAGAGCGTAAATGAATTGGTTTCACGGAGGTGGAGTTGTGTTCGCAGCTTTACCTCGTAGATTTGTCATTTCTGTTTTTGGGTTTGGTAAGTGGAGATGAAAAAAGAAACGAAGATTTGTAATGAGGGAACATTGCGTTATCATTGTGAAAGTATTATTTTTGTTGAATGGCGATCAAAATAAATTCAAATTGGACATACGTTGTATGTAATGTTTCGTTTTTAATTTCTGTTGTACTAAATCGTACTTCATTTTTATCTCTTTTTCTTGACTTTGCCATTTGAAATTGTAATGATGGACGGAATTCACATTTTAGAATGAATACGAAGTAAAAATGTATCTGTGCTTCATTAGATCCTCTGAATATATACGTACTAAGACTGATATTCTGAAGAAAAATATTTTTAAAATGTCTCGCAACAAGTAAATTTACAAATAGAAATACTTACTTTGCGGAATTATTTTATTCTTATATTTGTTTCCGGGTTGCTTGGTGTGCCTGGTTTGTAAGATTTAAATTTATTTCTGATAAGTAAAGATTTTCATATTTCCGGCGGGTTTTTTTATCCTATTTTAATATTGATACTCTTAGGTTTCTTTTTGAATGTTATTTGAAGTTTGTGTTTGAATTTTTGTGGAACATACTGTCTGTTGACAGAAGACTTCTTATTATTAGTAATAATTATTATATCCATTGAGGAAGCAATTAATAAAACATATGTTCAGAAGTTGATAACCACACTTATTCCCGCTCTGTCAAATTGTAACAATTCAAGATATAACTTATTTTAACTTCTAATATTAAACTTAAATTTTCTTTATCCTCTCTCACTATCTTGTATTCTAGGAGGAAGCACGTTGTAGTGTGAAGATGTGTTCTGAATAGAATGAGAGAACAACATGAAACGGTAGATCAACTGCGTGGACCCGGGAAAATTAACACGGAGTACCTGAAGTGGTCATGAATATCGACCACCCACCCTCACGCTGAAGGCTTCCATTTTTCTGATCCTGCAGTTCACATTCCCCCACATATCTCCCGTGTATGATGGAGGAAGGCGTATTTTCTTTTCTTGAAACTTCGTGAGGTCTCTTCTGCTTTTCCTTGATTAAGTTTTGAGGTTCTTAAATCTCAGAACAATTTGCATTTCTGTCGTGTTTCCTTGTCCTCAGTTTTCATCAGTCTTGAGAGTTGGTAAATAATTTACCTACTGTTTGGTCACTGCAGCCTAGTATTGTATCTTTTGTTGTTATGTTTGATTTTCTGTATTTTGCTTTCTTTTCTTCAGAAAACATTTTATTTAAATACTGAATGAGACTGTCTGGATAACATTTACCAATTCATGCTTGTTAAAAAATATACCTGTAATACGTAATAGTTGAAAAACAATTCTTTAGTTTCAATATGTTTAATATTGATTTTCCCTTCTCTAGAGTAATTCTTCTTCTAATGATTTCTTTCCATACTCTAGGAAAATACGTTATATTTTGAAATGCTCTGAGAGTTTATTCTTTAACAACACAAGCTTGTCCGCGACGTTAGTGTAAAATCTAGTAATGACTCACTAAATTTCTCAAAAGATATTTTGAGTAGAATATTTACGGAAAGCCATGGCAGCATATGAGGTTTCAATCATTCAACTATTTTAATCGTGTTGTTTAAAAATACTTAGGTGTTAAATTTCTCAAAAAGAATCCTCACTAGTATTATATAGCGCGCTGCATTTACAGTAGGTTTAACAAACGTCTTCGTAAGTGAAGAGCTTCTAATAAAATAGTGGTCGGATGACGTGATTTACGTACCTTAAAAGGTGCATAAAGACTTCAAACGGCAGGTTTAAAGAAAAACAATAGTAAACAGACAAATTCTTTTTTGTGCCGGTACGCGTACTGGCATGCTTTGGATTGAAAAAATTGTGTGAAACTTTGAATTTATTGTTTAAAAATATGTCGTTTGTTGCTGCTATTTTCGCTTGATGTTCGTGATATGGTCCCACGTAATAGATTATCGCCTATCTTAGATATCCACCGTATCGTAAAATATACTTATCCGGTTCGATAGGACTCTTTCGTCCGTGTGTGATTGACGCATAAAATTTGCTTGACACTAAATCCTTCGTATAAATTGGTATTATTTTGGTCTATATATGACGTATTATGATATTCTATGGGTAATTTATTGCTACTGAGTACCTGGTAGTTTAAATATGATACCAATAAACTGCAGACTGTGCATTCAGTATACTAGGTGTGATTGAAGTGCCGAGTACGTATCGGTTATTTTCCTCGAAATAAAAGGACCGCTTCTGGTCCTACATGTTAAATTCTTGAATATTAAGCTGTTCGCTAGGATTCGTAATGGCAAGAGAAGTAAAATAGTGTCATGAAAGAAAGGAAAGCAATGAGGTTCGTACACAGAAATCAAGAGAGCCGGTCGGCTCTCACCGCTAATTTCCACTCCATATCAACAAGACGGCCGGGTATCTATACAGAAAGTAACTCATTTCAGTATCTTAAAATTAATGTTTCATTTGATTTAGAGTGGTGCAGACTTCTAGCCACGAATTTATTGATACTGACTAAATGTTATTAAAATTATTAAATTTGTTTAGTTATTTCGTATTAATTTGAAAGTAAATTGCATATTAACTACTCTTTAAGCAAATGAAGTGCTTCTATTATAATTAAGAACAAGTTTTCTCCACCTGACTATGTATGTGATCAATGTCAAATAGTGAATATCGCAATAGAGCTTAGTTCGATATAAGGAGTAACTGAAGGATCCCAACTATTACTCAGAATTATTTCAGAATTCCTGTTGATAATAGATGAATAGGTTTGTGAATTGCTTGTCTCTTTGGTATAACATCCTTACAATATAGTAATAAAAATGTAAAACTATCACTATTTTTTTTTTGTAAATTCACAGTTCTCTAATAATAAGAACTAATGATTCAAGGTTTTCATTAATTTATTATTTCAGTGAATATGTAATATTGATTTCGTTTGACATTGTATAGTGAAAATTATATTTGACTAAACCCAACTGTCTGGTTTCTCAACAATCCTATTTTCTTTCGTGTTCTGTGACGCCTTGATTTCTCACTTGAGATATGGATGAAGCCTCAAGAAACGAATCCAGTTAGTCAGTTACATCACACACCATATAACAGATGAAGCTTGAGTTTGTAGATAAAGTTCCGTTTTCAGGAAAAGATGTTTAAATTATTATTACATAATGCTCTCTCAACTACAATAATTTTTGAGAATGTTATTGCAGAGTATTCATTTATTTGTATAACGCTTTGGAAGATTTAAGTTCCTCCCGATAGAAGAAACAAATTATTAATTACAAGTAATTTGTAAAATTATAATCTCTGGAGCTGGTACAATTATTGACATTATCTGACATACGCGACGTGAGGTGCCATGACCTCATTTTACAGAAATTTATTCCAGCATCTATTCATGGAATCCAGCAAAGACTTTTGATTCATTATACTTTATTCATATTTTCACTCCGAAGGGGAAAAATGGCACCTAATATGACTCTTAATAGCTTTATGTGTCGATGAATCTAGGCGTGACGTATTTTATATTACGAATCTAGAGTGAAATAAAAATGTGAAATTTGAGATTGTTACTAATGAGTAACTGAATTCTGAAAGAAGAGAATAAATTCTTTTCTTCATGTTTTATTGTCATTAATATTACAAAGTTTGTGAAGGTAACTATGGGTATGTGAAAGCTATTTCATACCTCTGAATGTCAATTGTCTTACAATACTATGATTTCTTCCACTGTATTTGTAAACTTTGACATATATTTTGAAAATACTTCGGTATTTATTTAGACAACCAATTAAATTAATTTCGTTTATACTTAGTTGCGGTTTCTCCTTTTTTGTTGGTGTTCCAACAAAACAAAAATTCGGTGGTTAAGAACCTTGAAAGGAATATTAAAACGCCTTTTAGAGTAGAGTTGGATGTTTTCTATGAAACAATCGAACACATAATATATTTAGAGCAGGAAACACTATGAAAGAATCGTGAAAACTAAATCACGTTAATTTTTTGTATTACCAAACTAATTTACGTTATACCCATGTAATGTGTAAAACCCCTATGTGTATGTGTAAAACCCCTATGTGTATGTGTAAAACCTCATGAAATCATTTTATGTAAACCTCTATGAAATGTAATGAGACTTGTGAGTGGTGTCATTGAATCAGAAAGATATTCGATCTCATCCCGGAGAGTCTGCCTAGTTTGTTGTACAAGTGGCATACTCTGTTTACTTATGAACAACATAATGTACAGGTCAATTACGCGTGCTGTTGGAGAATGCTCATAAATAAGCAGGTCTTCTTTGTCAATTAAATTAATCAATTTTGAAAACAAAAATACAATTTTACACGGCGTATCGGTGCCGTTCGGTATGATCATCAGGTGTAAATTACAAATACATTACAAAACGTGTGAGCGCTGCTGACATATCCTCACACCAAATCATCACATCATGATGTGAGAAGAATGAACCCGCAGAGATCGTGAACGTAAACAGAGCGCGCTTGGTGTTGCCAGTATGACTGGCCTATACAGTCTGTATAATATCTATTCCCATGATATCTTTTATTATTTCAGTCCAATTTAAAATGCGCAATAGACTGAAAATGTGTATTGGATATCCCTTACACCATTCTGTACATTCACTAACCTACTTCATGGGGTCTGTGATGACCATCCCAATTCCAGAGAATCTCCCCAAAGGTGTAATGAAACATCAATCTCTGCCATGTTGATAAGATTTGTTTCATACGTGGTCCATTTGGTCCATTCTATGATTTCAGATTTGGTCTATTCTATGATTTCTGAAGTGTCAGATTATCTTTGGTTCACAATATCAACTCTGTTGAAGTGTGGTACTACAAAATCAGCTATAATTCAGTACGAAAATCCAACTTCACACAGATCGACCATTCATCCCTATTTACAATCTGTTTGTTTTGTATTGGACACTTTTTGTTGAACAGGATGTAGTTAAGATTAACAAGCTTTTGCGGTTCTGGCCTCCCACAAACCCTCTTTTTACAGGTGTGATAAAGACTTTATAAGTCTTAGGAATTCAAAGTAATTGACAATTTCCAATCATTTGCTCTCCTCGTCATGATTTAATTTGTTTTACAAGCCCGTGAACATGAGTTAATTTTTACTGACAAGGTGGTATTAAGGGATACGTCTTTAAGTCGTTCAAATCCTTTACAATACACGATTTGCGTATACCACATGTGCTGGATGGCTCTGAATAACGCCAAGTACGATGAGTGGACACTCTAAAAGAGGTTTAAGACCCTTGCCTTTACAGTGAGTAGATGGCAATCCCCCAAGTAGGTTCTTCCTCTTCCTTTCACGCGCTAGGAAGTGATTAACACTCGCAGACTAAAAAATATTCTTTAAAGTAATGAGGTGAAATGAACGATGGGAGGAGACATTGAGAATGGAGTGAAAGTTCGTAGAAACAGGAGTAACTCATATTTCTATGAACGTACGTATAAACTCAGGTGTCTTGAGTGAGTGATTGACTTTTGATGGATTTTTCAAAATAACGATTTTAAAGGGATTTAGGGTGAACTTTTTAATGTACATATGCGAGCACCAGAGAATACCTTGCGACCACAATTAATGGAGGGACAAGTCACAAGTGCAATCAGTAATGCAATACCGTCTACTCGCTTCTCTATTAACAGGTCCGCATGTTACTCTTTTCAACTTATTAGAAGTCCATACTTCCAAACAATAGTGTCTGCGTTGTTAATATGGCACCCTTTGTGCTGTTGGCTACGATCCAACAGTTTACTTTCGAGATTGCGGCAAAGTTCTGCTACATGTTGGTATCTTGTAGCAGATATAATTTCTCAAATATGAGAAAACTCAAACGTGTGACCCCATAAAACTTGGAGAAGCTAGTTTGCCTAGGAATGCGCATTCGTATTTTGATATTGTCCTCCTCGGCATTCCTTCAGTTTCATGACTATTTTCCATGTGTTGAATACTACTTGGCGGCCCACGTTGATATACAATCTCCTAGTATATACGTATTCACGGATCGGTTGTAATTATTTATCTAGTCATCTCACTACGCTTACTAGCTTATATAACTTTCAGTATTTGCCTCCTTCCACAGTTCTGATATGTGCTGAAAACGCTGTGTACTAGTACGAATTTTAACTTCTGTTTTCGATCGACGACAAGGACCAATTTGAAAAGCGGATCCGGCACAGGATTTATTGATATACTTTCAATCATTTTTATAATAAATTTAGAAAGAATGAGTCATCAAATATTAATTTATCAGAGCT
This sequence comes from Laupala kohalensis, assembly GCA_002313205.1. Taxonomy (NCBI): domain Eukaryota; kingdom Metazoa; phylum Arthropoda; class Insecta; order Orthoptera; family Trigonidiidae; genus Laupala; species Laupala kohalensis. Next base: position 388,721 of record NNCF01126214.1, read on the forward strand.
TTATTTTATTGCAAATTTTTTTAAATTATTTTATATTAATGTCCATTGATATAATGTATTCCTTTTTTGTGACAGTTGAAAGTCTTCAGTTAAAATTATTTTTAAAGCAATCCTGTATTTATTGTAGCAAAGAGTGTTACGATTTTTAAATTTTATTTTAAAACATTGAACTTGGATAATTATGTCCAGATATAATAATTCGCAATATATCCGTAATTTCTTGAAGCTCCTATTTTAAATTGTTTTAGAATATTTGGATATAATATTTGGTTCAGACTAGGTCCAAGAAAAACAAAAATTATAAATAGGTCAACGGCCTGAGTTTGTGTTTATTTAATTCTCTAAAATTTAAAATCCATACTAGATATGACACACGTAGTCTTGATGCTACCAAGGTCCTGCAAGTTTCCTACAAAATTCCTGCTTGTCATCTTCGAGATTAACTTTGGTATAGTTGGCCCCAGAGTGCTCGAGAGGAACTCGGGACGTACTCTGGTTGGCCCAATAGACATGCACTGGTAGATATTCTCTAGACGCACTCTTGGTTGGTCCGATGGGTAAGCGCGCGGAGCGGCTACTACTTGCAAACTTTGTTTCTTTAATACCTCTTATGAGTCTACGCAGGATTAAACGAGCTGAATTTGGTAAATCTTGTTGTCATGTAGATCACATTTGTTGACCAGTGTGAACTAGGAAATGTTAGTTTCATTTCAACAGTGAGTCGGTGCTTTTAGATAAGTTTTCCTCACCCTGCTAACCGTCTCGCCCAAAGGTGCGCAAGGCCGTGCGCTGGCCGTGCGCATAGATCGAAAAGCCGCCCTGTAAATTCGCATCGATAGTACCTTCCCAGAATAAGACTGTCAGAGAGTTCAACACGCGTATCACGATGTCAACATTCTGGAGGGTGGCAAAGACCTCTGAGGTCGATCGATGGTTACGTTACCTGGTTGGTTATGCGACCTTCGCGTGCATCTACTACACGTGACCTGCCCAGGCAAGCAACCCTTAGTCCCCCCACGCTCAGCAATGGCGGGCGCATCGTTCCCGCCACGTGATACAATAACGATCGGAGATTATTAGCGAATCTGGTGGCATCATGCTTAGCTGTAGCTGTATGATGAATTCGGGAAATGGAGCATAGATTTTACGTCATCAGTCCTCCTCCCTCGACTACCAATAATTGTACTAAATTTTATAAGATTTTTGAAGATCTGGTCATAGGTTTTATTAATGACTGAGACCTCTAAAAATGAGAATTTGTAAAATGTTAACTTAGACGCAAATTCTTACTTGTAAGTGCGTTTACGCTTTTGATTCGTTGAAAGAAAACAAATGACTAATGGTAAAGTAACCAACCCCATAGTTATTCAACGGTTCATCTTAGGGGAAAAATAGGAAACATTTTCCCCGTCGTGGGTATTAATCATCATTGCTCCCTGTGTTTCCAAACAAAGAGGAATAACTCATACTTCAGTAGGAATGAAACGCGGGATTGAGTTTCCTTTATTCGATCATTTGCTTAGTTAAGTTTAAAGAAACCAATTGGTCTCATATCTGTCACTATCCTAAGACCACCGAGGGTATTTGATTTACGGGGCCTGAGGCAGATTTCAAAATTTGAGGCCTCTTTCCATCCCCAATCAGTGGGTCTCTGCATAGTGATCAATAGTAAATGAACGTAATACAATATTTCATTACTTTTTTACAAACACTTATCCACGCTTACTAGCTTATATAATATACGTTAATTTACGTCTATTACACTTAACGGATATAAGATAATTTTTAAGTAATTTACATTTGTATATAACGCACAAATTAAAACATTTGAGTTACTGCAATTATCATTTACTGGCATTAATTGATGACAAATGAACTATTATCATTAATTGATCCTTGTGGGCCCTTTCCTCTGAACCGATGAAGTTAGTTATTTTTTTCCAGATGGTCCCAATTCATTTTTATTAATTTACTATTTATCCATATTTCAATAGGGGGTCCACCTAAAGACCTTGAACCCGGGGCAGACAGACCCCTTCCCCACCGTCTCGGCGGCACTGCACTCCTTCCCAAAATCCTTCCCAAATACACAAATCCACCCCGTATCTAGACAAGTCACTCCGAGGTTCTAATTCTTCACATATTCTCTTCATAGTCCTCACCTTCACATCAATCCTGCCTTGCATCTCGCATTATTCGAATTTTTGTTGTAAAATTACACTGTTATTATATTTTCGAATGAGACTGCTTCAAACCTGGTGACGTGAAGTGAACGTTTTCTGTTGATTTTCTGTCACCACTGACCTGCATTCCTCCCACACTCGCGAGCTCTGCGCCTCGGTGAGCTGCTGGCGCCCAGAAGGATGGCGCCTCTGCAATGCGACATTTTCGCGTGACCTCTTTGGTAAGCAATGAACGCAGTGGTAGGGTAACGTTTGGTGCCGTAACCCACGCAACCATGGAACGCTCTTCAGGCAAGGTCACACTTTCGTTTTCTGCAATGGGATACGCCGTTTCTATGCATTGCTTCTCCGTACTAGGAATGCTATAATTGTTTGTAAACTCCTTGCTAACGTTTACGTAGTTACGAGAATTGATATAGTGTCAACGAAGCTAGCAATAATTACAATTGTATTATGGAGGATATTATCAGCAATATCATACTAATTAAAAAGAATTTTTTCTCGCCAAAGAGTACAGATATGTTTCATAATATTTCGTTGAATAAGTTTTCTCCCATTGCACATGTTAGTTCATGTAAATATAAAAGTTTAATTAAATATTTTGAAATCTCTTTTTGATATTAAAACTAGAAAAAACAAAAATTACTGCTATTACTTGAATTCATATGACTGCTTCCATTTTCCTGGGGATGCCATCAAACTAAATATTGACTATAAGAAACCGCGAACTTCAGAAATGTTGACACAGTTATCATTCTCAGTTGAGTAATGAAATCTAACTGAATATCTTAAATTTATTTTCATGTAACTGCTATTTTAGTACCATTAAAATATTTAGTGTAGTTCGGTATTCTGAAAGAAAAAGCAATTTGAATTAGATTGTATAAATTAACAACTGGGAATAATTTCTTTCCCCATAGGAGAGTGAGTTTTCCTCTCTGAATCTTTCTGAATGTTTACAATGTTTCATAGCCATCGAGAGAGAGAGAAATAATTATTTATTCAGTGAATGGAACGAAAAGTTCACTAATTTTGAATACTTCTCAATGGTTTAACATTAAATGCTATGATCAATGTTTCTATTTGCACTTCATACTCGTGTTATAATGAGAAGTGATATTTGTTTTCTTAAGAATCTCCCGTCGCCTGTAGAAGTTTCTCATGATATTTTTGTCGTATATAGATTTATGTTTCTCTAAAGCATTACTTCACTCTTTCCTCTCCGCCAATTTATTCCGAAAGGGAGTGGCTTTGTGTAGTGTGACCATGACCTTTAGTGAATGTGACGTCAAGGGTTGTTACGACCACCGGTTACATCATCCATTTTCCTCTGCGGAAATCAATCAATCTTGTATGTAATTGACCGTGACCTTTTGCATAACCACAAACCCATTTTAAATATTATTTTCCGAAAGTATACTGTCATAGAACATCAAGTAGTTTGGAGATATCAATCGCAAGTGGGATAAGTTAAGTCCTTCTCGTTTAACTTATACTGGGGAACCTCCAGTGAATTTTAAAATTCACGTTATGAATTTTGTACTTTTGATAAGACTAGCGATAACATGAATATTTGTTATTAATTAATAAAATTTATTTCAGAGTTGATATTTAACTTGATTAACACTTATGCTATTCTTGGTATCCTGATAATTAAATGACTCTTTTCTCTTATTGACATGGCTTTAATTCAAAAAGTGTTTTCGTATCCTTACCCCATGGTTATTTTGAGAAGAACTGGGGGTGAGCAAAGCGGTTGATTCAATTTCTCATCGCTCCAATATTTACATCCAAATCTTTAATTTTCAATATGCTTTATTTGAATTAATTTTCTATTTTTCATATAAAAATTTGTTGCAAGTCGATGGGGGTAGATATTTGTTACATTTTTCTCATAATTTTGTCATAAAACCTTTTCTTTTGTTTTTTTAAAGATATCCAAGAATTAAGGAACTTTTTAAAACTTTTTAATTACTTTAAGGAAAAAATGAAGTAAAGTTTACTTGTAAAAACGACGTACAATATATGTCGTTACCTTTTAAAAAGAGTATGATTCTTATGAATCTTCCTTGATATTCCTCTCTTAAAAGTTCTCTTCCCTCATGAGGGAAACATGCAATTGTAAGAAGGAGCATTTCATGGACGTGTTCAATTCATTGAGTGCAGGATGCGTCTGAAGTATTCCTTGGTTTCAAATGTGATGGATGCAAACCACACCTTTGTAAACAAAAAAAAAAGAAGTTATGATTCCTCCACCCTCATGGCCGTGTATTTCCCACCGTCATCGCTTGTTTTCTGTTCGCCATCTTCCACGTGAGTGTTGTGCGAGTGTCGCACAGTTGCTAACAGCCCACATTCCACGTGCAATTACGGGTGGACTTGCGCCCCTCCCTGGAGGGGGAAGGAACGGTGGAGGTGGCTGAGCGGTTTGATCTGGAACGGACCTGAAGTTCGCGGTTTACAAAGGAGAAGGTGTAGGTCGGTGGTTTCTTTGCTTCGGGGAATGTGCTTCGAAGATCAAAGGGACGCGAATGCAGTCATGGACCAATTTAGTTTGAGAAGATTTTCTTTCGACTCCTGTTTCCATTCGAATGAAGAGAACAATAAATGAAAGAGATCCTCGTCATTGTCATTGAGTTGGACTGCAGGTCACCATTAATGTCAGAAAATTTTCAGTTTTTAGTTTTATGAAATCCAGATGTTCGGTAGAACTTAACACTCTGGCTTCAAAATGAGGACTAATCTCTGGAAAGTTGAGGATTTAGTTCTCGTTATTCGCGAATTTTGAAAACGAAAGTATTTGTAATTCGCTAAATTCAAAAAATCTATTAAGTATGTACTGTTAGAAAACAAGCTATGAATACAAATAACAGGTGTTCTGATGTGCGAAGTATGAAAGTTAATCGTCAAATAATTCCTGGAACGACAAAAAATAAGGGAGAAACGGAAACTGCCCTTGAAAAAAATCTTTAAAAGAGAACTTAATACTCCAAGATGTAGTTGAAATAGCAATGGAGAACGACCCTTTACATGTGAGAAGTCTGAAATGGGAAATAGAAGCTGCAACGTTTTTCACACAGTGAAATCTACAAGGAATATTGAAATTCTTCTAAGCAATCATAGACAGATTTTTCATCCAAAAGAACAATTTGATTTTGTTTATCTAAGTATATTTCCTATTACTTTACTGAATAAATATGTATTGATATTGAAATAATTTATTCAGTATTGATTTGTCCGCCCTTTTTAAAATATCGTGAAACGGATCCTCCTTTTTTACTGAGGAAGATAAACTCAAAATTCGCGAACCGTATCCCTCGAGATGTTGAAGTACAATAGTAGTTCTTACGGTTCCACCGTATATGTTTTATGTTACGTTTGAACAAAAATATATCCTAAATAAATTATCTTTTCTTTCCTAAATATTTGGAAGGACCTAATTTTGAGCGTAAATTGTAAATGTTCGCGTAAATCGCTAGTGTAGTAGTTGTGACTATGATTTGAAATAATTCAATAATTATTCTTGAAGCTGCAGGTTGTGCACTATCGTGACAGCAATCTTCAAATGAAAGGGCTCAAGGCGCTTGCGAAACAAGTGTTGATGAGAAAAGTAGTTTTATCTAGTTACATATCTATGCGTTCACAGCTTTTGATCTGTTCACGTGAAATTTATAAGGGGTGCTTCCATCTCGTCACTTCTTGTCTTGAGCGCAACGTGTCACGACTACTATACTGTAGCGCACTCATGTTGAGTGTTCTCCACACGGCGCTGTGGCACAGCATGGGAGGACTCCTTGGGAGTCGGAGGCTGGCTTCAACAGCGTTACGTTGACTTTTTCAAAATTCAGTGAAGTTGCATCTTGGCTATCAAATCGCACTGCATGGGAGTGACTGCGGTGTGGATCAGGGGATGCGATGGAGAACATCAGAATTGTATGTACAAACTTGGAACATCTACTCAAAGAGACACGGTAAAATGTTTTTTTTCATGTCTGTGATAAACGAATTTTATTTCACATATGACGACTATGGAACTATTACAGAAATAATAATATAGTAGCTTCCTGGAAATGCGTTAGCGGAGGGTGCATGAAAACTATTTTGTTAGGCAATTTGCTTGTAGGACAACAATGAGAAAATAAACTGAAGCGAAATATCTAACAAAAGTTTTCATTATAATAATTTTATAGGTTGAGTTTTTAACTTTTAAAAACAAAACTTATAATCTCAATGCTTTTATTTCCCTTAAAACTAACGCATTTGCTTTCAAATAGTGCATATAGAATGAATTTGATTAACTGATCCGGACAGTTCTTCAAATTTTACTGAAATAAATTTCGCTTTATACGAGAATTGGTGTTCCGTACATTTTCTGGTAAAAGTAGCAGTGAAGGTCTTGTATGGAGCATTCTTCTCCTAAGACGAGTCACATTTAATTTAAGATAAAACAATAAAAAAAGAAAGAATTTGTAAATATGGATCAAACTTTTTAATATTCTTCGCAACAAGGAAGTTGAAGTGGAATTCTCATGATGCTCTATCTTTCATATATCTCACTCCTCTTACAAGGATTTGGACGACTTTCAATCAAATCTAGGTTTACAGGGACTACGACATTATTTTGAAAGATACTCGTATATATCTACTTATTAATGTGGGATGCTTTCGTATTCAACTCTACTCCGTACGCGTGGAAAGTATAAATGCAAATTCTAACTTTCTTGATCTTCACTACAACTTCATTTCGATCGATTTTAAAGAGGAAAAGTATTGTATACCATTCTTCCTCGTATCATGATGCAAATATCAAATAACCTCTTTCGTTTTGCCCTTTCTCAAGTTACATAGTTGCGATAAGTTGATTTTGTGTATTTGTTTATGGCATGCAGGTAGTCGCCTAACTAATAGACATAATCAGGGTGAGGTTCGTCTTGGTTTAAACCACTTTTAAGTTACTGCTGCTTTTTTAGATCATTGCCCATCCTAAACGTCGAAAATGCCCAATTCCGAAAAAGAAAATTATCCGGACTATTTCCTGCCCTTATTTTAGTGAGTGTAAAATTTAACCTAAATAATATATTGATTTTACCTATTGTATTAACTAATAATTGATGACAAATATATTATTACATATCGAGAAAAATTTCGAAGGGAATAGTGCATTGAAAACATTTTTGCACTTCCAAATCAGTTAAAGAGCACGACATAACCTTCGCATAGCTGGACATGTTTTTACAATTGTTATAGCTCATTTCTACTTAAAGTAAAATTTAATGTAATTTCTAAATTAGTTCACCATGCTACTGTACGTAAGTCCGTAGTTTTTTCTTTATAGGTTGTTGATTATCTAAATCGGATCGTCGATGAGGGGCTTTATATTTTAACCCGGATTTCATATGAACGCAGCTCTCTAAATGGGGATGAACGTGCAGTAGGCAAATAATATATTACTAAAAATACTATTGAACTATTTATGTTCACGTGAAAGGCGCTGTGTTATTTACTCTCAAGAAGCAAGCACGAGATCTCAGAAATTCGATAAACTTACGAAGATAGATAAACTTACACGCTGCGGAGAAATGGAAGAGTCGACGTTAAAATGTACCCACATGTATACGGGATTTCTGATGACTCTTTCCAGAGTTATTAATGCACAAATATTAAACTGAGTAATTATCCTATTACAGTAAAAAAATTGCCAGGTGATCCATGTGGAGACTTTTTGTTTCTTCGTTATTAGATTCAAAGAACCTGTTTGTAACTAAACACACGATAAAATTACTGAGTAATTTTCCCTTATGAATTACTTCCTGTCGCTAGTGTTAATAGTATGCACAAAACATATTTAATATTATTATCTTAACATATATTCGCACTTTAAATCCATGACATTAAATTAACACCTTAATATGCATACCTTGTTCAGAGTTTTTAACAAAAGAAAGAAAAATGATCCATTTGGTGTGTAATCACAAACACCGTTATTTTACGTAACTAAGTATTGATTTTTTAATACTGATTACCTTTCTTTTGTTTGCCGAGACAAAATACCGCCTTGCTTCATTGTTGTCAAAAATTTCCAACAAGCTTACAATCTCACATATCACCTAAGGCCCAAAGCTCGACAAGTGGAACTGGTCCCAACTCATTGTTTGTAACTGTTCGACTAATAGTGAGTGCATATCATCTCTCAACAGCGAATAATATTTTTGTAAGTAAATTAAATTTATTAAAACATTTTGTACAGCCAAATTAAACTTTTAAGGATTTTGGGAAACTTCTCGAAAATTTTCTCCTACGCTCCAATAGTTTTTACTTTTAAATGATTTTAGCGATATTAGCATAGACGTTACATACATTGTACACCATTAATTATGTATCGAATCACTCTCATGACATGGTGGCAGAAACGAAAGGAAAAATACCGGTCAACCAAAAACGCAGAGATTTGTTATTAATTTTTTTCTCGACCCTGTATAACAGAAGTTAAACATATATATATATATATATATATATATATATATATATATATATATATATATATATATATATATATATATANTTCTCATTTTCTACCCTCTTCCGTGAGAATTCCTTGCGCTATCGAACCATGTTACTTTCTCTTTATGCATATCTCTCCTCGTGTTTTCGGGGAGTCGACGGAGGTACAAACATAGAAATGAAGAAAATGATTTTTTGTTTCAATTTTCTAAACGTGTCAAATGTAAAACCAGATTAACGAAATATTACAAAATGTTCTCTTATTTATTTAAGGAATGATGATTTAATAGTTAATATAAGCACAGTGATTTTAAAAGTAAATTTACTGTCAAAAATTGACATGACAAATTGCTTATGGCGACGTGGTCATAAACTAATTTACTCCCCGGAAGTAAGGAAGAGACTATCCCATCATTTTCACTCATGGGCGATAAAAGCAGGGGGGGGGGATTTAACGTTTTTGCACCCCAAGGTAAAAAAGATCTCTAAGATAAGATTAACAATAGTTAGGTACGTGTTATATCTACATAATAATTTAATAGAATTGAAAATAACAATTATTTGACAAATACATAGTATTATCAATTATTTATATGTTCAATACTTAAAATTTGGGGTGATAATAACAATAGTTTTAATGATATTGCCGATCATAGGTTCGATTGTATTAATCCACCTCTAAACGAAGGAAAAACCGGATATAAAACTGGGCCAGGATGATTTAAGTCCTTTTTTAATAATTTATTTAAAATAAATTGCGTCAATTCCTTTATCTTTGATATATATTCCACTGTAAAGAACACGTTACTTACCGTCTTACACAGATCCTTATCTTCACACCCCGTTTTATGAGAGTTATGATGAATGATCAGTCATTATTCTCTTTTCATGGTCCACCGTGCAGTCGTGTTTTTGTGCGTTTCTTTTAATACCGTATTTCATATCCAATTCCATTAACAAGGTGCTTATTACTATGTTCTAATTAGAAAATAGCCGATCCATATTGACATCATTAATGCTCTTTGATTTCCGAATTTTTTTTTCAATGGTGTCAAGAAAAATTATCTTCGTACACACAGACAAACACAAGCAAGCAATTATAGGGGATGGTCTAGAAACAAGAAAAAAACTACGTTCTCTGAAGCCCCATTAAAATTACTCGAAATTTTTTTCCATGTACGGGTATTATCCTCGCGTGCAGTACCCTCAATTGAGGTCGTAGCCCTAAGAAGCACCCGTTCTCCAAGGCTTTGTTTTCAGATAATGGCGTCTGAAGAGTTTGCTAGCTTGTCCTCAAATTATGGAGGCTCCTAGAAACTTGATTGTTGTCTCACAATAAACTACATTTTTATGAGTAAGAATATAATAATACTGGACAAAATATAATTTTTTGATGCAGTTGAAGACAAAAGAAACGACTGAAAATAACGTTCACGTGAGCAAGAACTATTGATGGAAAAAACCCTCTCAATGGAAATAGTAAGATGGTGTGATATTAATTCCGGAATAAAGACGATTGGTTTGAAACTAGGAGGTAACATTCTTGAAACCGCAAAGAAGCAATTTAAATGTTCTCCGCAGAGGTTCTTAGCCTCTAGGGCCCTCCTCCTAGCTAAGTCTTCAATTGACCATTGCATATTAGGGTGGATCTTAAAAAATTAATTTTGAAATCTGAACGGGACACCCATTTTGCTTTAACAAAATAAGGCATATACCAAAATGAGAGGATGCCCCATACAAATTAAAAATATTATTGCATTAAGAACCAATCTATTGCATGTGGTTGGAAAGTAAAATTCCCTCGCTTCATTTTTTTTTCAATTTATTTATATCACAAAAGTACGGCGGGGGTGGATGGCAATATTAAATCTGTTGTTTGTCGTGTCTGAATCATGCGACACTCCACGACGTTAATCATTACATTTATCATACGTATAACATAACCTAGTTATTTGTTCATGTAATCCTTCCTTTATTACTCGTATTCTATTCACATATTTATAAAAAAATTTATTACATTTATATTAGTTCATTTTTCTCTGCTCTCTATCAATTTACTCCAATTCTCTAGGTCCACTACATCAATCGTTTGCATCTCTCACATTAATTCTACCCTTTCTACACCGTACAAATCACAAGTCCACCGTCTCCTCTTCTTTTTCATATAAACAAATTCCATCACTTTTCATTCGAAATATTTGGAGATAAGAATTTATATTCCCATGTCCCGTCAAACTTGTACAAATCGAGATGGATTAACAGATTTTCTTTTCTTTGTCACGTATGTTACATCCCTAATAAATTTATATGTAAGTCTTCTTTAGTTTTGGAGGATTTAATTCTCTCGCGGAATGTATTTCGTTTGTTTCACACCATCCCATCGCCGCCAACAGCGTTCGAAGCCCCTTCCTTCGACGCTGTTCTGCTTTTGTTTCCTTGTTCGTTGGCGGCTTCGCGCAGTCGTAGAGTCGCCGCCAAGCCGCTCTGTCCGTCCGTGAACACCGCCGAGCAGCCAGGCGCCTACGGGCGATATCATAGTCTCTCGTATCGTGTCTGCGATTCTCGAGGCATCGCTCAGCGGTCGTTGCCTTTTCTTCATCGGGCGATTCTTTACGCTGTAGGAGGTAAGGAAGGCTTCGCATTTTGTAGCGAGATTTCTTTGGTGCGTATGTTGGGGGATATTCTTTGATGACACAAAACAAACTCTTTTGCTCCTAAGCTCTTTTGTATCCGAAAGTGTAGTATCATTTCTTTTTGTGGATTGTTTTGTTTGTGTAGAGTTGGTTGATTGTTGGGGTAGGAAAATATATTGTTACGTCTTCATAACAATAAATGTGTCCATGTATTATTTCATATGGGGGCGTACCATGTGAGGAAATTTTCGCAGGTAGAAATTAAGCAATCGTTGTCTCGTTTCATTGCGACATTAATTGAAAGGTACGAATTTCTTGTTTTGAAGTATAATCCGTCGTTTCTGGAACGAATCCGGGCTATTGTATTCAAGCTCATTGCGAAACAATGTCTGATTTCCGTGGTCATATTTCAGTCTGCACTGAATTTATCTCACCATATCATCAAGTATGTCTTATCGAGTTCGTTCTGACGCTAGTGATCCATTGATACGCTCTTATCTTCTTCATTCATTGCGGAGATTATGAAGTAAGTATATTTATGTTTTATCACTCGATTCTCCTTCCGGGGTAAATTGAAATCTATAAATATAGTTTATATCTTTGTTATTGATACACATAGGTTATGACACGTGTTAAATGTTGTTTGTGTTGGATTATTTATTCTATAATACATCATACATGCCCGATTTATTCACATTTTCCAAGTATTAGATACGCATCGTATTTATACCCACATGACATACGTACACACTAGTTCACGCACTTATGCTAGTTTGTGCCGTAGGTAAGGAAGAGTTTCAATGTGTCGGAAAGACGAACTTTGGAATATTCGGTGTATTGTCTTCCTCGAAAGGTGGTTGAGTTGCTATTTAGTTCGCTCAATGTACGAGTACATTAGATGTAAAGCCTTGTTCCCGCGGTCTGTGGCTTGGCGAGCTTGGTTTGAAATTTTTCATGGCTCGTGCCAGAGAGGCGACAAGGCAAAACGTCTGACTCGACAGATGACAAGGCAAGGTACGTCTCAGCACTCCAGTACAGTCTGAAGCCTTGCAAGCCAAGATACGGGCAACAAGTCGGAAATGGATAGACCACAAGTCGACCTCCAGGCACCTCTAGACAATTTGGCCCATAATCGATGAAAAAAAAGAGTGTTGCTATTATCAAATGGAGGTTAAAAAACATCATTCCCAGATAAATATATAACTCATCATCTCCCATGGTTTCTATTTTGCATAGTTTATCAGGTTCTTGTACTCTGATCTTACCCCTGATAATATTGCGTTTTCGGCATTTCTCTAGTCCAAATTCCATGTTTATGGTTTTTGAAAAGTCCTCAGTAATTTTAAGGAGGGACTGAAGGTGGTTGTTTGTGGAAGCATAAATTTTAATGTCATCCATGTACCGAAGATGATTCACTGAATGGAGAACTTTATTTTCTTTTTTAATTGAAAAATCATAGCCAGTTGAATTTAGAAGGTTACTAACAGTGTTGATTGCCATGCAAAACCATAGAGCATCCAGGCAGTCTCCTTGGAATATTCCACGTTTGAAGTGGATTGGTGAGGTTACAACTGTTTCTTTGTCTGTAGTCGGTTGAAGTATCGTTTTCCGGATTAGAATATTGTGAGACAAGAATTGAATGAGGAATGGATTGATTCTGTAAATTTGCAAAAATGTATGTAAACCATGAGTAGGGGAGAGAATCAAAGGCTTTTGTAATCAATGTAGGCTGCGTGGAGATTCCTGCTTTGCTGTTTTGTTTGTTGTAGTATTATACTATCAATAATTAACTGTTATTATTATTAATTATTATTATTTTCTTCTTCACGACTTTCTGTCTGTTTCTTGTGGTTGTAGAAGTCAGAGACTTGTCTTAACCGCTCTTATAATTTTGTTTTGGAGAGAAACATCAAGGAGTTATCATCAAACATCACATATATAAGAATCGCGGAACCATGCGGGATGTGGTTAGGATAACTGATTTTTGCGTGAGTTGGAAATTTTGTGACTTGAGTTCCAGTTCTTGCAACGATTTGAACAGGTTCTTGGGTACTACCATGTTTGACAGTAAGGTTGGGATTACTCTCACTCTGTCATATTTCCACATGTCCTTAATTTCCAAGCAAAGGTCAATGTACTACGTAATTTTATTTTTGTATGATAGTCAAGATTATTGTTGTTGGTGATGGCGATGTCTACGAGGAATACTTCTTTCTCTCGTTTTTACTTGACTACTATATCTGGTCTATTGTGCTCCTGTCTGTTATGATGGTTCTATCATAACAGTAATATCAATAAATTTCATAATTTTCATTTTCAAGAATTGTAGATGGTTCTTTAATGGTAGTAGTTTACCTTATTTTCCTGTAGTTTGTATTTCAAAACTAATTCCTGATGAATGATTTTTCCCACTTGATTAAGCCTAAATTTGTAATCACATTGTGCTATAGCTTGGCAAACTCCTATGATATGGTGTATTGTTTCAGTTTCCTTTGTGCATCTCCGGCATAAGTCCGATTCAAATCCATCTTTCAAGATGTACTTACGGTAATTGTTGATCTTGATCACTTGATCATGAATGGCGATAGATAACTCTTCAATTTCAGGTTGTAGTTCTCCACGGGTTAGCCAGTTGTACGACGCCTGTATGTCGACAGTATCTCGGCTTACTTCATTTATAAACCTTCCATTCAGGGTCTTTTCTTTCCAATGAGTAAGCTTGGTTACATCTTCTATGTCTTATGTTCATCACTTAATGTTAGGGGAGTGTATTTATCTGCTTTGACTATTGCCTTGTAGTATTGTGTAGTATTCTTCTTGTTTTGAGAAGAAATACCGTCTTAGATTGTGAACAATTTTGTTATGTAGGTTAAGTATATCTATTAGTCCCCGTCCACATCTTTTCTTTTCAGTGTAGTTCTTTCTACAGCAGCTTTTGGGTGATGAATTCTGTGTCTTGTCATGGCTACATTGGTGGTTTTTTGTATATCTTTTATTTCTGTTTGTGTCCATCTCAGGACACGGAAAATGAATGTTAGCAGTGGGACGGCACAAGTGTTCATGGCTTTGAATACATTTTTAGCATTTAATTTAGATTTGAGAATTATGTCAATTCTTGTAAAGTATTTCTGCTTAATTTTTTCTTTCATCACTTTATGTTCAGTTTTCTATTTCTTCAGTTTTCTTCTTCACTCATTGGTTCAATTTCAGGTAGTTGTTCTCCTTCAATTCTAGCTACAATTTGTTTCCCCCTTTTTATTGTTTGTGTTCTACATTTGTCTATGTCAAATTTCATTTTTATGTCATTAGGGAAATTACTTGTTAGTTCAATCAAATGTTTCCGTTGATTCTCTGTGACTGCATAAAGTTTTACATCATCCATATACTGTAGATGCGATAGTGTGAATTCTACTTTTTTCCCATGCCTAATTTGTATGCCTGTCTGTGGTTCTTAGAATTTTGGAGAGCGGATTTAGGGTCATCCAGAACAGAAAGGACTTAATGAGTCTCCCTGGAATATGCCTCTGTCTGTTTGGATGTACTTGGTTTTAATCTTTCATCTCTGCATAGTACGAATTTTGTTTTTAATTTGGCCATTGTAGTCCTCAGAAAGTCACTTAATGTCGGATGGACTTTGTATAACTCTGGGGTCTCTTGCAGCCAGCTATGCTGTACTGAATGATGTGCTTTCTGGAAGTCAATATGAGATGTATACAGATTCCTTTCTTGTTTTATTACCTGGTCTGTTTATATACCATGTCTACGATCAACTGTTCTTTACTCCCTCTTGATTGTTTTATCCAACCTTTTTGTTCCATTGCCAGAATCTTATTATATTCACAGTGCTTATATAAACTGTTGACTATCACAGATGTAAAAATTTTGTATACGATTGGATGACACGTAATTGGTCTATATTTGCTTGGATCTTTTTTATCGTCATCTTTAGCTTTTAGGTATGTTATTTCAATTGTCATAAAATCAGGCAACTCATCAGTGTCTTGCTAAAAGCTTGGACTAAGTGTGTATTTATTATTATTATTATCATTATTATTTTGTAGTTGAATTTTCTTTTCTCAGCAAACACTGAATTTTAAAATGGCACGGGTCAGGTGGCCAAGTGTCCATTTCTCTCTCAATTTTCTAGAGATAAAAACTTCCATATTATATGGGATGTTGCAATAATGATGGCTTTCTGTAGAGATATGTCAATGTGTTTAGATAAATTTATTTTTTTTAAACTGAAATGTATAGTTTATGGAATTACTCCTGTTGCAGAGATTACTATTGGTACTATATGGACTTGTTTCATCTTCCAAATTCTATGAACTTCCTGAGAGAGAGGAGTGTATTTTGGAATTTTCTCAGTTATTGTCTTCTGTAGGTTGTTTGTGTTTGGCTTTGCAATATCTATGAGGAATGTGGTCTTTCTACTATGGTCAATGAACGTTATATCTGGACGGTTGTAGTGGATGGATTTGTCTGTGAGGATGGCTCGATCAAAATATAAGGTTTTGTTCTCTAACACTGTCTCTGGTTGATACTTGTAATATAAGGTTTTATCTTGAATGAGGTTGTATTTATCCGCAATTTTTTATCAATAATTTTTGCCACCAGGTTGTGCCTGTGAAAGTAATCCGTCTGAGCAAAAACCTTGTATCCTGCAGTGATGTGTTGGATAATTTTCTCCATCAGATGACATTGGCGGCATTTGCTGTCGCTTACAGTGGGATCTTTTAGAATACATCTCCTATAATTAAGGGTGTTGATAACTTGGTCTTGAATTCCTCAAATAAACCCTTCTGTCTCAACAAACAGATCACCCTGTACTAGCCACATATTTGATGCTTCGTGGTCCACCTCTAGTTGGTGTAGGTTCTTCTTCATGGTAATGTCATCCATGCACCTGTTTCTCCTCCCAGGTATTCACCATTCCCTCTGATGTTCTGGTGCACTGTGCAAATCCACGTCCGACACCTCAAAGGGGTGTACGATTTATGGCATTGTACGATTGATGCAAAGCCAACCGATGATTTTACAATGGACTTATTATTATTGGGGCTTTAGGACTCGTCAACACTTAGGTCGTGAGAGGTCGCCCCCTCTAATGGAAGCAAGTGATGGATTTACATTCAGTACTTAGCATCATTTTCATAATACATAGCGTGTAGCGAATAAGTATGAACAATGAAGTTCTATTTTTTCTGTTTTATATTTAGAGAGTTTTAGTAATATTCAATTCCCCTATATATGTAGATATGTTTATGTAAATGTACATTGTATTAAAATGTATGCAAAAGTAAGAAAGCCTACATTTTGTTCTCTTATATTTTTTAATTTACGTTGTTTAATTTACAATGTTCCTCTTAGGGACATGGAGTCATTTTCAAGTAACAGGAACTGCCTAAGTCAATCGAACATAACAAATATTTCAATATATAGTAGTCCAACTTCGCATGGTTCGACCGACTTCAAAGGTATATATTCTCTAATAACCGATTATCGCATATAGTTGTTTATCTAGTACATTACTGCAAAAGATTATTATAAAATTGACATGAGACATTGTTGGATTCTATAGCTTAAACAAACATTAATGTTTGTGTATGGGTCATTTATTAAAATATTATTTTGAATTATTAAATCGTTAATTTGGTTGGTCCGGCATTTGTATGGCGGTCTACGGAGTGGATCCATGTACTTTCTCGCAAAGATCTTTCCTTAAAACGACCTTGAATGTTTATTTCTTTCTGCGTTATCAGTCAGAAATACACACCCGGAAAATTAAAAAAAAAGAACTCCATGAAGAAAATAACTGAGAAATATCGAAGTTGCACATAACCCTACGTTCATGCGATGATCAATAACCCAGCACTGCGGGAAAATCGCGTTATTAGTATGTAGCAAGCTTCGCAGCAGTTGCTGAGCTTCAGAACCAGTAGCAGTCGGTTTGCTTTGCCAAACGGACCTCCGTTTGTATCTGCAACATTAGCTTGCCGTGACAGCGTAAGCGCACACCGTTTGTGCGATTGACGGTGTTTGAGCAACGGCGTATAGTGGGTCTTACCGCAGAATTGCGATACACGAAGGACGAGAGGTCTCCACAGTGCATCGATGTTGTCGGTGGTCCGCAGAAGGTGCACTTGCCCATCATTCTGGGTCCGGACAGCTACGACACACATGCACGCCAAGACCGTCGCATCTTACGAAGTGCCGTATCGGACCTAACTGCAACTTCACAACAAATTAGGCGCACTGTTGTTCCGATGGTGTCAGCGAGAACCATTCGCAACCGTCTCCGTGAAGCAGGGCTACGATAATGCGTGCCATTAGGGCGTCTTCCGCTCACGCCCCAACATCGTGCAGCTCGCCTCCAGTGGTGTCGCGATAATCGTTTATGAAAGGGTGAATGGCATCTTGTTGTCTTCAGTGAGGAGAGTCGCTTCTGCCGATGCGTGTGACGCGTCGTTCAGGTGAGCGCCAACGTCTGGAGTGTATAAGACAGAGATACACAGGGCCAACACCTGGCATCATGGTGTGGGGAGCCGTATCTTACAATGATCGTTCTCCTTTGGTGATCGTGGGGGGAACATTGAGCAGTGCACGGTACATCCAAAAAATCATTCCACCAATCGTGCTAGCGTTCGTGCACCAACGAGACGACGTTCTTTTCCAGTAGGACAATGCACGTCCACTTACAGCCCGTGCCACCCAACTTGCTCTCCAAGGTGTACGTCAACTACCTCGGCCAGCACGATCCCCAGATCTGTCCCTCATTGAGCATGTTTGGGACTAGATGAAAAGTCATATTGCGCGCTCTGCAAGCCCGGCAGGAAATCTGTCCCAAATGAGGCATCAGGTACAAATTGCTTGGCAGGCCATTCCGCAAGACTACATTCGTCACCTCTACGATCGTCTCCCCGGGAGAATTGCAACCTGCATTGCTGCAAAAGGAGGGTATACAGGGTACTAGCTCTGACATTTCGCACGCACTGTCGTCTATACTCCAATGCGTATGGCTCTGTCGGTGTGATCGTTTGTTGTATACGTCCTCGAGAACGTGTCAATAAAATTTCCTTCTGGTGGGTTCACTAATTCATGGTGTTTTTTTAATTTTCCAGTAGTGTATATTTATTTTAATAATGATTATAAGGAATTCCTCTCAGCGAGGTCTCCATAACATAAATGGGAATACTTGTTTCACATACTTTGCTGTAAAAAAAATCATGTTCTTGATCGTAAAATACGAACTTCATTTGGAGAAATATGTAAAAACAATTTATTTTTACGTTTCCTTTGCATGCGTTTCACTCATTATTTTACAGTGACCTTATTGAAAATTGCGCACTATACATAAGTCATTTCTTTAATGTAAACCGGTATGTTGAAATGAATACGTTTTGCGTTATTTTAGCTAAATTATTAATGTAACAGGGTTTTCTTTTGTCAAAAATGCATCGTTAGATTCCACTTCCTGAAATGGTGCATCGCGAGATTGATAGCTATTTCGTTACGAATTGACAGCCAACGTGATCGTCGCTTGTTTCATCGTATTCACTTTTCACTACCTCAGGTTGCTTTACCAGGGCTCGTTCTCAGCGTTAAAGTTACATGAAATGAGCTTATGACTTTGGAAGGCGAAGTGTTTTGTTAATGTATGTTTGATGGAATCGAGGGGACTGACGACTTCTGTCACATGGTTCGCGTACTTCCTTCCGGTGCTATTGAGGGAGATGGCGAGGGAACGTGAAATGTTTTTGCTGTCACCATTTTTTATTATCCCTTGTGAAATGGTATGCTTTTTGTGCAAAATGTTCACGTGTTCATTAATTGGGGGAAAATATTTCTTCAAGTGTGCAAGCAATCATAAATTTGTTTATTCTTGAAAGAGTTAGTATTGCAGAATATTAGCTGTACATCAAGATGATATTTTATCCGAGTAAAAAGTTAGTGAGTGGAGAGTCACATTTCCGTTAATTTGATTTTGAAGAGTACTATCATACTAGTAGTCTGTTAGTTAAATCAGTTTGATGCAATGTACGCGTTATTTAAAATAATAAAAGGGAATTAATGAAAATTTAAAAAGGAATGTTTTTACAAGTTGGATGAATATTATTTATCTCAAATAGTTTGTTCTGGATGACTAATTCTGACAATGAATCATTCAGTTGTCGATGACAAATATTACCTTTTAAGCATTTTAATCACCACGAATTGTTTTAAAATTGGTCTTTCATATTGTGGCAACATTGTTACTTGAAGATAAGAATGTCACGATTACCACTCCGTTGAAAGGAAATAGCCAGTTATATGACTTTTAGCTAAGAGAAGAGGTGCTACCACTTACTTCCATTAAGCATATCATGAATTTTAAATCAGGTCTTATGGCAGTTAAGATGGAGAGCATTTAGTACGATTCATTTTTAGAACTACCGAGACTTCATTCTTGATAAAGTATTTGACCCGACCACTGTTTTAAATGTATATAATTTGCTTGTGGAAAATATAGTAAATCATGATTGCCTACTTCGTTACTATACATATTCATCAACGTCTACCATTTTTAAGAACTTCTTGCTCTGCCTATTGAATATCTGACTTTTTGGTCTTTGTGTCTTACAATATGTCATGCAATGTCTTTGTTTTACAAATAATTTTACTTCTAGAAGTGTGCTCCGCACTAGTGATGCTACTAAGAAGTATTTTTCTTCACGAGTTATGTTCTGTCGTAGTGTTATTTAAAGCAGTATTTCGATGAATATACCTGATATGAAGTTAGATAGAGAAATGTGAAATATTTATGATGGACAGATCCTGATAAGGATTTTGATTAATATTACAGGCTAATTATTAAAACTAAGAATTTGGAACTCATCTCGCAAAAATTGTAGAAAATTAAGAATGCTGACGATTTTAACTAGCATCTTCAGCATGTTATGTTATGACCGCTCATCTACACAGAAACTACATAATTACTTGACTATTCTTGTGGGAGACTTAATGGGAATAAAGAAAAAGAAATATTGATTATTCACTTATTCAGAAATTTTCATTTCGTGCTGTCAGTCTTCTCTAATGCTTGCCTCCCTGTCTTCTTTCTACATTCTCGTTCTGAGAATTTCATAGAATGCAATTATTTAGGAAAGCACTCCAGATATTTCATCATTGCTTGAGGGCAACTTAATTTGTCATGCAGAATTGCTTGAGGGCAACTTCATTTGCAGGAAGAATTATATTTTGAATAAATCTTTCTTAAACGAAAACTTCTTGATGTTTGGAATGACATTTTATCCCACTGCTAATTTATATGTGACTTTTTAATTATTCAGTATGTTAATGTGACTGACTTATTATTTCTTAATTCACACAAAGTTTCGAGGAATTTTGTGGTCGTCACCAGGTGTGTAACAAATGAAATTAACTTTGTGAAATATAGTCTCCTTAAATAAATCATTTACACTCCTTATTAAATAGTGATAGACACAAGTTTTATTATTTTATTCTATCGTCAGGCTCGTAGTCAGAAATTTACTTCGGAGGGAGCCTTCTGGGCTATTATTTATTGATAATGAATTTGAATAAATTTCCTTAAATGTAAAATTCCGTTAAGGTTTGTTGTTTTATTTTGTGTCTAGGACACTGTCCAACGTGGGTATCAGAGGAAATGAGGAAGCAGACGATTCCGCAAAGACGGCATGCCTCAGGAATCGCGTGGATTTCTCCACGATTCCAAAACGAGGTCTCCTAAATTCCGTCAAGATAAGGATTCTGAGTGAATGGAGCAATGAGCGGTTGGCTGTTGAAAGGAATAAACTCCGACTTATCAAATCTTATGTTAAGTCATGGAGCAGTTCCTGTAGGCCAGCCCGGCGCGACGAGGTCTTGCTAACCCGCCTGCGCATAGAACATTGTCCTCTCACTCATAGGTATCTCTTACTACTTGATGATGAACCCGTTTGTGAGGAGTATAGCTGTTCTCTGACAGTGCATCACCTACTAACTGATTGCAGAAGATACACGAGAATACGGAGAGAAATTGGTCTGGCTGCAGATTTACCAACAATTCTCGGAAATGAAACGGTTAATGTTAACAAACTATTGAATTTTATGAGTAGATCGGG
>NNCF01126214.1:417587-428879 GCA_002313205.1 Laupala kohalensis
AAAAAAAAAAAAAAAAAATCTATAGTGATTTGAAGTCAAATAATTCAAAATTTAATCGTAAGGGTATGAAAAACCATCGCCACTGGATAGGGAATGGTTCAAACTATCATTTGAAACAATTTCGGGGGGTACTTAAGCCTTCTCGCTCTGACGGATAAAATATCTTAAACTAAAGGATGAATATGAATGGTAACAATGTGTCTGGTTTTGTTGCAGGCGCTGCTCTTGTAGCACTGGATGGTTGCTCCAGTCGCCGCGCCACCGCAGCCAGCGCTGCCTCCGGTGTACACTTGTCTCCAACGACGCTCGCGTCGTCTGCCACCTTCCGCTGCTGCAGCCGCTGTTGCGCTACTCCTGAGGTCCTCTTTGCTTCCGCCCGACGGGCGTTCCTTCTTGATGGTGAGACCACCGGTGCCCCAAACCCTCCGTGCGCCTCGCTGCCCTTCAGCCCTCCAGGGCTGGCCGCGTAGATGGACAAGGACTGTCCGGGAACATCCCGACTCCAGTAAACTAAACGTCGCCAAAGACGCGCGCTTTCCCGATTGTCAATGGTAAGAGTGAGTGTGTTCCGAAGATTGTAAGTCTAGCTAAATATTATAGCGAGTAATTACGCACATCTTGCGAGTTCAAAATTCACGGGATAGTTGTTCGTATTAGGTACGAAGAAGTGGTTTACCAATAAATCAATTTTGTGATTGACGGGTTAACCAGTAGCTCAACTAATTAGCTTTCCATCGCTACTGGAATTACTAACAAAATTAGTAACAAATTAAATTAACCTACTTAAAAGTTATAGAAGAATCGGCCAGAAAGCAGGTGATTTTCGTGAGTGAGTGAATGAGTCACTGCCATATCAGTGTTCGAAACGCGTGTGAACGAATCATTGTGTCAGTGGTCCGTGAGTAAGTGAACGTTAATCCGCGAGTGAGTGTCAAGAATTCAGTGTTTCAAGTGAGTGAATCAGTGAGAACAATGAGTTTGGAACGAGTTACCGACGTGGAGAGTTCGGTGACGTCTGTCACCAGCGAGGAAGAGCAGTCCTTGGTTGCGGCGTCCGACGGTGGCAGCACCATTTTCTGCGACGCGACCAATGAGTATGATTGCGATGATGCCAGAGACGATGACTATCACCTCACACTTACTCTTCTCAACAACATGAAGGTGAGTCCAAGTATATGTAATGTTATGTTATGATAATTTGCTAAACGAGTTCATTTTCACTCTGAGATTTAGGGTTCTGATTATAAATAATGATAGATTGAATGGGATATTGTAACAAAGGTTTATTGATAGTTTCGTAAATACCTCAAAATAACTAGGTCAGAATGTTGTTTTTATTGGTTTCACATCCAGAGCAATTTGTATTCTCTTTCCGCGAAGCATTTTTCCAGAACTACTCAAATCACTAGAACATAAAGTCAAGTTCCTTTGATCTGCGAGAAATTACTCTAAAAAACATTGGGTTCAAATAGTGAATTGCCGTCATCTTCCAATCCCACATAATCTCCTGAATGGCGGTTAACCACACCGCAAGACCTGTCTCTTATANGAAAGTGGGAGACGAGACCGAATCTCCAGTCCCTTTTGGAACTTTTTGCCCTAATTGGAAGTCCGAAGATAACAGGGAAAGTCGTCAGACATTTCGACAAAAAAAGTTTTAAAAAGTTGGTAGTAGGGTCCGATTTATAGATCTTGTGAACACAAGGTCAATGCATTATTCTTTGCATTTTGTAACATAAAAACTGAACTCGTAAAAAATGCAACAATGGCAACTTTGTCCTAACTTCTACCCGAATCTTATAAATATTTACCAAAAAATTCTATTATACTCACTGTAAGTCGATAAAAAATGAATATCACCGTCTTAAACTAAGTACTTGGCAAAGTTGTTATTAAAAGATCTTTTTACAAGGGCGTTGTCTGCAGCTCGTTTTCAAATTTGAAAATTAACACGTCCCCGCGTCTTGTTGCACCTTCCAGAACAGTGACGGTGCCATGGGTCATAGGTTCGGCATTGCTGGCTCCTTGGGCGACGATAGCTCGGGTTTGGGGCTCGAGACTCCAAGTGGGAGTGCTACTGGCTCCGCAGACAGCTTCTCTTCAGAGGCAGATGTCGATGCATGTGAACGCACCCCTCTGCGCCCCACGGACGTGCCAGACGTCATTCTCCAGGCGGCGGGGAAGCCTTCCATGAAGGTAAGGAATCAACATTTCTTTCACGCGTGACCATCTCAAAATATGGTCCCCACCACCAGTAGCGCACGTACACCAACAAATGCCAGGGGTAGAAGTCTCTTTGGAGACCCTCATGTTCAAACCACAAAAACGTGTTCGTAGATCTACATGTATACAACAAACGCACCAATGAATTTCAAAGGCATTGATATTTTTCGTTTTTAATGATAAGCGAAAATGTTTTTACGATCATAAAAATCTTTTAAAGTATATTTAATATGAATTTTTTTATTATGAAATTGGTTGACCCATTTGGGGACCCCTTAGGATGAGGGCAGCCCCCTCTGATCCTGGCTTGGTACGTTATTGCCCCACACGGCTCCAACGTTTTCCGTAATTCAAGTCATACCACTCTTTAGCCATAAATCTCAAGCCAGGATGCTTATAACGCATCGTCAAAATAAGCTAGGAAAATCTCTGCAGACAGTCACTTCATCTTATTGAAAAGAATGACGCCACGTTGTAAAAAGTTTTCATTTTAATCAGGGCTAACTTCATTCTCCTAATCGTGAAAATTTTCTATCGTGAGGTATACAGGAATCTGTCCGTTTTGGGTTCGTAACCAGGGAGGCGGAGTTCGGGGGATCTGGACCTCTTCTGCAATTTTGTATAGTTTAATGGAGAAACTTTAGTGTAAAATATTACTTCATTTTTTAGATAATAACGGTATGATTAGTTACTATAAATACAATTGATAACATTAATTACCCAACTATGCTGTTAAAATACCTCAAATAACTTATAAGTTAACATCAAAAACATTTTGGAGGGAAGTCTAGGTCTCTTCCGAAATAAATTTCTGACTACGGGCCAAATTTGATTCGGGAGGTTTCCAAATGAGAATATGGACTACAAATATGGGAATTTGATTCCGAAGTGGAACATGGATTACAAATATGAAAAGGGATAGTCGTTGTTTCGTTTACGACTGTCAATGATGCCTAATGTACAAATGTAGTTTTTATGTAAACATGTAAATTTTAATTTCTGAAATAAAATAATCGGTATGTCATTGATGCCTGTCACACGCTTACATATCACTGCGCATATAACGGTGTGTTTCATTATAGCCGAAACTTTTGTTATAACTGGGCTTGCATAACAATGTTATAGCGGAAATAATTATATAGGGAATTTCATTTAGTCTCCTGAAAATGTATTTCATGATATTGTTAATCGTCATCATTATCACAATTTTCATAGTGGGCCGTTATTGACATTGTCGGCTGTCGCATATTGTACATTTACATTACTTAACATGACCTTACTTTGGATTTAAGCGTGCGTCTAGGGATCCACAACACAAAAACATTTAACAATGAACTTATAAATTTGAAACAGTTTAATTAGACACGACATTCGCAGTGCAGACGACCGAAGACCCGAATCGTTTCGTTTGCACGTCGTGCTCGTTTCTCATCTTCAAACTACTTGTGTACTAAACAATTTACACGCACATTATTTTGAACATATTGCATTGAAATAGTTTTTGTTACTTTTAAATGTCCATTAAATTGAAATAGTAGGTTTATAGTACACTTTGTGCGTTAAATAATATGTCTATGTACGTACGTTTTACTAAATTTCAAAGTTACTCCACGGTTTTCTCTTAATGAGAATACAAAACTCCAAAAAGTGTACATTTTTCCTAATATCAACACTTTGAATTCAATGTATTGTTTTGAAATTTAAGTTTTGAAAATAGATATTATTTTTTCTAAGCTTATGTACTGTTTCTTTACGATTTATTTCTATGAATTTTACAAATTTTTATTTGCTATTGAAATGCTTTACTTTTCGAGTAAGTACTAGAGAGTTTATTGAAAATGAATTTAAAATAAGTAAGATTTTGCAATCGCTTCATTCCCTTGAAGGATTATTAACAAACCGGCACGTGTGTTTAAAATAACAATTTGTAATGTTTAAAATTGGAACAGCTAATGTTTGCATATTTTAAAATAAAAATATGTACTGGTTCCTAATTCGAGATGCTTTTCCAAATATAGTTATAAAAGTGATGTCATAAATTATTTTGAAAATTTAAAGATTTCCAATTTTATTGGCTACTCAATTCTTCTAAAACTATGCAATAAAATTTTTTGTTGTAAAAAATCGGAAATATGTATAAGTATATTTTAAGGATTGTAACTATAAAAGTGCTTGAAAACATGATTTTCAAGGGTAATGTTTTAAAAAATTCTCGGGGTATCCCCCGATTCCTCAATTTTTTCCTTTAAGATAAAAATAAATCTTCAAAGTAAATTCGTCGCAACTACGAGGGAAATTTAATAGACATGAATTCGTTATACTTTACGTGTAAACAACTTATTTCCAATTCGAGTAAACAGGTCCCTTAGTATAGGTGTCCTCTTTGAAGTAGTTAAGCACATGAATTTACTTAATGTGGAAACCTATATCACGATGAACATATTTTCTATTTTAATTTTATTTCTTTAAACATTTGGTAAACTTTGCCTTGAAATTGTTTTTCGAACATCTTCCAAATAATTTCCAGTGCGTCAGCAAATGCATGTTTCTCGCTCGTTTGTTGTGAAGGATGAATTAATGAAATATTTAAGTATTACATTTGAAATGAATTTGTTTTGTTGTTTTATAACTCTTGGTTTTTGTTTGTAAAATTATGTTTTTGTATTTCTACAATTAATTATTTAAAAATTCAAGAATCCAAACTAAATTTATTTAAACTAAATTCCGGAGTTCCGTCTAATTTATTGAGGTTAATCATTTGCATGAGGATTTATCGGATTTTTTGGTAAGAATTTCCCATGGAACACGCTTTTCATACATTTATAGGTCGAACATATTTATTAAAAAAATAAGTTCCATTCCAATTGGAACTCGCATGCTACAAGAAGATGATAGATTCCTCAAAAATACCATACGAAAGCAATTTTGGATCTTTCCCTCAATTCTTCACATTATTGACATTGTTTCATAACTAATTGAAGACGCGAAAACAACATTTATAACACAAAGTGACGAAACTGCACAAAGGAAGAAATTCTTGCAATTTCTCATTGTTAATATAGTTTGTTTCAACAAGCATAACGAGACCACATTTCACCCTGACACACTTCTTGTATCTAAACATTCCCTGGGAATACCATGACAAATAACACTCCGAACTCTATAAGGAAAATCAACCTACGCACCAAACATAAGAGTCAGCTCCTCGACTTACTCTTCTCCCCTCACCTATGATAGTGTATTGTTTGTCCCTCAGTTGTCAAAGAAACAGAAGAGCTACGATTCGGAAGGAGGAGCCTATCGCAAGAGCAGTCGGAGTAGCCGTAGCAGCTGCAGTCGAAGCAGTAGCAGTGGAAGATACTCCGGAGACCTGGAGGCCGCCGCGCCCAAGAAGAGCAAAGTGCCGGACGGAGGATGGGGCTGGGTTGTGGTGGCTGCATCCTTCGTGCTCAGCATGATCGCTGACGGGATTTCATTCTCGTTCGGTCTGCTCTTTTTGCAGTTCAAGGATCATTTCGACGAGAGCGCAACTAAGATTTCGGGGATCGGCAGTCTCTTCATGTCGGTGGGTACTGGGTGGAGGCTCTGGAGCTGAATTCCGGAGTTCAACTCCTCTTTTTAGTTTCACATATTCTTACCAAGAGCGTCGTAGTAGCTTTTGGAAGACTGAGTTGATGCTCGTAGAGGGAGAGAAAAGGTTGACACGAAACGAGCAATAACAATGACCATCCACATCGTGTAACTCGAGTGATCATTGTCGAAGAATTTGCGATCTAGTAAGCGGAGAAACTTCGGAGCCAACAGACGAGTTGATGCTGGTCGAAAAAGAGATGGTCACTATACGAGCACGTTTTGCGAGCAGCAACAACAGTTGTGGTTTTAGCGAAGTGGTTTTGCATAGAAGATCATTCGAACCAGCAGGCGCTAGGAATAAAATCAGTGAGAGATAGATCGGGGCATAAATTCATCTCGAACACTTCGACGGACTCTTCGAGCAACTGTAAAGCAACAGTAACTGCACTCAACTTTGAGGAATAGATCCTGTAAGACGATGAGTTGATGCTGAAGGAATATGGTGGCCGTGTTCCAGAATTTGGCAGTGAAGTGAATCAATGTAATGATTTTGTGATACAATTTTGCTTTTCCATGTTAAATTCGAAAATGCGTTTCATAGAATTCTAGAACCACGTACTTCATCTTAAGCATCATCTCGTTTTTAATATATTGAACGGAATCAGCCATTAGAAGATGAGTTGATGTGAAATATAAATGCTCTTGCGGTTTTTATGGGAGTAGAATTAGAACACCACAGGGTAGGTTTTAAAGGGGTATTCAAACGGAAATAATTTAAAAGAGCATAGTGTCGCACCTATCTAAAGCATCAACTCTTTACAAAGTTATTTGGTTTTAAAATTGGATTCGCATACTTACTGGAAATGTAAATTTTACGCAAAGTTTATGCAAATATTTATCATTACCAATTTTTGTGAACGGATGTAACTTTCTCTTCTCTAGAAGCTATTTATTCATTAATTGTTGTTAATTCTTGGAATTTTCGGTTTATTTTTGTTCAGGGTTATCGGGACAGAAACTTGCATAAGAGAGTCGTAAAACATTGCAAAAAAATCTCTAAATAAATTATCTAGGATAAAATTTATTTATTTTCTCTTTGGTTTTAATTTTTTCAATAAGCACGTTTATTGGTTGTTGGGTCTACATTGCAGACATCCAAACCTGTAAGTATTTCTTTATTTCAGAATTTAAAGAAATGTTTTTCAATAAATTTGTATAAGCGTTAATATTTCGAACAATCATTTGCGTATTTGCATTAATTGCATGGATGATAACATAAAAATTTCTACCAGAAGTGTTATTTTTCCTTCTTTGGTCCTCAATGGACTGAAGAAAACAATAAATGGTGATACAGTGTTATAGTATATTATTTAATTTCCCCTTATTAAAATAATGATACAGTTTCTGTAATTTCATAATTATTACTCGGAATGAAAATAGTCTTTAGTGACTGGCTTGAAATGCTATTACTAAGCTTTAATGCTAAATAAGATAAAATAAAAGTTTTGTTCTGTGCTCTACAACTCTGCACATGTATCGCTTTTTAATTGTTAATTTACTATTTTCACAGTTGGGAATGTATAGACGACTAGGTCTTACTTCACCAACTGACCACACTACTTGAATAATTTGTGAGGTGTATTAGGTTTATGGCAGAAGGAAGTGCAGGACAGTATTTTGAAAACAATTAACCCTATGTCAAGGTTTATCTGTTATTTTTATTCATTTCTGCTAAAGACCTTTATCTGCATATGGATGCTGTGGTTCGGAGATATTGAGGCTATACTACTAAACTTCGGCATTGATGATGTCAGTATGTGGTCGAAAAGATTCTCAGCAGTAATGAATAAAATTGATTGACAACATCCATGACCACTCATCCGTATAGATCAGACTTCATCCTTCTAACACTCAAAGAAGGTAGAGTTTGTAGAAACACTTTTATTGTAATTGAATTCAAAACAGTGTTCCTTTCTCCAGGTAGAAAAATCGTGAGTAGTTCCGCATTCAATGACACACTTTTTTGAGACTAAATTAATGTACACATGTTCATTGCGATGGAAAACCATCTTGATAAACGTACGCATGCGTAGGTACCTCTGATGTCTGGTCCCTTGGGATCTGCGTTGGTGGACCGCTTCGGCTGCAGAAGCATGACCATCGCTGGTGGACTTATCTCCGCTCTTGGCTTCATCCTCAGTGCTTTTGCGAACTCTGTCGAAATGCTGCTCATCACATTCGGTGTCATCGCCAGTCTCGGGCTCGGATTATGCTACGTCACTTGTGTCGTTAGTATTTACATTTTTATAATTCTTTTATAATTTATTTAATTTTGAGGAATGAATCTTTAATTTCTGGGCCAGTGTTAGGTCGATCTGTTATAGAGTTAAATGCAGTTCTGTAGCTCACAGAGCAATGCACGATTCTATGATTATTTGAGGTGTTGAATTTCTCACAGTACCACTTTGCTATTGTCAGGATGCTGTAATTATTTTGAGGAAGGATGTATTTTCGTGTTCACTTTAAAAAACACTCGTAGTAATGATAAACATTATTCTATGGTGTGTCCTGATATATTCCAAATTAACCACAGGCTCAAATTTTTCCTTTGATAATTTTTGAATTTATTTGTTATCAGATCCATTTTGTTTAATTACGAATGGAGTGGCAAAGTAGCAAAAAGCTACTATAACCACTGCAACAAATATTATCGAGAGAAAAACGCGCATCTAGTTTTTGAATAAGTTTAGTATCACAAAGTATTACTACTTTTGTTTACTTTTACAGTCTAGGATTTGTTTTAAATGGTTTTTGTGTTGATATATACTGGCACTAATGGATTGTTGAATCTGTATGACTAGGAATAACTATAAAAAAATCACTTACCGTAGTTATCCTTAATTTAATTTGTTGAATATAATATAAACATGGTGTCAGTGTTACTTATGTATCCCAATTCGCTAATGTTGTGCGTTGTAAAATCGATTTTTGAGTAAAAATGTCAGTTACTCTTGTTATTGTTAATACGACAGTACAATTGTGCCCCTTCTTTTGTATACCACGATTCATGAAAAGTCAATGGAGAAAATTTAATATGGTTGCCCAGGAAAGTAAAAATTATAATGCCTAATTCAACGAAATAAACCTTAAACTCATATGGAAATTGCCTTATCGGGAACCATTCTGTGTGTATGTAAACTGTTAATGTTTTGAGAGGTTTGTCAGACAAAAAATCTCTGGTTGTTAGTGTTCGCAATAACAAATGAGATCCAACAACTCAAGATGAAAATCGCTGGGTGCTCTAAGATGTCACCGAGCGATTTGAGGAGCAAGTAACAAGTGAAAGTTGGCTACAAAGTCATAATAATAATAATAATAATAATAAACTTTATTGTCAAAAAAGCAGTTACAAACTGCGTATGACCACGTGGATGACAATAAACTAATTTACTCTCCGAAAGCAAGCAAGGGACCAACCCATCAGTTTCAATTAAGTGCCCTAAGGCCGAGACGGATTTAACATTTCAACATACTCCAAACGATAAAAAATAGTTCGATGCGTCTAATCAAATAAATAAATCAAATAAAAACGACACGATAAGTCAAATAATTTTTTTTTCAAAATTGATGGAAACATACTGCAAATTACATAGTGAATAGTGTGGCTGCGTGATTGATGCATCGCAAATATTTCCGATGGGTTTTGCGGCACGTTGTATAACACTAGAGTTGTTAATTGCACCACTAATCTAACAATCCAACACAGTTTATCCAGCAAGAGAGAAAAAATCTTCATACTCTCTCCATCAAATTTGTTTTTGTTACGGTGGCTTATAGTTTCCCACTTTTACATGAATCTTATTATGTGGTCAAATGATGAAAAATTTATACACTGGTTGTGTTTTGTTTCAACAATGCAGGTGAGCATTGCGTATTGGTTCGACAAGAAGCGCGCCTTGGCGACGGGATTGGCGGCGGCCGGCACCGGCGTCGGCACATTCGTGTTCGCACCGCTCACACAATTCTTCATTACTGAGTACGGTTGGCGTGGTGCAATCCTCATGCTGGCGGGCACCTTCCTGCAGATGTGCGTGTGCGGCGCTGTGATGCGCGATCCCGATTGGTGGGTTGAAGAGCAGAACAAGAGCGCATCGGCGGGACCTGCGGCGGGGGCAAGCTCCGTGTCCAACCGCTCCCATAAGGATTCCTCTTGTGGGTCGATCAGTCACCACGATACCATCAATGGAGGTGAGAAACTGCCGCAATCAGTGGATGGAACGCGCATTTTAAGGAGACAGTCATACAAGATAGCGAGGCGTGGGAAATATTTTCGGCTAACTGATGCTAAAACGCAAGAAAAAAATATCCGTTGTGTTTTTGACATTGAAAAGGGACAAACACAAGGATTTTGGGTCAATTATCGCTCAAATAATAAGATTCGGTCCATTAAATATACTGTGTGAGCCACTGGCACCGACTTCATAGGGTTTAGCGGGGCTCGAACCCCCTCAATATTACCAAAAGAGGTTCTCAACCTCTCCAATATTTTAATTTGAATAGTTAAAAATATCGTTATCATTTAAAAGTGACGATAAAACTCGTGTTAAGAATTGCTTTTTGGTTCACACATCGTTTGCCATAAGTGTCGTGTTGTATAAGTAAATAGAAAACCCAGCATACTTTCATAATATCAATGTATATTCTCCTGGATTGTGGGCTCAGCCGCAGAGACGAACACGAAGCCCGAGGTTGCGTCTATAGGAACTACCTGTATACGGGCAAAAGCCTGTTCTCAGTGGTACGACGCTGTGGAGTTCTCGCCCGCTTAATCCCTGTGTGTAATACCGCTTCTACGTAATACCGCAAGCAATCCGCAATCCGCAGATATAGGAGCTCGGAAATCACAGTATACTGGTTTATGGGGAGAGCGCGATCGATAGTTAGTATTGTTCGATGGTTGTTAACGTACAATGAAACTTATATATGCGGGGGGTCAAACTTGTATAAACAGGGAGAAATTCCCCGTCGAAACAACGAGAAAAAAGAATTAAAGTGATTATTTTGATTAGCCCCCGATAATTTCGGCAAGTCAACCGCATTATGTAAGCTAATAATGTTTACTCGTTCTTTTTTATATTTCGTTTTGGCTTGGCAAGCATTTTCGCCAGTGTTTGTCGAACACGGGGCCCCGAGCTGAGTCTGGCATTACTTCCACTTACTTGTGCCATGCTCCTTCCTTTCTCTTTCCTGATCTCCCTTGGTCACCTCTTGTTCTTTTCGATCCCGACGCCATTAGGGCTAGGGNGGTATCTTTCTTTTTCCTCTTTCTCCTTTTTTATTTTATTTTTGTAATGATGTGTTTTAAGATGTGTTGATATTTGAGTTTTGAGTTGTAATTCAGGTGGGTTTTTAGTGGGTATGGCTGAGTCTTTCGGCGAGTCCCACACGCGGGGAGAGTCATGTTGGCTCTCCCTAGTGCGTAACTGCATTTTCCCT
>NNCF01126214.1:438706-499779 GCA_002313205.1 Laupala kohalensis
AGACGAGCAAGGGTGGCACTTCAGTAATTCGGTCTTAACAAACACGACCGTTTCATAAATATAAATGCAGGGAAGTGTTAATATATTTAATTCCTTGAGTAAAGGTTTACAAGAGTTTTGGGGGTTAGATTTACAAATTATCCGAACTATCCTCTTCTGAATTCTGAAAGTTTGAATACTTTGACCGGTATTGCCCCAGAAGGTAATGCCGTAACGTAAATGGGAGTAAACGTTTGCAACGGGAAATACGTGGACTAACTACGTTAACTAAGATTCGGAATGCGTAACACAATTTGCTTAATTGGGAATTAAGATTGTCAACGTGACAATTCCATTCGAGGTTGTCTTGAATATGGAGTCCTAAGAATTTTGTATTCGTAACAGTTTTTAATTGTGTTCCGTTTTAAAGAAAGAGAAACCTGGGGTAAAGATATTGTGATACTATTGTGAAATGACATATAAACTGTTTCGTCAGTGTTTACAATGAGACGATTTGCATGGAACCAACTCAAAACGTTAGACAAAACGTTTTCAGCGTTGGCGTGTTTACGTAGTAAATTATTGTCATCAGCAAAAAGAATCATTTTGCAATCTGATGTGGATGATATGTCGTTCACATACAATAAAAAGAGTAGGGTCGAGAATTGTCCATTGGGGTACTCCGCAAGTAAGTGGCTTTGTTTCTGAAAGACAACGCTGAAGTATTTTATTTTTAGTATAGGATATTTCAACCTGCTGATATCTATCCTGTAAATAAGAAGTAAGCCATTGATGTGAAAGTCCACGAATGCCTAAAGAATGCAATTGGGAAAGGAGAATTCAGTGATCGATGACATCGAATGCTTTGGATAAGTCAAGAAAAACACCCTGAGGATCTTCTCCACGGTCAAGAGATGTGGTAACATCGTTTAAGAAGGAAAATATGGCGCTTGTAGTGGAAAAGAATTTCCTAAAACCGTGTTGATCGTCAGAGAGAATGTTATATTTTGATAAAAAATCTAGAAGACGCTTATAGAATAATTTTTCTAGGATTTTTGAGAAAGTGGGTAGTAGAGATATTGGTCGGTAATTTCCAATATTAAGTTTGTTTCCTTTCTTGTGTAAAGGTTTCACTTTAGTTCTCTTAAATATGTTGGGAAACACCCCTTCCGATAAAGAACTATTAAAAATATTTATGAGTGGATTTAATATAGCTTGGGATGCAAATTTAACAATAAACTCTGAATAAACAGCTCATTAATAAACAACTATGTCTGTTGAAAATTTGTTTTTTATGAGCTGATGATTCTCATGACTCCACTGGCGTTAGTTTCGGAAGTGAACATAGATTTGGATACGTGGGTGGATATAATTGGAGGACATTGATTTAGATATATTGAGTTCGTTATTTTACCTACTTCTGTGAAGTAAGAATGAAACAAATTTGCGTTGTCCTGAGGATTTGATACGATTTTGTCATCGTTTAAAGGAGAAACATTTTCTTCGCGATTATCAGAAATTGATGTGTAATTTTTAACAATATTCCACATGGCTTTCATCCGGTTGTACGATTTTAGTACCTGCCTGTTGTTTCTGTTTATCTAATCCGACGTTGAGTTCTGTTTATCTAATCCGATTTTCTTCTGGGTTCCGTTGGTATTACTGATCGGTGTGCCCCTGACGCATGTATGTAAAACCATCTCGATCCGAGCCATTTAATCGCACTGAAATTTGAATGAAACTAACGTTCTGTACGATAATAGGGACGTTTAATTTGATTTAGGTCACCTTTCACCACACCTAATCTGTCTGGATTTTGCCGAGAGGGTAATCTTGCTGTGGGCCAAATTGTTGGTAAATCCGACTAACCGGTCTACATTTGGGACGCACTCTTTAGTAACAACATTTACGACGCACTCTTTGGTAGACGCAGACTTGCTAGTCTCTTGATATTTTTTATGTTTCATTTTCAATTATATATGGAACAGAGGAATTCCAGTTCACTTTTATTTTAACATCGTGTTGAGATGCTTCATTTTGTGCAGACATTGGAAGCTTATGTTTCGAAATTGTAATTGGTCAGACAGTCGATGCCTCGGACAGATCCAGAATAATCCTATACATTATATCGGTGTAGGTACAAATGACTGATGAATAACCTGATCTAATGCAAACATATGGATTTTGGATATTGACGAAGTATAAACAGTTGTATACGATTTCTCAGGAACTCTGTGATGTATCGTGGGGCGATGCTGAACATCCAGAAGTACAAACTGCGCGCCAGCTCCTGTCCAGATATCTATCGCAATTCCATGACCACCATTGCGCAGGAGAACGAGGAGGTAAGAAGCTTCTGTTAATTATTTGTTCGTTCAATTTCGTATGTAGCTCTTTATACCACGACCGACGCTATCAGTTCTCTTTACTACACAATCACCACCACATACTTTCTCTTCATCTCATTGTTAACATTCCTTTATCACCATGTTACATTTCCGTCATCATTGTCACATTCCCGTCATCATCGTATAATTGCTCGCCATATTACTCCATAGATTCTCGAATCATCTTTCCTTACTAAACATCACCATGTCATCACAGCCCGACCATGTAACTTCTACGTTATCGTCGTATGCAATTCTCATATAACTTCGTTACGTTATCGTCGTATAGGTAATAAGATCGTATAGATAACAAATATATAGATCGCCATAAATGAGTATTAATTATACAAACGTTATGAAGCTTGTTTGAACATTAAAAATATGGATTATTGACCAACCTTTTTAGTCATACCACCTAGGGAACATCGTTTCGCCGAAGATATTGATATTTCCCGTAAATATGACTGATTATAAAGGTCTGAAACTATGAATTATTTACATGGTACAAACAAAACAATGTTGAGCTTGTAATTATAGGAATAGCTTCGATCAGCAGGAAGAAAGTGGTTTGTCACCGGATATCCTCAGAACCGTCAGTCCATTCTCCCTTGCGGCTCATATGACATGCTGTCTTCGATCGTTACTGGCACGTGCAATTAAACCGGCCATTCGTGATGGCTCCATCAGGAACCAAATGACTCCATGGCTCCATTTGAAGTAGACGAATTTCGAATGTTCACGAGAACGCTACCGTTCCACGTTAGTTGCGTTGGAATTTTTGGAAGATGGAAGACTTGAAACTGATTCAGTAACCCAGTTAAAAATTTGAACAATTTCTTTGCAATGGATTATGAGATTCATCTCCTTGAAATAGCTCTCAGTTCATACGTGGATGGATAATACATTTCCAAAAGAAATCAGATAATTCAAATTTTATTTCTTTTGTAATAGTTATCTTACGAGATAATATTTCGTTTTCTTCGTCGAACACGAACCGACTCAATTTAGAAATACAAATCAATTATCATTATTATTACGCCCAATTGGACGGCAATTAATCTAAAATTCATACGACATATCTTCGAGAAATCAATTTCATTCTAAAAACATCTGACTAAACTAATGAAAACGATAAGTTAACAATTTCCTTACAATTTCGAGGTTTTAGGTTGAAAAATCAAAATTCATATTTCTATCTGAAAAATGGTAAACACAATGTTAATCTATCTATACAAAATATACATTGTTGTCCTGCAAAATCTAATTTCTTGTCTTCCCTTATGAAGTTATTTTCAAATTGAACTTGTTATTTAGCACCTTCATCTTCACCATTTACTTAATAGCAAATTGATCTTTGAATTTGAACAGATTTTAAAACCGATCTACTAAGGTAATGATCGAGTTCTTCTGTTCTTGTCTTGGTAGTGAGCATCAGACACGTTCCGCTCATGAGGAAGTTAATTATCCATTTACGTGACATTAACTAAGATATCATGATTAGGCATAATTTACTATCTTTATGCTCATATGCAACAATACGCTCTTCACCCTCTGAACTCGTATGACAGACTAGACTATGTGGCGCGCCTGGATAATGACATTTATGGGCACATCAAAAAGCCACCCGAGGTTAGATTTCCCCTTCCCAAAGAGGTGGAACCATGACGGATGGCGCGGCGCCGATGGATTTCTGCCGAGTTGGATGTGCCGCGCCAAGAAGATTTTCACATTCACGAGGGGATTTTGGTGTGGTGCTGCGCCAAAGAGATCGTGATTGCCTAGCTAAGAGGTTTGTTTTAGTCCAGTGTCCCCTGGTCTATTCAACAGCCCAGGAATATAAGTAGCGTCGGTGAAATAGAGACTGCTTTGGAAAAAAACCCTTATAGCAATGTTTTTTCAACGGTCAAATATGGTTCTCATATTTTTCTGAAGCTTGTTTGAAGACATTTCACTTGCAGGAGATGTGTCTCATGACAATGATCTGTGGAAGAAACTAATATTGTTGAACCATTCTCTGGCATTCGACCATTGACCAACACAGTATTCATTAAGAATACCACTCAATAGATCTAGTTAATGTTAAATGTCCTGTTAGTCTTGTGTGAATCAAAATCAATAGGAACTTTCGGGACTAAATTCATTGCTGACATGTCTCGATAAATGAAAAACTAGTCTGTGTACTGTAACTTATTCTCTAACTTTATCAAGTTAATGAAAACTTAAATTAAACTGAAAATTATCCGTTTTAGCTATTTTAAAGTATTGTCGGGTAATGCTGCGCAGGTTGGCGGTTAAGACTGCACAACCTTTTAGCCTTCGTGCGCACTGATTCATCCCCGGACACACAGACATCCCGTAATTTTGCAAGTCCGGAATGGTGCGAGCACAAATTCCGGAACCCAGCTGGGTAAAAGGTACCGTTCACTCTCGCGGACGGATCCGTGTATTACCTACTCCCCATTCAATTCTGACCACTCAACACAATACAACACAACTGAAGTGATGAATAACCGGTCCTATTGCGAGTGCCCATAGTCATTAATCGCTAATGAGCATCGCTGAAAGTTTCACAGCCCTCCCAACAAAGATCTTGCTCTGGGGACTTCTCGCAAACGGTGGCCAGGGTGTGCTGATCCTCACCGAAATTTTTGTCGTAACGTCTGGATTTCTGTCGTAATGACAGGGCTTCTGTCGTAACATTTGCGACGTTCTGTCGTAACGCCAGGATTTCTAACGTAATTTCTGTTTTAAGAATTGAGATCGCGATACAGCCGAAATCCTTTATGATCAGATTTGACGTTGGATCACAACACCTTTTACTATACGAGTATACAGCAGTTACTTTGTACATAGGAAACATCATTACGTTAAAATACCTGACATATTAATGACAGAACATTAACTCGACAGTATGGTAAACGCATAAACAAACGCACGTACGGGATTCATTTTGAAATTACTACTATTGTATATTCCATTAATTTTTTTTGTCAATTTGTTGTACACAGAATACAACGATGCATCGCGCAATTTGTTGAAAATCGATCTAATATAAGTCACAATTTACGTTTAGTGCGCGAGTGAAAAGATATTTACAAATTTCATAGTGCCGACAAATCCGTATTGAGTTTAATTAGGTAGAAGTACTTATCATTAACAGTAACTTCAAAATTATGTATTTTTCTAGCTTACTGGCCATTATTGTGCCACACAGGAATTACCCCTTTTCAGCCTTTTAGATTCTCGAGATACGAATATTAATCTTGTAAATAAATTTTGAGTAATTTATAAGTGTTTTCCTTACAAATCCTCAGCCTGTTCAAGCAACTCTCGCTTTTAA
The DNA here is from genome assembly GCA_002313205.1 of Laupala kohalensis. NCBI lineage: Eukaryota > Metazoa > Arthropoda > Insecta > Orthoptera > Trigonidiidae > Laupala > Laupala kohalensis. The sequence continues at coordinate 444,413 of NNCF01126214.1, forward strand.
ACACACACATCAAGTTGCCCTCCACCGAGCAGGGTAACTTCGTCTGAACTCGAACATAGGTAAGCAAAGTATTGCAATACACACAAGCACCTTCATTAATCTTGTATCAATATTTGTGGTTCTTATTTCCATTGAGGAGGACAGTGTACTCAACGTAGTAGTTACGGTCAATACTTCCCTTTGTTTCTTCCTATACAAGAAGAGTTCCCCGATATCGGTGGATAATAAGAATAAAAATCCTTATAAAATTACCGAAAACTTCTAAGCCACTAAAATACACGATTCTACAGTTGTGACGGCAAAATTGTGGTGCTTTTAGTTCGTCCAGGTTCTGTCGTAATGACAGGCTGTCGTGAAATCCGGTCGTAAATGCAGCCTGTCGTGCCCAATTTACGACATAAAAATCCTGACGTAAATTCTTTCGTAACCTCTGTTGTAAAATCCTGTCGTAACGACAGAAAATTTCGGTGAGGGGACTCGGTCACTTCATACCAATGCCAAGGTTTGGAAGCAACTTTTGGGAATTCCGGGACAGCGGAGCCACCCGCCCCAGTGCGCGCATAGCTTGAAGCTGTAAAAATGATCAAAAATATAATCCTGAGTAAGCATAGTCAGAACACGCCTCGAGCCACTATTGCTGACACTGTCCACATTGCTTCCACCAATCTTCTAAGTCTTCACCGCAACCGGCGCAAAAGGTTTCTTCTTTTTCTTCTTGTTGGTGCTTTGTTTGGATTTGATAGATTTTGAGCTCTTCTTGTCTTCTACTTCCATTTTTCTTTTCATAGATCTTCCTTTAAGCTTCTTATCTTTCTTTTCTCCTTTCTTCCTTTTCTTGAGGTTCTTGTTCCTTTTTTCTCTTCCAGAATATCAAGAAGCTGAAAGGTTATTTATTTTTGACTTGTCTTTAGTCTGAGCAGGAAAACTTGAACAACCAGATTTCTTTTTCTGATTTTGGATCACTTTGAATGTTTTACTGGCTTCAAAGAAGAACTTCTGGGGTGTAAAATCATTATACCCACCAAATACAAAATTAACAAACTAAAATTAACATCCGTCTCAACCAACACAACATCCACGTCTGTTTCAGTATCTACAACCACTACATTCCAGCAACCGAAGTCTGCCTATCCACGATCCCCCCGACGTCAATCTCGGGGTCGTTCGCGGCAGAGATTAAGAATATACCAAGAAGTCCCATAAACATATTTTTTTAAAAGTCAGCTTCAACTGTCGTTCGCTCACCTTCCCATAGTCGCCGACGCTCAAGGAGCAAAAATATTGGACTTGTAATGTCCGCGAGTGATCACTCTAGCAGTGATCACAGCGACTCTCCTAGGGAGGGGACCACAGCCAGAGCTGACTTTATAGTCGTCAACAAGAAGAAATCCAAACATCGCAGAAAGAGCAGATAATTTCCAGACCATGGCTCTTCTTCCTGGAATCTGAATGGCATTCATGTCCGTTCAGATGACCTCAAACTCTTATTGTCTCATCGTTCTCCTCTAATACCATGCCTTCAGGAAACACACCTTCTACCAAATCACTCTTTTCATTCTCACGGCTATACCCGTTATAGGGCGGACTTAGAAGACTGTCTACGAACACACGGTGGAGTTGCTGTTGTCGTAGATGCTTCAGTCAATGCCAAAGAAGTCTCTATATCAAGCGTCTTTCAGACCGTATGTATGAGGGTGAGCCTACCATCCCTTACATTTACGGTCTGTAATATCTATATCCCCCCTGGGCAGTCATTCACGAAAAAAGATCTTGCCAGTCTGATGGACCAGTTGCCTTCCCCATTTCTTATTGTCGGGGATTTCAATGCCCATCACTCAATGTGGGGTTCATGACACAACTACCCAAAGGGTGATATAATTGGAAAACTGTTAGATAGCAGAGATATAGTGCTCCTTAACACTCCACCCACTTCTGTACAGCTTCCCGATCTTTCTCGGTGTTGGATTTAGCCATCTGTAGTTCCTCTCTTTCCCCACTCTTAGACTGGACAGTTCTTGACGATCTCTCTTCGTTAACAACTTTGCCATCTATTGTTCATCTAGCAGCATCTCTGTCATCGAGAGGCAACTTCAATTGGTTTACCGTCTTTAGTTTTTCTGTATCCAAGTCATGCTGTATGCATTTCTGTAGGATATACAATCTCCATAATGATCCAGATTTTTTCTTGGGGGCCAACGTCTTCCTTTCATTGACTCTGCAAAATTCCTGGGACTCACATTCGACCGCACACTAACTTGGCGCAATCACATCCGAAAACTACAATCCCATTGTACCTCTTCCCTAAATCTCCTTAGCTGCTTAAGCCCATCATCATGGGGCGCAGACCGCACTTGCCTTCTTCGTCTGTATAGAAGTCTCGTTCGGTCTGTATTAGATTATGGCAGTATTGTATACGCCTCCGCATCACCGTCGACACTCAGGACCCTTAACAGTATCCATCATGCAGGAGTTCGCATTGCAACTGGTGCTTTCCGCACTAGTCGAATAGAATGCTTGCTAGTTGACGCTGAAGAACCATCTCTTAACAAGAGACATGATATTCTACTTGGATCTTACGGAGTGAAACTGATGGGGGTTTCAAATCATCCCACTCGACGACACCTACATCCTCCACAATTTATTTATTCTTATGCTGCAAGACCTTCGTTACCCCGACCAGTGGGTGTACGTTTTAAACAACTTATAGAGGAAAACGTCATCACACTACCTCCTCCTGTGAAATACTCACACTCTCTCACACCACCTTGGTCCTTCGTGTAACCAACCATCGACTTTCGGCTATCACAACTTTCAAAGCAAGATACTCCAGCTGTATACCAACAGCACGTTGGAGAATTAAAAAGCCTTTATTTGGATCATATGTTTATATATACTGATGGCTCAGCAATGAATAATTCTGTTGGTGCTGCTTTCCACTGCTATAGTGCCACCCATTCTTTTCGCCTCCATTCCTTTTGCAGTGTGAACACTGCTGAAAAATTTGCAATTCTTGAGGCGCTGAAGTTCATTCAGCGATCTTCAATATTGCGTGTGGTAATCTGTAGTGCTCTGTGGTCAGTGTCTTCTTTGTACACTTCTGACACTCTTACGCTGACAATTCAAAATTTGATAAGCCATCTAGTATCTAAATTTTTTTGAAATAGTCCTTTGTTGGATTCCTGGACACGTGGGTATTATGGGTAATGAAGAAGCCGATGAGGCAGCGAACGCAGAGGGCAGTCCTTGACCTTTTATTTGTCCCTAAGTCAGATTCAAAGGTTGCGATAAGATCGTCTCTTCTTGAGACATGCCGAATGGCAAAGTCGCGCCTTCAAGCTGAGGAAAGTAAAAGACTCCGTTAAGTCCTGGGTGTCATCATCCCGTGCGAACAGGCATGAAGGAGTAATCCTTACACGCCTTCGTATTGGCCACTGCTATCTTACCCATGGTCATCTCTTACACGGTGAACTTTCCCTCCATCTGTGAAATTTGCAACTCAACACTTACCATGGAACACTTTCTTCTGGAGTGTCATAAATATAGTACCAGCCGACGGCTGACCAGTTTGAACGGTATGCTGGGACAAAATGAACCGATTTTAATGCGTCTTTTTAGATTCCTTCAGGAAATTGGCTTCTGTAATAGTATCTGATCTCTCTTTGTATGTTTTTACTCAAATCCATAAACGAAATGGGGCTTCTCCCATAAGTTTTCGTGAGGGTTTGGATTTAAATCTCTCTCTTCTTTCCTTTGCTTTAAATTTACATCTCTCTCTTTCTCTCTCTAAATTTACTTTTTTCTTTGTTTTCTTTTTTAAAAAATGTTTTAGGAATTATCTTGTTTCTTTTCTCTCGTTTTAAAAAATGTTTTGTTATATTGTAACTCAGGAGGATTTTTAGTGGGTATGGTTGAGTCTTCGGTGAGTCCCACACGCGGGGAGAGTCATGTTGGCTGTCCTTGGTGTGTAACTGCATTTTCCCTACCTGTACAAGTTTTTAGGTCTCTAATGATCTCGATGTCAGTGAGCTGTAAAACCCCACAAAAACAAAAAATGTAGAAATGGGTGTTTGGATTTTTTGATATGGACAGGAAGAGATGGAAACAGTTCAGGTGCCTGTAGATAGCGCAAATGACATGGTGTATTACTTTTGCTATATTTACGAGTAGCGTGATTCATCTTGGTGTGTGCCTGTGAAGATTATTAAATCAACTTAATTTCTGGAATTTTTTGGTATTTCCAAGTTTTAAAAAAATTGGTACTTAAGAATACTATAACAATGGCAAGATAAAGTACAAGATGAATTAACATCACTAACATAATTCAAAAGCATATGGAAGACAATATTTATTGGGGAAAGCCACAACATTGAAATTTTCATTTAACAACTATTTCTTAAATTTATTTTGAGAACACACTGTTATTGCATAAATTTAAAAAAATCATCAGGGAACCATGACACATAATAGTAAATAATTTTAATTAATTAAGTTAATTTTCTGATCAAGAAAAGCTCCTAAACATTCATCCAGATCTTGATACATAAATAATTGTTTGTGTGAATGGTAAACCAAATATTTTTTCCAGTCTATTTTATTATTGCATTTTGTTTACCTTTGAAAAATTAATATTTTTGTTCAAGTAGTTTCACTTGTGTTGTTTTCTGCTTCATGGAAACCTCATTAATGAAACTAAATATCAATGAGACTTTACTTTAAATAAATAAGTAATTTATTGTCTCCAAAGTAGTTATGACTATGTGAAGGACAATAAACTATGTTCTTTTATTTATTTCTACAGCGCTGGTATTCATCAGTAGTATCCTTGTTACGGGGCATGACAGACTTCTCATTGTTTGCTGAGCTGCACTTCATGCTATTCCAAATGAGCACTGTCCTTCTGTTCATCTGGTTTATTGTCCCCTACTTCTACTTGGCTGAACACATGACATATAGTGAATACCCAGAGGAGCGTGCATCCCAGCTTCTTAGCATCATTGGTATCACCAACACCATCGGCATTGTAAGTGGTTACAGTTTGGTTGCTTCTGATGAGTTGGCCTAGAGGTAGATTAATTAGCAGGCCCACTACACTCCGACCTAGGGCACAGCAGTGTAATGAATACTTTTGTAATTATTATTAATTATTAATCTTGAACTAATTAATAGTTACAATTTATTTTGGGAAAAATGAAGTGACAACAGCTCATATTTATTTGAAAACTTCTTTTACAATCTATGAAAAATTAAATTTGTTAATAGTCTGTATATAATACAAGTTGCATACCATGTGTTCTTTTTAGGTGACAAGTGCATGTCATTATTTTGCCTTGGTAAATTAGAAGAACTTGCCTTTGTAAAAAGAAATATTGGTAAATTATTTTATTATTCCCCACATGGTCATATGCAGTTTGCAACTGTTTCTTGATGATAAAATTTATTTATAATAATAATAATATTATAATAATACTGAATAGAGTATTAAAATAATATTTGTGTCATGATTTGACACTGTATAGGTTATCTTCTCTCTGTTGCAGATTGTGTTAGGTTGGGCAGGAGATCAACCAGCAGTGAATGTCTGCAAGACGTATGCTTGGTGCTTAGTAGCATGCGGTATTGCTGCCTTGGCAATAGCTCCCACCACTGGCAACTTCCTTGGATTATCTGTCTCATCTGGATTATTTGGCTTCTTTTTTGCATCTTCCTTCTCCTTTACTCCAGTAATATTGGTGCAGCTTATACCTCTGGAAAGGTTTACCCAGGCATATGGCCTTGTTCTTCTATGTCAGGGAATTGGCAATCTAATTGGACCACCCATAGGAGGTATGTATTTAAATATGTACATTACTGATGGTTTTTGATTGTAATTGAAGATGGTTATTAACTTTTAAGTATTGTGTGGGTGGGAGTCCAGTAACACTTAAATCACCTGTTAGTAAAATTGTAAAATAATGAAGTTATTTATTTGTAACGTAGGCAACAATTCAGCAGGGATACAATACTTTGAGACCTAATATATAATACTACTTGTATTTCTCAATTCAGAATTGTTAATTCAGCACATTTTATATCGCTAACTATATCATACTATCAGTGTGATTATTTTAATTAAAATTGTTTCTGTAACAATCTTGTTTATTTTCACAAAATTTATTTTTCTGTCAAAGTCTACTGTTATCTAAATCTATCTAAAGAATTATCCAACGTTTTAAGTGGTATTATACTTTACATAGAAAAACAAGTAAATTCTGGGATTAAATATGTATTTTGTTTTTTATTTTCACTAATGGAAACAAATGAAAATATAGTTGGAATATAAAAGGACTTGAATCAAAATCTGCCATGGTGGAAAAACATGCATAGTACACTACTTAACTATGTAAACTACTTTGGGAATAGCTATGTAAATTACTTTGGGAATTCACAGTAGAGTCACTATGTTCTAATATTTTGTTGCCACACACTCCACTTACTTTTTTAAACATGAACTAGTTTCAGAAGAACTGAGTAGCTGAGGATGGAAGCATTTGCTTCTGAAACTATTTCGTGTTTGAAAAAGTAAGTGGAGTGTGTGGCCAACGAATTATTTCAATAATTTACTTGGAATAACTTCAGTATCAGTATCTTTGCCAGGTGCGGATACAAGGGGAGGGTCAAGGAGGTCATAACCCTCCTAAAAACCTTATTTCATGGAAAACCTTGATGATTTTCAAGAAGGTTGACGCGTTTGAACAATTTTAAATCCTTAATTAGTACTGTAGTATATTCGTAGAAATGATTTAGCAACCCACAATGTGCCATACCCAGTTCACAAAGTTGTAGTGGCAGAGATGGTGGTGTCATTATTGTTGTGAGAGTGGGTGTTGATGTGAATGACATGATACACTTGTAGGAAAAAGTGTCATTTTTGGAGGTCCACGAGTTATGAATTTCGGTTTTTTAGTCATATAAACTTGTCTAGGAAAGTAGCATGTTTCGATTAAAATTGCAAAAAATGTAAATTTTTTCTATTTTATTTTCATGTTGGGTAATTTTGTACATTTCTTGTTTATATGAATTTTTGCCCACTTGGCTAAAGGCTGTGTCTTGGGAATTAGCGATGCATTCAAATTTTCAGTAGTGAGGAATAGTCACAGTCGTATACAGCACTTGGACTTAATTTTTCAAAAACTGCAGCTTCAATGCCATCTTTCACCAGTAATTTTTTTCTTGTTCTTGAAATATTAAATGTTTCTGTACCTTAAAAATGTGAATAAAGCTTTTGCATGTTTAATCAGAATAAATGTTTTGCATCTATCACTTTCCCATCGCACAAAATTTTAAAATAATCTTGAAAGTAGGGTGTTACTGTACTGAACCATGTATTAATTAACGCCTAGATGACCTACTTCAAACATACAATTCACTTTAGAATTTTCAATTTTTTTCTGAAGTTTGTTATGTTTTTGGAACATATTATGACCAAAACTATATTCTTTTGTTATGACCCCCTAAAATATGTCTGTATCCACCCCTGATCTTTACTCTATGAAATTATAGAAAATCATTTGTCAGATGTATTTGATAATGATCCACAACCCTTAAAATTGCCAATGGCAAGTGAGAGTAGGTAGCTATATACATAGAAAAGAAATACATTTTTTATCAACTAAAATAATTTGTAATTTTTTTAAACTGATAACAGTGACTGAAAACTAAATAATAAGAACAACAATTATGTCAAGGCCTCTAATGACCTAAATGTTGGTGAGCCATAAAGCCCCATTAAAAAAAACAAAAAAAAACAAAAAAAAAACAAAAAAACAATAATGACGCGATATTGCAAACCATACTTCAATTGCAGTTGAGATTCCACTACACTAACTATTTTAACTAAAATATTGTAGTAGTTGTCAGTAAATAGGGGTTGAGGATAGGAGTAATGATATCTGAAATGGGACATCAGTGGAGTTTGTGGCTGACAAAACTATTACATTTATTTACTGTTAACTATTATATTTTTTGTAAATTGGAGTTAACCTCCTTGTTTATAATGAGAGCTGGTAGCATGTTTATTCCACCTAAATTTTATTATATTTCTTAAAATTAATTATAAATAAATAAATAAATAAATTTATTGTCAAAAAACAGTACAAACTGCGTATGACCACGTGGAGGAAAAAAAACTAATTTACTCTCCGGAAGCAAGCAAGGGACCATCCCATCAATTCCGATCAAGGGCCCTAAGGCAGAGGCGGATTCAAAAAATTCAGCAAAAATTCCTAGATAAGATAAAATTTTATCTTATGATTTTTATTTAAACATGATGATTTTTATGCAACCAATCTTTTTATGCTTGGTAAAAGAGTACAGTACTTTCAAATTTTTGTTTAGAACTCATAATTCCTGTCTTGATTTTTTACCTCTAATTTTAGTCTGCTGTGCAATTTACAGATGTTATGTAGTGAGCAGAGAAAATAGTTGCACTTACTTTGATTTGTTTTCATACATTTTTTTGAGTTAACTGTTAATGTAGATCATTTAAATTAATGTGCAATGTTGTTGTATGCATATTATTCTTTAAAATTTTATGAAATATGTACTTTCAAAAAGAAATTGAGATTATAAGCTGGAAATAACCTTTTATGATTTTTTGCTTTTCTGAATATATCACAAATATTTGATAATTGATTTTTCATAATAAGCCTTATTTAATCTTTCCCATTATGAAGTATTTATTATTTCAACACACTAACCATTGTACTTTCATTGATGGACACCCTGCTGCATAGCACTCATAGGAATTATTTGTTTTAAACTGGACTTCATTAGAATGCATTTCATTTAGTCTGCATTAGTCTGTTGTAATGAGATTTCATGGTATTATTAATGTTTGTTATGGTTGGAGTACCTGCTAGTTCAAAATATCCCATCATGCAAATTGCTTTTTTTAATTTCCTGCAACATTTACTACAAATTTCTAAAAAAAATTATTACTCAACAATTATTAATGAAATTTTATTTTCCTTAATTTGCATTTTTAGGTCTACAAAATTTGTTTGATATAAACAAAATGTACTTGGGATTGAAAACAGAAAAATCATTACTTCTATATTTCCTGTTTCAGCTTTGTGCTTTGAGATAACAAAAAAATGGGATTTAAGTTTTTATCTTACTGGAGTATGGATTATTGTGTCTGGGTTACTCATTGCTGCCATTCCAATGACTACAAATCAAAGAATATGGGGGTCTGGCCCCACTGTGAAAGAAAAAGAACTAGAACAGGTGAGCTGTGCTTAATGGATGAATGTGTAGTTCCAGTTTTCAAATATAATGAATTTTCAGTATTTATGGAAATGTGTATGTTTTAACTCTGTTGGAGGAAATAATATGCTTCTAAACAATGGACTATGGACTGAGGATGAGTAAATTAAGAAAGTTCATAGTATATACCTAATGTACCTTATTCATGTTTATGGACTGAGAGATGGATAATGTGATATCCTGTTGGTATGAAATTCCATTTCCATGTGATGAAAGTAGGTTAATTGTATTGACTAGTATCAGGTTTCTTCCTGAAGGTTTCATAAGAATTATTTCTTTGATATAAATACAAATGACTGAGATTCATTGTGTAATAAGATTATATAACAATCAACTATTTTACAAAATTTGGTTAGTTCCCTTTATGTTAGCATTTGAAAGAAACAGTATATGAATTCAAATGTAAGTGTAATTAATGTGTTCTAGAAAGTATACACCAATATTACCTGTGTTGTGCCTTTGCAAAAACATGAAACAGTACATGACAAAAAGATTCACTTAAAAGTGAATGGATATATTTACTCTTTAATTTCTTTTTCTTAATGCCAGTGTAGAATATCATGGTAGTTTCTTAGTCTTTTGTATAGTTAAGTTGTTCTTTTATATTTCTATGAACCTATTTTGCAGTATTACTTGCCAGAATATATATATATATATATATATATATATATATATATATATATATATATATATATAATGAAAGTTAATGATCATTATAATACTTAATTTATAAAGACTTTCATCTCATCTTCACTTCACTAAGTGTGTACACATTTAAGTAACATTTTTCAGGATAATATTGCCTTGGATCATCTATAAAAAAATTAGGTAATAAATATAGTGGTAGATGATGTCTAGTCTAGTTGTTATATTCCATGATTGTATCATGGAGGATTCAAAGAAGCATGCTGTGTTGTCCATTTGATCTTTAGAATAACTTTTGCAATATTACCAATTTTTCTTCTCATAATTATAAATCTTGAATATGTCAGTGATAAATTATTTTATTGCTCTGTACTTGAGTAACAAAATGAAAAGATCTGTTTATGAGATAGTTTAAATAATTCATGTTGTTGAAGTATATTTACATCATTTCCTAAGAAAGCTAGTATGTACGCAGCAGAAATATTAAAATGTTGATGCACTGCCAATATTTGCTATGATGATGTACTGAAAATTTGAAAAGAAGAGAATGATTTTGTTTTGACTAAGAAAGTTTGAACAAATAATTCCAATTTTCATTGTGAGCGGAAAGCATGCCATAAACATTATTGCTTGTATAGAAAGGAGTTATGAAAAGTGATATTACATATTAATAAATATCTCTGGGTGCTAAGTTTGAACATACATCAAGAACTGTATGTGGCAAGTCTAATTATAGTCATGAGTTTTTTTTTCCATCATTAATCCAAATTTGAAATTTAAATCACATTTAATATGAATAATTTTAAAATTATGGAAGGATTGTGAAAATATTGATAAAAATCTAATTTTGACTATCTTGAAATGGAATATAGACTATGCAATTATTTATTCCTTTTTGTGATGATTAAACAACAAAAAAATAGCTGTATCATTATTTGTTGTAGTTATGTTGTCGTGGCAAATCAAACATTCCAAATTAAATAATTTGTATTTTTAATTCTCATGACTTCTCCCCAATCAATGTCTTTGCAAGGAAAAAGGATCTTGCCATCAATAATTGATTTTAAAATAATATAAGTAATAACTACTTACTTAGTGTGTGTTTTGGCAGTACTGTTATTTAAGTCCTTAAGAGTTCTTGTGATAAGGACAAGACTTGACATGCCACACCTAGACTGAGCATTATATATGTTAGTATTTCACATTACTATTTGAGCTGCTGAGAGGTAGATTGGTGTAAGTCATTTATCCTTAATTTTACAGGTCAGGACAATTGACCGCACCGGCCGTTCAGCAATTTTGTTTCAGCTCTCCGCTCAGTGCTGCTGCTAAGCGACCACTATGGAAGTTAGAATTATACCACTTTGCCTGTAGATGTATTTCACCTAGTACTATTCAAATATGAAATAAGACAAAATCGCTATTTCGGTGACTTATACCACTCTACCCCTCAGCAGCTCATTTTATCTGCGGTATTGCAGATGTAGCCAGAATCTTCCATTTCCTCTGAATGTTCATGTCATAATTTCCCGTTGTATGTAAAAATTTCATGTCTGTGTGTATTATTTTCTTTTGATTTCTTTTCTGAAATAACTTTAAGATCATGTGTAATGGAGTTGCTATTTTAAGAAGGCTACCCACTGTCTCAAAAGTTATTTTTCAATACAATGTTTAAAAACAATGAAAATAAATTTATGTGTTCTTGATGTGTTGTTTTATTTATTTTTGAATTGCATGACATTACCATATATTTCACTGAATTTCAGTGTCACAGGCAGCACTTGAGGTGCTCCAAAGCTTACATGCTATGGTATATAATAAATATGCTGTGACGTAATGCCATCATGAGAACAACACAGGCACCCTGAATGAACAGCAAAGCGCCACCCTACCTTCCATCTCCCAGAAGCAATCAAACACTTTCAATACAATACCAACCTTTGAGTTAGAGCAAACCAAAGACCTATAATAAGACATTTTTCTATATTTATGGAGATTTAGTAATGAAAAATAGCCATTTCTAAAAATCAAAATAAAGATAATTTGAAAAAGAAAATTTCAAAAATAACATATTTAACTTGCTTTCCATGTGAAAATCACAAAAATGCACACCATAGTCTTAAGAACTTAGAGTATGTAATCTTCAAGTACTCCAGAAAGCAATATGAATGTGCACACTTTTCTCTCATTACCATAGACAATGAACAAATTAAAAAACAATTAACTACCTAAATAAATTCGATTACAAATGATACTTTCCTAACCTTAGAATGAGTGAAAAGATACATTATACCTTTTAAATTTGAATATTCTTGCCTCTTAATTTGCAATTGAAAGGATTGCCAGTCCACTGATTTGTTCGTGTGTCATAGTTGCTTTGAGATATGTGTAGACAAACTAGAGCTTGTTGAAATTTTGTACAGTACTGACTACAGTGATGGATTTTTTAATAATATTTGAAGACATTCAAAGATTTGTAAAAAAGTCGCTTTGGGCAGTGTCTTTTGTTAGATATCCTTATCCTTCTCAAGATTTGAACCCACAAGAAGTAACTCCTTATTCAGCTAATTGGCATTAATGTCAGAAACTCTCTTGCTGGTGCGGTGGGCTTGAAGCTGTTTGCAATTTTGTTTCAGCTTTTCATTTTCACATAGAACAAAAATTTCCATTACATTTGATGACTTGATAACTTTCATCTTCAATTGTCAATTATTGATGCAAATTTGATGAAGTTGAATGCTCATTCCTCGAAGCAATTGTGGTGCCAACTAGAAGATAGATCTCTCTTGAAGATAACTTCACAAAAGCTTGGAGGTGCACCATAACTTTTGTAAGAAAATAACAGTTTCTTATGTTTCAAAAACTGATTCCATTTTTAACTTTCGTGTGATATCTTTTGCTGTAATAACTGCATCTGTAAATCTTTCTCATAAGATTTTAAATAATCCAGACATCTCTTAAGTTTACTCGCTATTCTGCAATAATTTCTTGAAAGGTTGGTCTTACTGAACTCACTTCAAACAAAATATCCTTCCATATTACTGATCAACATATTCAGCCAGCTCCAATATGTCTGTGTCCACATTGGTGTACAGGTCTCGAATATCTTCCCCAGTGCTGATTTGTGTTTCCCAACATGTTTTGCACATTCGCTTTAATGATATGTTTACTAATTACACACCAACGTTGAGTAGATCCTGCAAATAAACCCCCAATACCAATAAGTAGTGTGGATTCTATTGAAGATTTAGCAAGGTTCGAACTTAAGTTCACATGAAGTGAAATACATGAGAAAATTCTTGGAGACCATGAGGGTGGACAACTTTTTACTCCTACCCTGTCCTCTGCTGCTGTTCATACTGCACCCCATTTTTTTGACTTTGGTGTCTTCACATGATCACATTTTGTATCCCCATAAGCAATTTGCTTATGTGGGTGTGTTTGTGTTTTTTAAAAATGTAGTTAAGAATATTTTTATGGCTCATTATGCAATATTTTTCAATAACCAAGATACCTACTGAAAGGTAGAAAAATCTAATAAAATAATCAAATTTGAACAGTTCCACGACTGATTGAAATGTTTGTATGAGAATTCCTGCAGGGTGTTTTTCCTGTTCTTAATGGGAGATCTTAGCAGCATCTCCAATGACCATTGGAAATCCGCCAAAACAGCAACTGATTCCAGGGCACCTGTATCGCAGACACCATGTGATTTTTCACGATTTATGATTTCCTATGAGACCACTCAGGAGATAAATAAATATCTTTGACTTATGTTAACATTTAATACTAAATGTTAATATTATATTTTCTGAAATTTATAGTAAATTATTTTAAAATAGTTTTGGACAAACAATCCAGAAAGTTTTGTTTGAATAATTTTAAAGATCTTTTGTTTTCGTGGTGCACCTCTGCTTTTGGCGCCTTGGCTTACCACAGTCCTGCGATGGCTCTGCCCTGAGCAGTAGGTGAACTTGAGTACTTACTGGGCCTAGTTCAGAAGGTGATGTTGATATTAAAATTGAAATATATAATCGAATCTTTTTAAACTGACTAAAATATTGCATTTAATTGAATAGTTTACTTTAGAACATTTCACATTTAACTGCTGTTTCAGAGTTCTCAACTATTTTAAATTTCTGGCATAAAAACCATTTTTTCCTTTTCAGTCATCCAAAACATTACGATTTTAATTTATCAAAATCTTTGCTGAATCTTTTACAACAGATATGAGAACCTTCACAGATTCCTTATTATAGAGGTGGGTGCATTGTCCCACCTCTATCAGGTGGGTGCATTCCCCCACCTCTAGCATATCCCCTCTCCCATTTATACATACACCAAAAACTGGTTTTCACAAAAAATCACTCAATAAATTAATTACCTTTATACAATATATTTCTAATTTGTTGTATTCTATGTTGAATCACTGACTTACTTCCATTTTTAGGAAATCTTTAATTGATCTAAAAAGGAAAAAATATTGTAAACCATTGCTTATTTGGCCATTTTAGTGGAGATCATTAAATTTTGTTTTTCAATAGAAAGAAAATTGAATTGTTGATAATTTCTTGAGACCCAAGTGCATTTTTATATTGCATAAAGAAAATGGTAAAAAGTGAATCATTACAAATCAAAAAAGTTTTACATTTATACTCATATTATTCCTAATTTAATTTCAAAATAAAGACTATTACAAAATTGAACTCCAGAAAACATTGTGATGTGACATAATCCTGCTGGCTTCTGCAAAACAAGTTCACACATTGATAAGCTTAACATGCTTCAATTGAAGAAAATACAAGATTTTGGGATACTTGTTCTGTACATTAAAACAAGAAGGTCGGTGGCGGTGCTGTAAATCATTGGAGTTCAAAATAAGTGGAGGTCGCAAAACATTTTGAAATTCAACTCTCATGATAATGCAATTTTTTATTGTATGCGCTATTGTTTTATGGGACACTTTTTCAACAATTATGAAATACGTGCTATAAAAATTATTCAACAGTCAAATTTTAATGTCTAAATATGTGAGGTGACACATTTTCCAGGGCGTGTTTATTGTAACAATAAATCGTGAATTTAGTGTTTTTTAACTCTTATGATTTTTAAACACTATACTCAGAATAATCTATAGTTCGATAATAACTTGTACATGTAAATTTACAAACATATTGACATTATATATGTATTATAACTCGCAGCTAACTTTTTATCTTATCTAGGAACTTTTGCTGAAATTTTTGAATCCGCCTCTGCCTTAGGGCCCTTGATTGGAATTGATGGGATGGTCCCTTGCTTGCTTCCAGAGAGTAAATAAGTTTATTGTCTTCCACGTGGTCATACGCAGTCTGTACTGTTTTTTGACAATAAATTTGTATGTGAATTCCGAGAGTGGAAACTAAAGAAACAGGAATTGTGTCTGTAAAATCGTATCGTACATATATGGTATAAGTCTAATAAGATGAAAATTTTCACTGTTATTTCCATGCTACCGCTGGGTTATATTGGTACACTCAAATAGCGAATGAAAATGTAAAAACTGTTTCACATGTAAATACAAAACAAAATTATTTTCATAAAGCACATTTTAAAATTAAACTTATATGATGGTTGGACCTCCTGTTTATGTATGAGTTGGTGTATATTTTGGGTTCAAGGGCAATTAATGTGTCATAAATCATAATGTGCATTAAATCTGGTTCAAGTAAAAAGAAAGAAAAGAAAGAATGCAAAGAAACACTTTCCAGACATCTAAATTGGTGAATGGCAATTTCATATTGTGGGAGAGTAGGATGAGAAATAATACAACAACAATTAACATTTATTAATACAATGGTGTTGAAGGTTGAGTGAAGACAACTCTCTCCATGGATTCTGAAAACTTTTCATTGCAAGGAAGCGACATGCTCTTCCTTCTCCCCCACTTCTTTCACTGGGTGGAGGAGGGTGTGGAAGGTCTGGAATATTGTGACGACTCATCTGCGCATTTCAATTTATTGCCCAATTCGGAAGTTCAGGGAATTTACTCCATTACAAAAAAGTTGTTATCTACTTGTTAAATTTAGGTTTAATGTGAGAGTTATTAATATTAAATGGTGTTCTCTTAGTTGATTTGACAAGTTTGACCTTTTGATATTGAATTAACCCCAATTATCCATAAAGTAATTTTATTATAGTTATATTTACAACAGTAAATTATTGTATATCATTTTTGAGTGCAGAGAGAGGAGATGCTACAGAATCACAAATATCAGAATTGAAGGAATCATCATTTTCACTTAGAAGTCTACCTGGAAGTCAGACAAAATGATACTTATGACATAATCTGACCAAAAATTGATTTCTTCCTAAAATGCCTTGGCTTTTTCCATTAGCTTGGAACACAGTGATGGTAGGTTCTTGAAGGGGAAAAAAATTGGTCAAATCTTTCTTTAGTTAAAAAATATATGCCACATTGCTAGATAAGTCATCTAATTACAAAGTCACATAATGACTTATTCATACAATCATTTGAAGATTGTTGAACTTCTTGCCTAAATTGGAGTATTACTTTAGTGTTCTTCTCACTGTTACATGTATTTTGTAAATGTTTTTTCTCTATAAATGTATTTTTAAATATGTTTGAAAATCACATAGTTTCATTAAATGAGAAAATTAAATAAATTTGCACAAGGACTTTTTTTGCGAATTCAAACAAATATTTTCAAAATATATCCTATACTTAATATTTATAAAAGTATGCTTTTAAGATCATTCACAGGCAGATCCAGGATTTGATTTTTGGGGTAGGCCCATATGAGAAAGTCTGGGGTCCTCTACTAGGGGCATTAAAAAACATTATTTTCTTCAAACTGAAATTTAAGGAATTCGTACATAACATACTATATTGATTTTCCAGGCGACACTGCGTCTGTTTGGTGTGTTATATTTTCGAACATGTTGAACGAGGCATTTCCAAATTAAGTTACAATATCATGATAAGTTTATTTTCCATTAAGAGTTTTGCTTTTTTTCAATGAACATAATATAACCAATACCGCTTTAAATGAGATATTGTGTGTTGGAAGCGTCATTGAGATGTTCGTGGAGACTTTCAATGGGCCTTAAACACCTATTGAAGGTCTCTGAATGCTCCAGGAATGATCAAATGGACACCGTATTTTTGACTGGCTACAATAGACAGGTTGCCCCAAGGTCTACAAGTTCTGAACCATTGAGTTACATCCTAGTGGCAAAGAGCAAGGTTTTACTCATATCTACGTGAAAAGGGTTTCAATATTTTTTACAATTTTTACCAATATTAAAAGTATATTTTATGTCATCTTTAGAGGAAAGAAACATATTTTCTGATTACACAATATTTTTAATGGTTAGAATATTTTTTTCCTTTTTTTATTAAAGGTTTGCTTGATTAAATATCCTTAAGTACAGCATAAATAATCCACAAGAGTGTTATATCTTGTTTGTGTAGATATCACATCATATAAGCGATATGAGCTAGCCTTCGCCAAATCCCTCTTTTTCTTTTTCAAATATTCGTAATACTCCTCTTCTCCATTCCTTTGGGAAGTTTCCTTCATGTATGCATTGGTTGGTTAAATAAATCCAGAAGCTGTTTATCATATATTTCTTATTGTTTTAATCATCTCATGAGTTATTTTCTCAAACCCTGGTGCTTTACCTCCCTTTAGGTGTTGTATTATTCTATCGAGTTCTCTTGAGTCATGCCTGGACTTTCCCCTCCTTGTTGTTGCCATTCCAACCCTGTTGTATCATCTCGTTTAGAAGTAAACTCCATAACAAGTCATGTCGCAAGTCTTGCCAGCTTTCTGTCAATTTGCCACTTTCTTCTTTCGTCAATCCATACCAAATCATCTTTCTTTTTATCTTTTTGCTCGCTATTAAATAAGGTATTCCCCAGCAACTCTTTGATAGGGAATCTTCTAAAAAGATTCTCTAAAACTCTCGCTTTGCTTTCTTTATTCCTTCCTTGAAATTCTCATTGCTCTCGTATAATCTTTCACTGCCTTTGTTATTTCTCTGCGTCTCTTCTTCTTCCGTAAGCGCCGTTGTGCTTTATATTTCTTTTTCTTTAATATTGTTAAGCTTCTCGGCCACCAGCGCTCCCCCCCTTCCCCCTCCCCCTTTCCTACTGCAAGCATATGCTGCACGTAACAATGCTAATTGAATAGAGTCAATTTTCTCTGTCGTTGAAATTGTTGCATCACTCAGTTTTAAGGAATCCCTGTTCGCCCTACTTCTTCCTTATACTTTTTCCAATCATTTATTCTTATTTGTCTCTGTTATTCTTGTTCTTCGATATTCCTCTGCAACCTCGCGTAGAATTTCTAGATGATCGCTTTCGACCCATGTACCCATTGTCCACACTTTTATTTCTTCGCGTTTTAATTTGTAAGTCAGTGAGTAACCTATTAGTGACTCTTTGTTTTCTTTCCTGAATGTCACTGCCCCGTACATTTTTTCTTTCGTAATAAGTCATGGTCTATTAAAAATTGTTCCAACTTCTTCCCCCTCTTGTTTGTGAGCCGATCTCTCAACAACTACATTCTTGCGTTGCTATCCATACAAATTTCAATTCTTTCATTTCTGTAAGATTTTAGTATTTTCTCTAACTATCTCAGCTCTGGTCCAAGTTTCCTTCCAAAATTGCTATTCATATTTACAATAACTATTTCGCATTTGTCTTTCCTCACTAAAATCATCTGCGCATTATCTTTACTATGATCTTTTGATACCAGCACATATATTTCCGGTTTCAAAACATATTCACGGACCACGGTTTTTCAGTATGGATACGTCTTACTCAATTCAGGGGTATGTGGCACGGCTGTCCGCGCAGTAAGTAGGATTCCTGAATACAGACAACATCAATATCTTCCGAAAATTCAAATAGTTATCTTGATCCTGTCGTTCCTCTAGTTCTCTTGATCCTGTAGTTTGTTGGTATATTCGTTTTGTACGTTTTGTTTCTCCCCGTCTTGGCCGTCGGTTATTGCCCACAGTCTGTTATATCTTGCAAACTGTTTTGCCGCGATATATTTCTCGCAAACCTTACTTCTAACAATGTTGCTTCCCACGTCTGCTACAATTAACATATATTGGCTCTTTTGCTTTTACACATTCTGCGTAATTATGGTCGTTTCTGCCTCAGTGCCCACATGTTTCTCGATGCTCTTCACAAATTTCTTTTCCTTCACTAGAGTGTATATTCCAGCTTATGACTTCAGTAATGTCAGCAGTGGGAAAGAAATTCTATCCAATCCGAGAGTTACAAATTAGAAAAAGAAAAAATATTCCAGGTATAAGAAAAGTGGCAAAGCTGCTGGTTCAGATACATACCTATGAAAATATTGCAGGCTGCTCCTTCAGATGAAGTAGTCCAGATGTTATATCCACACTTCTTGGATATCTGAAGCAAGGAATACTTCCCAAGTGACTGGAGAGTAGGGAATATAGTTAAATACGGAGGAGAAAAGTTTAGAGGTTGGACACCTGCTGAAGGCTGGATGCAGAAATTGTTATGTCTAATTAGTGGGGGACTTTTATGTGTTTCTTTCTCTACTTTTTTATTATCTGTANGAGAGGAGGTAACTGGCATCTGGCCTCATCTGCTATTAGATTGTTTTTCTTTCCTTCTCCTGAGTAGGATGCGTAAAAGTAAGGTTGTGTAGTTGTTCACCGCCTCCCACGCATCTATCTTCGCTAGCAGCAGGGTAACTATTGCTTCGGGTTCAGGTCGTCCGTCCGCCCACGAATGAATATATTTCATTTCTCTCGCTTTGGAAACGAAAGCATACGAAGAATATGTGCTCTGCATCCTACACAACTTCGGAGGACACGTCAGAACGTCATTCAGTTTAAGCCGGTGTTGATACAACTGGAAACAACCATGGCCTGTTAGGATTTGGGTGACGTAGTGGCCTACTTCACCACGACTACTGCTGGTTCACTCTCTTATATTTGAGATGAGCCTGTGATTCCACCGATCCTTACCCACACCATCCCAAGGAGCCTGCAACTTCACCATAGTGGTTTCTTTTTCTTTTGCTAAAAAGATTCTCTGCAACGCCTCGGTCGTTTCTTGTAGATCCTCTTCCATTCCAGCAGTTCGATGGGAATCTTACCCGTTATAACACAAACTGCTTCATAGCATACCGTACGGAAAGTGACTGCTACCCTCAATGCACTTCTGCGGTAGGTTGAGACCATTTCTCGCTTGTAGCTGTCAATACTTACTGCATCGGTGCATATTGGAGCCGCATACAACAAGACTGTTGAGCTCACAGACGCTAGGAGCTACCTCTGACTTTGCTTCGGATGTTTGGCATTATCCGTGTCAGGAAGGTCACAACATTTGCGGCCTTCCTTCTCATACTCTGCCGGTGTTCCTTAAAGTTCAGTCGTGAGTCAATGAGTACGGTATGGTATTTCACTGAAGGTTGAGAACGAATCACATAATCTCCAACTGTCAGAGTGATGGACTCAGTAACCATTCGACTTCTGACGAGTACCACTTTGGTCTTATTGTCAGCAAGTGTTTGGCCAACAGTGGAGAGTCATCCGCATATAATCGCAACTGACTCATCCGCAATGCACGTCACTTGCTCCAGGAGCCTGGCTACGACGACCACTGCAACGTCATCAGCAAAGTCAATTACTTTCGCACCTTTAGGTAGAGCCAGCCTGAAAATAGCACCGTACATTATGTTCCACAGGATAGGGCCCAGCATTGATCCCTGTGGTACACCAGTAAACTGGAGCAGTATGTTTTTGAACCTTTCTGTGTATCATACATGAGAAACCTGTCTCGGAAGCAATTCCCAGTGACACGTCTAATGTACGATGGGATTCCCATGGCCCTCAGTGTTTCCATTACGCAACTCTACCTGGTGGAGTTGAAAGCGCTCTTAACGTCCAGGGCTTCGATGACATAGTAATTCTTACTACCTCTATTCCACCTCTCACCTTAGATAGCACTCTGAGTCGTTCTTACTACTCCCATGATGGAATCCACAGTTGAATGATACTTTCTAAATCCATATTGATTGTCCGCCAAGCCGTTTCACCCCTCTGTGAATTGCAGCAGTCGATTAAATATAATAATTTCCAACGCTTTACCAGCTGTATCTAGTAAGCGCATAGGGCGATAGGTTCTGCAATTCTATTGCTCTACCAGTAAACTGGAGGTCTCTGAGATTCCTATTTGATTTAGGTATCGACACGTCGCAGGCATTGCATATGAACGACATGAGTTGTAGTGACATTCTTCGGTGATCTGGCAAGTTCTCTCCTCATCCATATTGAAGCCAAAGATATCCCTATCGAATGATTTGGCCTTCCACCTAGCTCTCCAGTAACTGCTCTGAGACTTCGTGGGCTGCTGGTGCTTGATAGCGAAAAGGACGGCCAGATGGTCGCTATGGATATAGATATCGCCCACTCGCCAGGTTGTGACTCTTTTACTGAGACACCCGCTCATGAATGTAAGGTCGATGATTGAGATCTTACCATCGTAGGTAAAAGTGGAAGCAATTCCATCGTTAAGAATGGGACAAAGTGTTCAAGCATAATTACACCCCTATGATTCGTTTTACGGATGCCCCATTCAGTAGCCCAGGCATTGAAATCACCCTTTAGCATCATTAACACGTCGCTCCACCATTACCTCATACTCGTGAAGGCATAACAGCTAGAAATATTTATTTTAGCCCAAACAAATCCAAATTTCGGGCCTAGCAATTTCTCTTATACCGGGAAATTACCACATGCACAGAGAGTCTCCTGGACAGATAAATCAGACACCCATGCACCACTTACCGGACCTTTATATTGCTGCGACAGAATTGCATCGACTATGTCTCGTATAGTCTGCCACGACGGATCTTGTGCATACAGTGGTTTATATTAGGCTAGAGGATTAAAGGAACCTTGGAATGCCTTTTGGAAGGATGAGCTGCCAGACGGATGATCGCTATTTCCATTTCCCCTGCAGTGCATGCAGGATGGACTTTCAGACTACGCCTTGCCCAAATGTCCCTCTATCGACATTTATTACATTGCTTTGACCTCTCCTCTCCAGTACAGTTCTTAGCAATGTGACCGAAGCCCAGACATATGTAACACCTCACAACAGACCACTTCTCACAGATTCTGTTCACAGACGTTGTTCAAGAGCTGCAAGAACGTTTTTGTGAGTTCATCTAGGTTTTTCATAGGTCTACTTCTATTGCCTGAATAAGAGATTTTGAACTGAAACTTTCAATTGGTGTATTTTCTGCGATGCGGCTCCATGCATTTCCAGTTTGACTTTTCCAGCTGATATCCTATTAATGTTCTCCGTGCTCTCCAACCTCTTTCAGAATTGAGTCACTCTTCATAAGTTGCAGGATTTCAACATACTACTGCGAACCTGTTGTTATGAGCCTTGGTCGATTTGGTCTAGGACGGCGACCTTTGCTCTTCTTCTTGCCTACTACTTTCCATGGTTGATCATTCGACTATTAATGGTTCTGCTGGATTGGTATCCTCTGCTGAGACTCCTCACATAGGTGTGGGTCCTGATCCTTATCTGTTACACGAGACTTCCGTACCACCAAAGGAAAATTCTCATTTTTGGAAGCATTCCTCTGGCTGGAGATTTCTTTAATTCCCCATTCAATTTTGCATAAGTACTTTCAATTGAGAACATGAGTATTATTTCTTGTGGACTTTGCCCTTGCCAACGATGAAATCAGCAAGCTCATCAACCTGACCATCTATTTCTAGGGTGAGACTATCCATACTTCTCTCATTTATCATTTTATCATTACGCTCTCATCTGCCAACTTAGTGGCACAATGGGACGCATCCTCACTACTGACCGTCATCGGTAGTCACTTCTCAACATCGTTCCCTTCAAGATTTATTAGAGTAACATCTTCCATAATGTTCCCATGAGTAGCTAGGCTAGGTAAGTCCAACTGGGCAGAGCCCAGCATGCTCAGGTAAGGCTAATTACTCTAAGAGTTCGCCAGGTATTCAGAGGTTCCGTTCGCGATGCAGATAATCCCCTCCATCATTCAGGCCTCGACACGGGTCTCAAAGAGCTTTACCTTGCGGTTAGAGAGTAAAGTAGAGAAGGAAACAAGAAAGACACGACCTAGTCCTCGAAACTTAATACCATCGGGGTCGAAGATAGCACGAGTTGACCAAAGAAGGCTGAGAAAGTACGTAGAGTGAATAAAGCACAAGTAAGTGGACGAAAACTTGATACCGTTCAGGATCACGTGGTTATTACCCGTGAACTCCCCAGGTGATAGTCCCTGAGGGGAGTCGGTGAGAAAGTGGAGAGAGTATGGGAGCTAGACGGGTCAGTGCGGGGCACATTTAGTCTGACTCCACAGCTGGGACCTGTTCGGAATGGGAGACCCTACCAGCAGTCACAACTTCACCTATCGCGCTTGGTAGAATGATACTACTGCCTCCGACATAGCCCCCAGCATCATCAGAACACGCAAGCTATCATCACCCGCACGGACAGTGCTACGTCAAGGTGGTGTCCCATGCGATGGCGTGTGCATATACTGTTGTTATAAAAGTGTGAGACATTGAACCGGTTGGAAGTAAACGCGAGCACCTGCGACTTTCAGAGCTGTCAATCAAAGACTACCAAAGGAAAAATCACTGATAAAACCTTCGAGAATGATTTAATTGGTCGGTCCAAATTCATTGTTTTTGCAGATGTTCACGACGAGTAGGAAAGATTGCAAATACGGAATTAGTGTGTGTCAGTTGGAAGAGTCAATTCGAACTGGGAACCAATCAAAACATCGTTAAAGTGAAACTGTGACTTCGCAAGCTTTCAAAAGAAGGCTGTTCACGTCAAAAAGGAGCTAGATTGTGAAAGTTCTGGCTGAGACGAAAATTGTACATTCATTCGTCAATCATTATTCGTTCGGCATTTATTCTTCTGCGAAAATTTATTCTTCCGCAATCTTTGCGCGAGAATTCTGCTATCATTTCGCGAGCCACTATAGTTTCAAGTAATCTAATCAATAGTTCGCTGATGACTCATTTATCAGTCAAAGTACAGACTGGCAATGGTGTATTTGAGAAAATCCGGTGTGTGAGAAAATACAGCGTTGGTCTTGAGAATAATTGTTAGGTCGGGCAGACATATAATATCGAATACTTTTCTCGATGAATGAACTTTTGTCACCTGGTCGCAAACACCTGCCCGAGATATACCAGTTGATCCGGCTGAGGAGGAAGGAGGGTAGCCCAAAAACGTCGAGTGGAATGCTGCTGTAACTTTCAAGGTCGCTGACACGCTGAAGCGCAGAGTATACAGTTCCATTCTTCCTCAGAGCCGTAAACTAACACAGGTGAGATCCATTATGGTTTCTTTGTAAGGTTGCCATCCTGGAAACTGATTTCAATTTTGTGTCTGAGTGAATCATTAATTAAACTGGATTAAGAAAGCAAATTATTTGTGGCATAGTGATAAAGTTATTCCACGCTTTAAAAGGACTTGAAAATAACAAGCGACAACACGCTTATGCGAATTGTGAATTTTTGGGGATAAGTAATTGAGTAAATGTATGTGTGTGATTTTTGGGGTTAAAAATAGGTAATTTTTATTGTTCTCTTTTATTGCACTTCCGCAATTGTTTGCTTTGTAATGAATTATGTGTTTCTGGAATCAACTAAGTTCTTTCACTGCATCCAAGTAGTCTTGACTCCCGTAATGCCCAATAAATTATATAATTCTCGAACGCACAAGCTGTTAAATGTTTTAATACCAACTATTGATGAAACATTATAGTATATCTATCTATATTGTAAGATTCGATTAATTCTCGATTATTAATCAATATAAAAAAGTTATAAAAGATCCGAATGTTCGTAAGCCAGCGGATGTTGTAATATTTGGGGGAATAACGTGTAATTTGGGAGCAGTGAAGCATGATAATTATAGGTAAAATGTGCAAGTGTAAATAAATAATTAAGTCAAGTTATTTAATGCGCTTTCCTTCCAATAACGAACACCAGTGTGTGTATCTCACTTAGATAAATAAGCACGAACCCACTTATTGATTTTAATTGATACGAGCTAGCCAGGCATATTTTACAGGTGAGTGTTGACCACTACTCTATTCCCCCCTAATTTGTTATAAATTGTTACAATTGACGCTCCTACTTGGGGCTTAGCTTCCCTAACCTCCCCTATCCCCTCCTAAATTGTCAAAATATCTATCTTTCTATCTAATATAATTTCTCATATTAATATTTCCCTTCTCTGGAAGAAAAAAATACAAACATCTTTGTTCTCGCTTTCCTAACGCATCTACTCTTTATATGCAGTTTTTCTTTCTGCATCTTCTGCTTCATTACATCGTGTACAGTACCAAAAATTTCATACTTTTGTTGCAAGATTATTTTTTCCTTCTGACATGTCTTTTTTATATATTTTGCTACAACATATGTATACAAAGTTGTAGACGTTTTTTGTTGACAAATTGTATGCCCTGCTCCAATTTTGTTTATGCACAATGTCTCATTGACTTACTCTCCAAGACTATCTACTTATTCTACTTACTTTTCCTTATCCATATTTTCCGCATAATGTAGTGCTCAATATTATTTTGGAGTCCCTGTTACATTTCCTCATTTTATATTTTTCAAATTACAGTTATTCAACAATAATAGCTAAGTAGCTTTTCTATCACTTTCCCCCTGTTCAAATTCTTCAAAATCCTTTATCACCTAGTTCTCTTCTATTTGCTGAAAGACTGTCCTTTATAACAATGTATTCTTTATCTCCTTTAATCTAACCTCTCATACCATATTGTTCTTAATCTCCTCATACTGCGTTCTTAAACAATCCAACTCCATCCATAATTGCACCAAACCATCTTTTAGCATTTTCTGCTCGATTTTTGCTGCCTTAAATATCCCCTCATCCCCTATCGTTTTTACTGCCAGTATGTCATCATAGATCTTTTACATCTATTACCATCAAATTGCATGTTCTTTCTCGGACTTATTATTCCATCAGTCTTTTCCCTTCTTTCAACCATGTCCTTCCCATTTATTATCAAAGGGTTATTCAGTTGTTTTTTCTTCTCTCCTACGTAAACCGTTGCAATATTCTTTTCTGTGAAATCTTTGTTCTCTTATTTCAATACTCTCTATTAACCATAACTTCTATTTTAATTCAATTAAGACAATTATTATTTTTATGTTAGTTTTCTATTCCTGATTATGTATATAGTTACACTCATTATCATCTTCCTTACGTGTATTAGTTCCATTATTGTTATTGTAATTAGTAAGGAGACTAATGGGTCTTGACACAGTAACTTCCTACCACAATTCAAAATGTTACGAAGAAGGCAAGCATTAGTCCTTTTCACTTTTACGTCGTCCTGTATCACTCAAAAACACATTCACCATACCACTCGGATGAGATGCAACCACTGTAAGCATCTCTCCACATTTACACTTTTTCCTCAAAAAGAAAATGTACCTTCTCCTACACTTTCCTAGGAGATCTTACGTCATATCTAAATCAAACTCACCGATAATATGCGATCTGCCACATTTTACGTGAAGATGAACTACACTGGTGATTTTGTTATACAACAGACCTGTAATTCAAGAAACGCTGATAATTATTAATATTTATCATTAACATTTTAAAATTTCAATATAACCTTGATTATATTCAACATACTATTAACATAATTAATATTTCTATTTAACATACTTAAGGTAATTTGGGAATGTAGTTTGAAAACGTTTTCTTGAAAACATAAATTATTAGCTGAGTACACGCAACTTTGCTCGTATGAATTCTGTAATATTCCTCCAACTTTATTCTCTCTCATATCCCCATTGGAATCCAATGAGAATGTTGTCCATTAACGTTTGCGGTTTGGTAGACTTGGCGTTCTCGGTCCCTTATTTGTACTAATATAATAAAAAAAGTGTTAGTTTTTTAAAAATCCATTGAGAGAAATTCTAGCATTAATTTAAGATCCAATAAGTATGAAATTTATATCCTAGCTGATTACCCGACAGTGCCTGGTTTATACTTATTCGATTTGCTTAATCACAGAATAAAAGTAATTGTCGTCTGAACTTATAGTTAACGGAATCGGGAGTTTCGTCTCAGCAACCGCGAACACTATAAATGACTGACATATCGATCTTTTCGGTTAGTTTTCGTGTTACGCCCTTCTCAATCCCCACCTATAGTGTTGTCGTGCACCGTATTCGACTGTAATGTCGGACGTTTTATATTATTTATCCGCCTCGCTCTCCCCACCCCCTGAAAGCTTTCAGGGAGTCGTACTCCTATGTAGCCTCAATCTGTGATAGAATTATTATAAATTCTCAATTATTATAGAATTATTATAAATCACCAAAAACAATGATGCAAATCAGTCCTCTTGAATTATTTTTCCGTGTCATCTCCTTCCCACTCACCCTTCAGGGTGGCAAGGGATGTCTTATTCTCCAAGGGGCTGAATTGAGACAAATGGTTTAAGTGGTGACACCATTCATCTCAGCGACACCTAAAACTTTAAACTCGTCACTGATATCTATTATTTTCGATAATTTTTATGTCATACCCTTCCCTGAGGTGCTGCGGTGTATGGGACTAATCGTGGATTTCAATATCGAAATGTCACTAATAATCTCAACGACCCCTAAACCTTCGATCTTCGCAATAATATCAATAAATTTCGATTATTTTTACATGTCAACCCACCCAGGCGGTGCTAAGAGTGAGTTATTTCCTACAGGAATTGAATATAACCTTACACGTTTACAGAATGTTACAATGAACTCAACAATGCTGAAAACTGTGAACTTGTCGCTGATATATATCATTTTCGATAATTTGTACATAACATTTCCATAAACTATGATCTCAACACTAATATAAGTCATTTTCGATTAATTATGCATTTTATCCCCTAACCAAACGCGGTGTACTCCCTCGTGGATTTAAGCGACATTGAGAGTGTGAAGAATGTTACTCTTCTCTTCTGCGACCGCAGAACTGATGTATTCAGCTACAATATCGAATGTTTTTTACAATTTTTACCTGCCACCCGTTTCCGCATCTTCTCCAGAGATGCTAGGGGTTTAATATCTCCAATTTCGACTAATTGTGAACTTGTGGAGCGTCCTTATAATTCTCAACGCCACCGATAACAATGTTTTCAAATATGATATAGGATTTTTCCATTATTTTTATGTCACCCTTTTCCGTCCCCTCGTAAGGGGTGTCTGTGATGTCTTACCCCAATTGTGCTTGTGAGATAGTCAGTCGTCTCTGAATAAAGTTTGGTTGAAATTGCTACCGACACTCTAGAGTTATGGTGGTATACGTACATAAAACATTTCATCCCCCATTCTACCCTTTTAGGGGTGGAGTTTCGTAAAATACTTTGTAAGCAGACGTTGACACTCTAAAAGGAATGTACCTTCCAAATTTCAAGCTTGTAGGTCCTGAGATTTTGTGATCAGTCAGTCAGTCGTGGTATTTCGCTTTCTTATTTATAGATTCCTCCTTCCAGTCCGTTATTTTAAAGTTAGATATGTCATTATTTAATTAAAAATGTTTTCATTTAATCTTTATTATTGTATTATGTATTCTTTATACAAGGTTATGCTGGTCCTCTAGAAACGCGACGAAGTATGCTGAATCTCATCTGTGAGGTTAAAAACACGAAGTACTAGAAATGGAAAGGTAACAAAAAGATAGAAAACACCAAACATCGCCAAAAGAACATTTTAATATCGCGTAGCGATATCGAGTGAACACACAAACACAACTGTCATTATTAGAGAATACTAAAACCTCAGGTTTTAGCAAGGAAAAGTGTGAGTCTAGGAAGAATGTGGCCAAAGTGTGTCCAGATTTCCACCATTTTTCCATCAAGTTGGAGTGAATGCAATTAAATTCATATTGATTTATAAATATATTTCAATAAATTTGTATCGAAATACTATTGCACCTTTTACAAATCAAAGTACACATAACTAAATAATCTTTTTCGAAAGAGAGTCTTCAAGTGTATCTTGAATAACGTGTCAATTTGACGGCATCGGCATTTGGTGATCGGCCACACACTTACTAGACTCTCTCTGGTATGGGAGTGACAAAAGCGCTCCATGCGTCCAACACCATAACAAAAAAGTCAGACAAAGAATGTTCCCTAAGTATGAAATAGTTCCTTGAATGACATTTGAAGAAATGTTTATTAGACAATACGCTTTCAAATGTTAGAAATCACAAATCACCTTCAAGACTGATAAATTTTTAGTGTTTCAGCAGCTCGTTGGGAATCTTCAGAAGTCTCTGAAAGAATTTACCAATTAGATAAACATTTCGTCTACAAAAAACGATAATTTAGTCGCTTTTTAGTTACTTTAAAAATTGGAATTAACACTCAACATTAAATTGAGAATATTCAAAGCAATTGACCGTATATACGAAAATTAATACTTTTTTCCAGTTTTCTTTAATTGAACTGAGATTAACAAATTTTCATAGACATTGTTACAGATATTAGACTGTATAAATACAATTAGTAACATAATAAAAATATCAGAGAAATTTTAAAACACGACATATTTTTCCAAATTTTTCAGTCATTCATTTTAGTTTGAAACAACTCTCTCGCTTCGTTTAAAAACATTACCATCAACACAACAAATCCCCTCACTGTTATTCTACTAAATATGAAAGAAATCATTATTCACACACACGTTTCCACAGAATCGTCCGATTGTATTCCAACTATTTGTTGAACAGTCTTAGGTCTCTTCGCAGTTCTTACATACGCTGATAACTTTCGGTAGTCGTAGGTGTTGCACAGCCGTCATCGCTTGTCAGTTATCGAGCCCGAGTCGTTGCCGGCACCTAAAGCCGCGTTTCGTCCTCTCGGAGGGCGAGGATGGCACTGGAGGCGGTAGGCACGCTGGTGGCTGCGACTGGGGGTGATGCGGGGGCGGGCGTGGCGGGAACTGACCGCTAGGAAGCGGGGCGTCATACCTGAAAACGTCAATACAATGGTCAGTCATCCCAAGACTACCCTTATATAGGTCTCCTACTTCATTAATGGCGTTTCTCATTTACTACTCTCAATACGCTCTTTTTCAGCTTCTACGTTTTTAATGACGCGAAAAAGAAAAAAAAAACTGAATTAGGCAAGGGAAAGTGTAATGACAAGGAAAAGTTAACATGGAATATTCTTATGACTATTGTAATGTTCCAGCAATACTTATGAATAAATGGGATGACACATTTATTTCCGAATTTTTTAATTAATAAATATCGTAAATAATAATTATCTATTGCATCTTAAACATTTGACAGAGAAACAATCCCACTCTCTTCATTAGTTAATAATGTATGCTATTATAGGACACATTGCTCAACTCTTTGGAAGGAATTTCTGAGGAATATACAGGATTAAAATAATCATTTACTATAAATATTCGCCAAAGAAGCAGTATACAACTACGTAAGACTACATGGAGAACAATGCGCTGATTTACTTAACTGAAGCAAGCGAGAGTCCCATCAATTCTGATCAAAGTGTCTCAAGAAAAACCCGGACCTGGGGAGAAACCTTATAGGTGGCTTTTTCAATGTACTCCGCTGGATGCGCACTAGAACCGAAGAAATACGTTATTGTTCCGCGGAAGTTCCCCACTTCATCGAGGAAGTGTAGCAAATAAATAGAACATTTGGATTGGACGATTCTGGTATGGCTTACTTGGTAGCTATGATTTTGAACAAAATAAACGCATGCCTTCTCTCAGTTTTTCTTGACTTAATTTTTTGCATTGTGATTCGCGTGAAAAGTTATAATTGCAACGAATTTATCACATCCATCATGGATGTGTGATCTACAGGCAAACCCAACCTGAACGACAGTCCCTGCAGCCCCTCCACTGAGACAAAGACTCAGAGCAAGTCGGGTTGCTCTCAGAGCGCAGAGAACGCATCGATACACAAATGGAACAACCATATACTGGAGCAACTTCTACTTGAATGGATCACCATATTTGCTCTCGGGGTACACCAGTGCACACTCAGAGCAGGAAATGGAAAACGCAAAGGAACTACGTTCACAGCCGAACTATTTCCAGAGTTTTTGAATCGGTAGCTTTGCAGTTAAGAAGCATTGTGGTTTTTATTCAAGGCGTATGTGATATTGTCGTACCTCACTACTGCTCCACACTGGTCCTCCAGAGCCTCCGACACTCCCCGATGCTCCACTGCGAGGGCAGTCATATTGCTCGAGAGCTCCGAACGTGGAGACACTGGGCTTGGCACGTCGTGCGGGTTGTAGCGTGGCGTACTTGACAGGCGGTTGCGCGTGCTGCGACGCACTTAGAGTGAGATGAGGCAACGCCATGATGTGGGTCATGGGCTGATGTCCTGAGGCCGCTGTGCCCGCTGACGAACTGGAGGACGTGGATGCACCTTCGGAGACGACACCCAGCACACCTTGGTGCAGCAGAGTACCACTGCCTAGCATACCTGATTTCACACACACAAAACCTGAGTTAAAGGCTGCCTCAATGCATCGACACATAAGTTTCGATGAACATTTCATTCTACATCGACAGTCTACATTCTTTTACATTTTTCGCAGGCGTTTCATTTCTTATTTCGTTCATGTAGGGTTTGAACGAATTGCGTCATGCTTTGATAACATTTCTCGTTCACACGCCTCTCTACTTCTTTTACACCCTCTTAGTTGAATACTAGCACATTCTCCTGAAACGTGAATAAATTGAACTACTTTCCTGCCCCCTTTTACGGATTATGATTCTAATTTTATAAATATTGTATTAAAACTGCAAAACCTTGAAATTGAATAGACCTACTTTAAGTTTATTTTCTTATTTTAACTTTTACAGCCTGTTTAAATTCATCATATCTAGATAAATCCATACACTTGCATTTTATCTTTATTTTGTTACCTATCGGTTTACTTACCCTAAATGCATGACTTCTTTTATCAATGCTATGCATTCTATAACATGTTTTTTTCTCTTTAAAGCATACATAACGTTCTCTTTGAAATGTATAAACATTGTCTTGCAGATAAAAATATTAGTTTTACTGAATTGCTGTATTCAAACAGGTCAAATCGTCATCTTGATTCTGTGTACTTAACAAAGTGGCTACTGTATAGTGGTCTTGGGAACATTTTCCAACATTCTCGCCTTTCCCACACTTAGGGTCATACATGCTTGAGATGCTCTGAGAAAGGGAGTTTTCTCAATAATTTTCTTTATCTACATTTTTTTGTTTACATCATTCATATTGTTGGTAGGACAATAGGTTGGTAGGTAGGACGATAGAAACACGGGAAATGAGATATTCGATAAAAAGTAAAATGGTGTCAGGATACTCGAGATTACGGTAGAGAAACGTGACAACCCCGCACTTTACCAAGACTGATTTTGTCTTTCAGCACGAGTGCGAAAACTAATTCCACGGCCTTCTAACCTTCCCAATACTTGGAATTCAAAGCATCGATGTATAATTTTTCGTTCTTTCAAATTTAAACTTAAATAAATTACTTTGAGCTATTTGTTGATGGAATACTTTTTCACAGACTACTCTTTGTAGAGATAAACACGCTTCGTAAAACAAAGGGGCTTATTTTGTGAAATTGAAAAGAGAGGATCCATATTGACGTTACTTGTCTGAGCAATAATAAAGTAGATGTTGCTAACTAATTTGTTGTAATAATTTGATTTTTCATTGTTATTTGCTGAAAGTTAAAGATCACAATACATCAGTACATTTATAATTCTAAAAATTTAGAGTCAGTGCTCGTACATAAGCACATGAAACACTCATTTAAATGCGAATGGATAACAGCTGTTGCCAAATTAAACAAGATATTGTTTATCGATTTTATGCTTGCCTTCCCTCATAAAACAAAATATTTTAAAGACATTCTTCAAATAATCAACGTTGGAAGTAGCCTCAAAAACTTTCATCTATTTACGCGTTGTTTACAAGCAAAAAGATGAGCTATGCATTACAATAATACCAATTTGAAAAAAGTAAAATAAAAAATTGCCGCAAATAAAGTGTAAAATAACGCGTATTATTTTAATTCGTATTATAATGAAATTCATGGTTTAATACATGTGACATATCCCAAGTGATCTCACATGTTTTAAAGAAGTATTATTGCCACAGTTTGATATCTTACGGCGTAGTTTAAATTCGTTTTCTTCTAAGTAACAATTGTAAGTAACTATTCAGGTACAGTCACATTAAAAGTTTGAAATTTCGAATGAATTTTCATAATTCATAACCCTATATCCTAATTTAAAATGTTTATACAATCTCCAGAAACTATTTTGAAACAAAATTTGCTATATGAGAGTGTAAAGTAACTATAATATTCGATAATAGTGAAGTTCATGAACTACATTGAGTCCATTAACTTTTGGCAAGATCTTATGAGAAATGATATTTGTGTAAGTGACTTCGCGTTTTAAGATTATGCAATTTTGTTGTTAAAGGAATTTTTCTGGTATATTTTACTTTGAAGTAGGTATCTCTGGTATATTTTACTTTTTTCTGGTATATTTTACTTTGAAGTAGGTATCTCCGGGTAATAATGTTACTCATATTTTATTGAAGGTGATGCTCGATTTTAGGATCGCTTCGTTAAGGGGATAGCGTCGGCTCGCTATTAGAGAACCAGTGCTAATTCATCGTTTTGGTGTCTGTCTCGCGTGGAGATTATCTGAAGCAAGGCTTTAAACAAAAAAAGAATCACTTCGCATAATTCCTGACAAATTGTTCAAACTGTATCCAAATATCGATACTGAGGTGCTCTAATCTGTACTGACTTACGTTGCGTAATATATTTTAAATCATCTCTTTGTCACCTGTGGCATCTGAGGGAGGTGCCAATGGAAGGGCATATGACATCATTATCATCTTCCATAGAGACACCATCACATCATTCATTTCAATACTTTTCGGTACACTAACAGTTGGATCTTTTCATCATCTAAGACGCGGTACACATTGATAAAAAACTTTTCATGTAACGCATTTCATTGATGTGCACCGCGTCGTTATAAGCCAACAACGAATTTTATGAAAATATTAAGGCAAATTTCTCGAATAATTTTCTAACTTCATAATTAATAAATTATGTCTAGTGTCAACGTGACTATAGAAACCAGAACAATTTAATGATTAGTTCTGTTTTGCTACACGTAAACTAAGCAGTATATAACGGATTGCACGGCTTTTCGATGCCCTCAATCAACTTTCATTTATGTAGATAAAGTTAAACTGCGCTAGTCCTCATCGAATACTATCGAAGACGAAAGGAACAGTTTGAGCGATTTGGGGACGATTGACAATCGTATCAACACATGGATTCAGTGAAGCGACTAAATCACTCACATTTGTGAAACATTGGATCGGGTGAAATATCATTATTTGAATGGAGCAAGCATAAAATCGATAAACAATATCTTGTTTAATTTGGCAACAGCTGTTATCCATTCGCATTTAAATGAGTGTTTCATGTGCTTATGTACGAGCACTGACTCTAAATTTTTAGAATTATAAATGTACTGATGTATTGTGATCTTTAACTTTCAGCAAATAACAATGAAAAATCAAATTATTACAACAAATTAGTTAGCAACATCTACTTTATTATTGCTCAGACAAGTAACGTCAATATGGATCCTCTCTTTTCAATTTCACAAAATAAGCCCCTTTGTTTTACGAAGCGTGTTTATCTCTACAAAGTTGCCTTCATTAATAGTGATGATTGTATTACGAAGTTACGTTTATTAAATACATTTTCATTTTGTTTTGTCCTACCACAAAACAACGTGTAACTACAATTTTAAAATATTTACATCATGTTTTAAAAATTAGGACGTATTTCAGTTTTTCAGCAAAATGTATTTAAGAACTACAAGAACGGGTTTTTTTTTAGTATATACATTTGCCACTAGAAAAAAGGGATGAGGTGCTTCCATTGAAGAGAGTTGTGATATTCGTAACTCACTAAATTAAATTAAAACCTTTATTAGTAATTATTATCTGATCAAACATTGTTTGCTTCAGTGTATTTCAAAGCATGGTTTATAAACCTCACAATAGGTAGGTATGTAATAGACACTAGATTTTTTGACAAAATTTTGACAAAACCAAAATGTTATATCAGATGAGCGGGATGGCCTATAGATGTAGGTGTCAACGACGTTTGTAACCATGCTTATCTCGTTAAGTGCTGTGAATCCTATAGCAATTAACGGCGTGATTTGCAGTAAGCCGACACTTTCACATATCTTGTCCACCCCGCTCTTCAGACCTCAACAATCGAGACTTCTGGTTATGGTGTTACCTCAAAGCCTCTATTTATGGTGATAACATAAATGCTTTTGATAATGGCGGAATTAAAAAATGTGACACATCGACATATCCGTATCATTGCAGCTGATATGGCAAGAGCAACTTTGAGAAGGTAATAATGCGATTTAACTTCTTTTCTCAGAGGGATGTAGCACTCTATCATTCGATGCTCTAGAAGTCATGTATGGAGTTATGTCGCTTGACCTACATGTACAAAAACTACGTTTCCGGAGATACATACAAAAGGAAGGGGATATGAACAATTATGGGGAAATGTTGACGGGAGAATACAAGGATAAACGGATGCGGCTTATGGGTGGTTGGATAGTGCGATGGAATAAGAGATCCTAAAGGAGAACAGACTCGGGAATATAATAAGAAAATAGACTTTTCAAATAGGAACAGGAAATAGTTACATTTGACATCGCATGTGATAGAATTCGTTCCAGGTCATGGGAATTTTGGAGTATACTTGAAGAGGATCGGAAGACAACTGAAAGTTGCTGTGTTTGTGTCGAAGAAGAGGAAATTGCTGCCCATGTTTTCTGGGATTGAGATATGAAAGGCATATGCAACAATAATTGTGATGAAGAAGGGAGAAGGAGATAACATGAATGTGAGACAAAAAGGATTTGAGACAACGCTGGATTAAGACGGACAGGACGGACATATAAAACACAAGACATGCTTTGTGGACAATGATATAGATGAAAGTGCGCGCCTCCTCGGAGCAGAGAAGGGAACTCTCACTGTGAAAGCAGAGAGGCGCTGTCTTATTTCACAGATAGTAAGAGAAAGAAATGAAAAGGACCTTGTAATGACGTAGTTGCTGGCTAGATGGCATAGATTAAAGACTTAATCTAATAAAAAGTAAATCTCTACAACACAAGTGTATAAATTAGTGCAAAATAAATAATTGAAAACTAATTTCCTTTCTTAAAATTGTGGTTGACAGCCTGATGAAAATGAAGTGTTCCTTAATCACGGTCCACGGAGAGTTCCCCAAATACAAAAGTTAACACAGAACACAATGCCATTTATAGGCGCTTTTGCATTTGGGGAACACTCTATGAACCTTGTACCTGGAGTGTGCTCCTATTTTGTGTCTCCAAACAAACTTAGGCAAACTTTAGAGGACACATTTTATTCACTTCATTTTCATCAGGGTTGGTTTGTAACACGTTATAGAAACGATTGAAGTATTTCTAAATCGACACCTTTATGTCTTATTTCTTACTCAATATTACATACAGTGCC
Source organism: Laupala kohalensis (assembly GCA_002313205.1). Lineage (NCBI taxonomy): Eukaryota > Metazoa > Arthropoda > Insecta > Orthoptera > Trigonidiidae > Laupala > Laupala kohalensis. Next base: position 481,068 of record NNCF01126214.1, read on the forward strand.
ATCTCCCCCTGGTGGTGATATTTTGAACTGTTATTTATTTTATGATGAAAAATAAAACCACATGACTTCTTGTAGATTATGACCAAGTTTGATGACGATTTGTTCAGCAGTTTCCGTTTTATGACCATATCAAAATAGAACTTTAATTATAAAGACAGTACAATACAGAAGAACGTTGTAAGTTGTTCTGTACTGTCACATGGGTCTCAGAAGTTGGCTCCCTTTAACTCGGATCTAACTTGGATACAGATAACTCGGACCACGACACAAGCTGTTATTTTTGCGGGAAGCGAAGTCACACAGCTAGTACACCAAACTCACGCAACAGAAACTTACGATTTTTTTGTGAAGTAAATGTTACTCCACTCGTGTTTGTGTGATGGATGAAGTGTTTATAATGTGCAAATATAAATAAACTTTAATGATTTTCAAAATAAAGGAGAATTCCTGTACGTTGCCTTTATTGATTTTTTCTTCTCATTTTCTGTTAGACCGGATTTTTGTTATTTCGGATTGATTTACGACAGAAGGTTTACGACCCCAGTTCGACTTAACGAGGTAGTACTGTAAAGAGGGGAAAAATTATAAACGCGTTTAGATATTGGCTCACCATGCATAGGTTGTGGTGAGCCGAAACGTTGTTGCAATTGCTGTGCAAAGAGGAACGGTGTCGGTGTGGGCGGCGGTGCTACTGGATCTCCGTTGGACCCCGCGCTTCCTGGAGCGGAAGACGCCGCCGCCGCCGCTGCAGCCGCCGCCAACGCTGATGACGATAACGTCACATGCGTCGGGTGGCTATGAAGTGCACCATGCGCCAACGGAGACTGGTGAGACGCCAGCTGCGACACATGAACATGTTGCTCTTCAGGGAATACACACTAATCATATAATGTACATAAATACACAAATGTCCCAGAAATTTATAGTTCTTTTTCTGCGTTATTGGGCGAAGAAAATCGCACAAATGAAGTATCAAATTTTAGGGCATGAAAAGATGTACCGATTATTTCTTTTTATTTTATTACACCTTTTTCTTTCCGAGTTAACAGCATTTTTAAATTACACGAAGAAAATAAGCTAATTGACTCATTTATTTGAAAAGGCTGTTTCTTGACTACTTGAGTCCTGGCAATTGACTGTCATAACGCGTCTCTAATGCTTAGTAATATTCACAGAGAATTGTACGTGGGTTACATGATGCTACATTGGGTATTATTATTTACTATTCATAAAAGTTTTGATTTCCTGTTCACATTATGTAATGCTAAAAATGAAACCGAGTGAAACTTGCCTGGAGATGGAGGAAAGTAGTATCTGCTACATTATCAATATAAATAAAATAGTCTTTGCTAAATTAAAGGAAACGTTCAAATTATCGTACAGAATATTTTTCACTCAATTTCAACTAGTATCGTATTATCCTAATCTTTCGACTTTCGCAATAGTACTACTTTATTTCACTTATTTAAAATTACCATGATTAAAAAAATATACTTCAGCACAAAAATTTCGACACTGTCTGTGAGAACCTGTTTTCCTCCGTCTTCAACTTTTTTCTCTAAGACCTCTCAACCTATTCTTTTTGTAGTTGTTTCATTTTTCGTCTTCTTTTGGGGCAATACCCAAGGCTATCGTCCTTAGCCCCGAAGAGCCAGTAACATTTTTACTTTTTCTTAATACGAAATATATCCCTCAGTAGGTGTTATTCCTTCTAGACTATTTTTTCAATTTATTTGACCCTACATCTATGAGGACCGTCTTGTGTACACTGCGCACACTGATTTGTCTTTGTTGTTTAATTCCATTTTTACTTCTTTATCACCATTTATTTTATTCCTCATTTCAAGTGTAGTTCTTTATTCTTCTTTTCTGTCGTGTAATTGAACAAAATGTCCTTCCCCATCACAGTGTCCGCATATATATTTCATGACAGATATTTTAATTGATAACAATTGTGATGGAAGGAGTTGCAATAAAACATAGATGAAATTGTCACCTTACTTTCTGGTACTCTTGATAACATCCGTTTATGACTTACACATTTTTGTCAATAACTCGATGGAAGCGACGTTTTGTAAATGGCGAGGGCAACTGTAGTTTTTAAGATATCAAATCATACAATTAATGAAAATCATTCTCAAAATATTGAAACGAAACACAATTGAAATTGGATGACTATCCTCATTCTTTTCCGTTACGATTAGTTACTCACCGATGCCTGAATTAATTAATAGTTATTTTTTTAACTTTATTTTCATTAAAATTGTGTTTTATGATTTTTTTTAAACATATCCACAGCCCCTCGCGCTGAACAAATTTCAGTTGTTTCCTTCGAGACCGTTCCACACAACTCCACAAATATTGACAAATATAATATCAGTGAACGGTTTTCCAACATCAAGTCGATTAAATTATTTCTTCACAGAAGTATCTCTTCTTACTCATCTCACTTGGTTAAGCCTAAGCTCCTTTTCACCCGAGGACTTAAAAAAATTATGCGTGATGCAATTTAAAATAAACTGCAGAACGGTTGGAGTTTGTATCTGAATTCATGTAGAAGATTGTCACTGAGAAAGAAGGGTTTCATTTTGATACAGCATCAGCGTTGGAAGTACAAATTAAAAACCCAGAAAGGGGAATTACTCTTTTATTATGCTACTTATAGATTATGATGGAGTGCTTACCGGTTGGTGCAGTTGCTGTGGTTTAAGAGGTTGTTGGCGCATGAGAGTGATGGGTACTGTGGTGACGCCTGACAGCGGGATGTCGTAGTCAAGCGCCACCGACGCCGTTGTGGAGGAAGAGGCGGCAGATGGCGGAGGTGATGCCGCGCACGCAGGCACCTGCAACGACATATTGCAACGGTTTTCTCAGTACTTATCTTCAGTGTTCGAAATCAAGGAAAAAATACATGAATTCCTAGACTGCAGTGGCGGGAGATGGGATGGGGGTGGGGGGTCAACTCAACAGAGACAGGCATACTTTGCCACTTTAAACAATTATAAATTTGGTTACTATTTACTATTGTTAATTATTTATTTGGTGAGTTGATATATTTTATTTAAAATATAATATTTATAAAGTTTGTGTTGTAAAAACATGATTTTCAAACATAATTGCTCCCCTGATCACTCTCCGGGTGGTCGCTCCCCCTTGACTACGGTCTAGATCCGCCACTGTTAGGCTGTTCATTAGAATCGCGAAGTTTAACAGTATTCGTTTACAATTGAGGATGATGGAGCAAATCATGTTCCAGAATCAATTGAAGAAGTGACAGACCAAGAAAAACGATAGAATTCTGGCTTTAATCGAATCTTGATAGGAGATTTAAGGATACGGGTCAATCCAATATAAGTGATTCAGAAAAAAAAAGTTGCCTCATCCCTTCAGGAAAATCATTATCTGTTTATTATTTCTACTGTGATTAGAGAGTTAAAAACATAATTCAAAAAAATTGCCATGTCCGGTTACAAAACTGTAGCTATTATTATCTTGCCTCGCGCACAGATTTTACCCTCTGCAAGCGTTCACGCAAAGGTTTTTATTTTCTTGGGATTTTAGGGTTCGTCAACGTCAAGATCATTAGAGCCCCATTTCACGCAAAGGTAAATCAAAATTGGTTTTGTCTAGTCACTTCAAAAAAGTAACATTGTGATTGGTACATCCTAAGCTATAGTCTTCATGTAAAGATTTCTATAGTTATTCGTATCTAATTGTTTTTGCGTCTTTGATCAGACGTTTAATAATGAATACATTTGCATTTTCGAAAGCAATTTTTCTGGGAAGGGATACAGTTTTCTCAAGGAAGATTTAAGATAAAGATATAAGCATGAAATATTCAATACAATTCGACTCCAGAAATGTAATTTTTGAGTGTTGTTACTTTCAAGATGTGAATCCAAAATATTAAGAATACTTTTTCACATTCATTGATTGGAAACAAAAGCATATTATTTGAGAGGCGTTGTTACCTCTCTGTCGAGCAAATGTTGTGCCGGCATACAGCCTCGGCCACTGAGAGGAGGTGAAGCCGCCGCCGCAGCCGCAGCCGCAGCTGCAGCCGCCGCTGCACTGGCAGCCGCTGCGGGGCCCAGGACGCCTCCGGCCGACGTCGCCAACTCCGCCTCTGCCGCCACCTGCGATCACCCGATTCAATTACTCTCTCATGCAATGAATGAAACGATAGCGGAATGAAATAAACATAATTAAGGTGGATTTTGTGTCGAATCGTTAATATTTTATTTCTGTTCTGCATACAAGAAGTAATGAAATTGATATAATTTAACTGAGTTCCCGCGAGTTCTCTCGCGTCACGTTTTGTATTTTTTGGATTAAATTCATTCTTGAATCCCCATCGATATCCATTGAAAATATCAGTCGTATTTGAGGACTGATCACAAAAGAAACATTTTCACTATATTTAAATAACCTAAATACATATAAATTACAAAAAAGAAAAAAATGTTCGAAGCATTTACATTGCCAACCACTGTAAAATCAAATCTATACATAGAATATCTATTTCTTACTTACCCAGAATTTCTACCTAATATATTATTACAACGGCAACAATTAAATGTTCTTCACACCAATAAGTAATGGAATATTTTATCATTCAAGAAAAAAATTGTGAATTAGACCAAATATGATAAACGAAACTACGAACTAAAGAAAAACGTGCTTCATAACAACAAAATAGGAAAAGACTAGGCGTACTCCAGGAAAAATAGGCAAAGAGAAGACTGTTGGTTAGATGGTCGATGAGAATCTATCAAATGCTAATTAAATGCTGTTGTCTTATTTTTTGTAACAATTATCTTGCTAATTTTTCAGCTCCTAAGTAGGACATTAAAATGAGTCATTGATGTTTCCTCCAACCATCATGTCGTTTGTTTCCAGACCAGTTTGCTCGAGGTTTTGCGTTCCTCCGCGGCATACAAATATCCCTTTTTATAATAGGATGATGCCATCATCATTTTAGTGGCCTAAGGAGGAGAAGAACATACCTGCCTAAGCCTCAGTGCACTTACCGTCGTAGCTATCGATCATCAGAACATATATGAAAAGTACCTGTAATACGCAATGGCGCTTTACGTAACTAATGTATAATTCACTACGAGTCATAAACATTAATACACAAAGGCATGGCCACAGATTACAAGCATTTCAGACGCGTCAGAGCTGTCATTTGTTCAGACTCAAGGAGTCAAGTCACATACATTTCAAGTAAATGGGTCAAGTAGCTTCTTTTATTGATGTAATTTTTAAATTCCGTTATCTCAGAATGGTTATAAAATGAAACATGAAACGGAAATCTTAAACGCAACTTTTAATGCTATATATTATGATTTTGTCCTATTGTGTGATTTTCTCCGTCCGGTTACGCAGAAAAGGAACAACATTTTCTGGGACATTTGCGTATTGATGTATATGATGACGATGATGGTGTGAAAGAGCTACTCATCTTCGTCATTATTATAAATTCAGTTGTATTAACACATCTGTTTTCAGCTCCTTTCCAGGACGCTACGATACATACGCCTATGTGGGAGCTCTGCCCCAAAATACACAATAGCAGTACCCTATTATATTCATAGAGTATTTGACTCGCACTCTATTATATTTATAGTTCCATGAGACGTAACGTACCTCCGCAGCGCCTGGTCCTCCGGCGCCAGGGTTGGCCGCGCAGACGTCAGGTGCTACCACTTGCGCATGAGCGTGTGCCGCTGCGGCCTTCGTCAGGAGTAATGGACCCTCAGCACCTTCCAACTCACTCGCTACTAGCGCCTCCGCCTGCACAAACGGCAAACCATTTCAATACGTCTCATGAGAGTACCATTCTACTTCACAACTTAGAGCTCTAGACTTCATCAAATGTTTTATTTCCCAAACAACTTGCATATTCCATTTCTGAATGCATTTCGAAAATGATGAAATCAAGTAGAAGATATTTTGGTTCATTTTTTTTTCTTTGAAAACGTGATTACGGTAAAACGAGTTTCGCGATCGGGCTAATAGTTAATTTGCATTATTCAGAGTAAAGATTCGAGTTATCTTTGGAATTTTGGAATGAACTCGAGTTATAGATAAAATATAATTAACTGAAGAAAGCAGGACTTCACATTTATTTCACGGAATATCATAATAATAAATATCATAATATCACTTCGAATTAGAGTTTTCTAGATCAATCTAGAAATTACTACATCAATTACAAAAACTAACTTCAATTACTAGTTTTGAAGGGCCTACAATTTGTTTAGGTCATGGGTTAATATCGCCACTTTTATTTTCAGTGATCGCAACCTCTACATTCAAAATACTAATATTTGAAACGACCTTTTAAGTAGATTATTTGTATTCTAAAACGTTTTGACAGCCAGTTTTTGTCATTATCAGTTGAATTAAAATATGTATGTATTTATATCAGATAATTTAACGGATAATGAAAGAAATTGTGAAAAAGTTGCGTTGGAATAAAAATAGTCTACTTAAAGGTCGTATCAAATATTACTGTATTCATATGATAGTATGTGAAAATTGCTAATTCTTAAATGAAATCCGCTTTTACAGTATTGTGTACCTTGGTGGCATAAAACTCCGCTGAAGAAGGCTCTCTGCTCCAGAGATCTCCGAGAGGGCCGTTGGCTGTCTCTTANGCCGATCCAGCCCCCGCGCCTCGAACACCTGCCGCCGCAGCCGCAGCCGCTGCCGCCGCCGCTGCTGCCGCCCCCGCTCGCAGCAGGCGCCGCTCCGCACCCGGCACCATCACTCGCACCTTCAAGCATTCAATGCAATGAGGTCACAGGGATAATAAGAAACGAATTTGAAGAACGTTTTGCGGATGAATAGAGATTCACATAGTTTTACTGAACAATTTTGAACTTCACTGTAATTATTTATTAAAATTTCGAACATGTTACCCAAATAGATTGTCACTAAAACTTTTATTACAATGATGGAGGTAAATGTTTCTGCATTTCAGTCTAACAAAATACAAAAATTATTCTCAACTTTAAAGTAGTTTTTACTGATATTCCGTTTAAGCGATACATGATAAAAAAATATTTAAATTAACATCAAACTTTTCACGAGAATCAAACTTTTGGTCGTTGTTATAGAAAAACGCGTTACTTTCGAGTAAGTCGTCCGGGTATCTACTGGGTGTGACAGGATATGGTGTAACCTCTGTTCACTGCAGTTATGCGCAGCCTCCTTGGCGACAATACAGCGGTTGCGCGCAACAGTTAGTCTCGAGGGAGTCTCCCGCCACCCAAGTACGCAAGGGCCGCGTTAGCTGACGAATGATCTAGGCTTCGCTATTTTGCGCGTAAGGGCAAGACTAGCTCGTTTTGTCATGCAACACCATCTGTCACGAGGACAGCACCGACCGTGGGGGAATTAGGTACCGATCAGAGGCAGACTAGATCACATGGCGGCACTCATGCTTGATATGAGTGGTGTTTCGAAAATGATCTTGCAGGTAACTAATAACAAGTACGCCTGGACTGGACGGACACCTTTTGCTTGCAGGTGAAACACGCGCATGCGTAGTTAGTCAAAGGTGAAATTCCCGCCTTGAAGATATATTAATATATCTTCAGTAGCCGTTCTTCCCTGGACGGAGAACGTGGCCTTTTATGAATGGCTCCCGCGTGTAATAGCTAATCATAATTCAAACGTACGCTGCCAGAGCGCTCCAATTATCGGAAGCGAAAATTACAAGGTCAACAGTAGTTCCAAATTACGGCGTGACAACGCCACTGTCTGTGGATGGTCAAGTTCGGGGTACGGCTTTCAATTGTTTTTTATCATGGCTGCTGCGCAAAAAACTCGAAACAATTCCGTAATTCACTGGTCTGATTTTATATTGTATTTTTTAAGTCTGCTGTCGTATGAGAAGCCGACCTTTTAGGAAGGAAATAAGTATTGTATCAAATATCATTGTTTTATGCTTATATTTTCATTCGCATTCTTTATACTGTGAAGTATTTGATACTTGAACATTATTGGCAAGGCAAATTAATTCTTCTCGACAATGAAAGCCTGCTTTTTATAAGCGCCAATGATATTAATTCTCTTTTCTCAACAATAGGTGTATGTGCTTTTTTTGGAGTTATCTTCTTCCACTCATTCTTGTAAAAAACATGCTTCAGATCAACAACGCAGACGTCCAGAGTCCAGAGCTGAATTTTCAAGTTATTTTTTCTGTGTGTTATTTGTGAACAAGTGGACAGTTCCTTGTCGAAATTAATTCGTGGTGTTAGCGACTACACTTCGCTAACAGTCGTCACCTTACCATTTGAATTCAAAATTTAAAATGTTGATTTCATGACGAATGAGAATACAACAATGTAATGACATTGTCTTTATCTAGGGAAAAAGTTTTGTAAATACATTTTTTTTCTTGAGTTACTAATTCTTGTAAAGCAAATGTCACATGGCACGTAATACGAATATAGGATTTTAAGAGTCTAATTCCTGTCGATTTAAACACTATTTGGATTGAACCAATTGATAATGAATAAGAAAATTGATAATGCCGGGTAACTGGACAATGAGCAACAAATGGTTTGACATTGTTCCACTGAAAATCCGATTGCACACTAGTCTGTTGATCTGAAAATGGTAAAAAGCAAACGTGCTGAATCAGTGGGAACGCACCATATCCTCAACAGTAGGAAAGCGCCTCAAGTAGGCCGTGATGCTGAGAAGTGCTGCCAGTTCCGCCATGATAAAGGCCGCACCCGCAGCGAAGAAGCTCCAACCGTAGCGGTAGTCGAAGGCGCTGGTGGAAGGGCCGTAGCCCGCATACAGTGTCGAGGCAGCGAGTGATGGCTGGTGACGTCGTGGTCGGTCCAAGAAGGCGTCGCTCAGTACAGAAGCGAAAATCACCAACCCTCCACCCAGAGACAACCCTGCGCACACAACATAGAAAACATTTAAAGCCATTCCTACAATACAGTTAATGGGACATGATAATTTTTTGTCATATTTGTGTAGGATAAAGAAGTGAACACGATGTGGTGCACATATGATGATGGTGACGAAGATGAAAATCATGTACACTGGGAATGAGTACTCTATGTAGAAGAAAGGGATAGCGTTTTCAAGAGAATAAAATAAGCGAGACTAAATTTTTAAATTTAGGACAAAAGCAAAAAAAAAAAAAAAAAATGAGACAAGCAAATATATTAGATTTTTTCACAATATGTGACAGAAATAGTGATGATTAGACACCTTTTTAGGAGAAATTGAAATACTGATAAAGGAGGAGTTGAGCGCTTGACTTTTCCAGGAAGGAACAGGAAAAGAAGGGGAGGGGAAACAGTAAAATTAATATAATAAATCGAAGTAAACAATATAACCAATAAATGAATATAATAAAACATTTTGTAATAACTCTGTTGTAGACAAGATGGTTTAAATAAAAACTAAAATTGGTATAAGAATGGTTTTGTGATGAACAATGTTAAAAATACGTTTCCTGTAAAAATAAATAAAAGTACTACTCAGTCTCTTTGAAATCTATTTATTTGCCAATAGAACTAGGGACATTCATACATTACGAAATGGAGGTAGGCGGGAATTACGATATCGTTACATTGCGTTACAGATAGGTTATAGGTTTTGCGATATGCTAAATTTTATAGGGTGTTATATTGGGAGTTACTGAAACTTTTCACTGGAATCCAAGCACTCAACGGCTCAGTGAGAGCCCGAAGCAAGGAACGAACAATGGAGAGTAACAAAATTTTTCGTCCCATTTTCTGTGAAGTTACCTTTCTTAATGGGAAGGGGGAGATAGGGTTAACGTTACGTAATTGGGATGTGCCAGAGGTATCGTTACAGTTGCATTATGAAGAGAAGGGTGTTAATAAATGCGTTGAATAATTTAAGGACAGCCCCTTATGAGTGAATTTTGTTGGGTATACAAAATGTTTATTTGTAAACTTTCAACTTCAAAAAGATTTCAGTTGTAAAACATTTCATGACATTCAAGAAAAATCTATATTAATGTAGATACACTGGTTTTTAATCGTTTTAAGTAATACTATCTCCAATGATATACCGCACATAAAATATTTATCAGTCACACATATTTCAACTGGAAATACTTTCTGTTTGATCAAATTTTGTAAGTGATATTGCCATCAGTGTTCATTAATGAAATTTGATCATAGTTCCATAGAAGTATGTATGTAATTGCTAGTTCAACTCTTTCCATCAGGCACCGGAGGTCGCTGTGTGTGTGTTGAATTCGTGGGGGAATTATCTTTCCGAACCAACTGACTTGAACGTATTTGAACGCTTATAAACACGCATCCTTTTGATGTTGTGTTCCCCCTGGCTAATGGAAACATGCAGTCAAGTGAGTAAATATTCGAAAACCATTGGTTTACTCATTGTACGTTCAAAATATTGGCGCTTAACCAAGAGAAACAAACGCTCATCCAAGAAAAACTAAAAACACGTGCGCCAGATATATTTGGTATCTGAGAAAAGTCGATAATGTGCCTAAATACTATGGTGATAACATTTTGAGATTAAACAACACACGGATATGCCATTGCTCTCTATATTTTAATACATCGATCAATATATTGCTCAATATTCATCATCCAACTTTCAATACCTTTTATCATGAAGACTCAGAGGAAATCTCCAGCTCGCTATCCTCGCTGTTTTTCCGAAAAAAAAAACGAAATTGGTCCCGAAAAATTCCCAAACATTCAGATACAGTTTATTTCATGGTAAATAATGAAATTTGAAAAATGGTGAATTTTGAGGTACACGCATTTAGTCTGTAGTGAGAGGACACACGAACGGACTAAGACTCTAAAAACTTAATACGCTCTTGTTTTTATATTTAGTTGCATATTTGGATTATTTGAATGAAACATGAAGATCTTGTTTTACAATAAATATTGATAGATAGAAATTGCAATTGAATGTTTATTAGAGTAATTTAATTTAGTGGAAAAAGAGTATTAACAGTGGTTACAGTATTGTGATTCTAATACATTTTGAAACAAACAAATTGGAAATAAAAATAACTTTAAAAATAAGAACAATAAAAATAAACTGATATTTATAAAAATACCGCAAATTTGATAAGGACTGATAACTCTCTAGTCCTTTTTTAAGTTTATGTTGAAACAAATGCCTGTGGATCCTTAATAATAATAATAATAATGACAATAGTAATAATAATAATAATAATAATAATGCCAATAATAATAATATTAATAATAATGACAATAGTAATAAAAATAACGTCATCCCAAATAACGTGAACATTCAAACCTATGCAGAGAAAATCAAGAAATACAGCAACCTAGCTTTCCAAATTTAACAGCTGTGGAAAACACACACAAATTCTTCTCACAATTATTTCAAGGACACGAATCAGAGAAACTTAGACAAAATCTCAGTTAGAAAAACAATCGTAACAGTTATGCAGAAATCCATTATTCTTAATACATGCTACACAGTTAGAAATTCCTTACACTAACTGTAGATAGACAGTTGCTTGAAATATGATTCCCGTCGCTGACCAATATATCAGGAAATCACCTGAGATAAACTAACATGAACCATAATAATAATACTAATAAATAACTTTTCAAAGCATTAAAACCTTTCATTATCAACTTGAATAATGCTACAGGAATGAGTTAATTTCTTCAAACTTTCACCCTTCCATGTCAGGGGAATACATTAGTCACAAAAATGTTCACAAAATATTCGACGAAACTTACTGTATACTAATTATTAGATGCACGTTTAGGAGCTTTCCGTCTTTCGGAGCAAATGTATGGTCAGAAAATAAGTAACCAAAGCTGTATTTCACATTCACGCTCAACAACACTCGGAATTGCTCTTTGGAAATTCGCGAAGCGTAGTACAAACAGAATAAATACAAACACGAAAGTTTCCATACATGGTCACAACTTAGAGTTTTCATTTGTACACACATTCTCGATCATACACTTTCGCAAACATGGTCTGTGCGTATACTCCACGGAATAGTTAACGCGCAATCAGGTCTTTCACGCGCATATTAAACATATAAGCGCGGGAGTCCGTGATACGAACCGTCTGCTCACGATCTCGCCAACCACTCGAACAAATGTGGCAACGCAGGTAAAATGTACACAGAAAACAATGGAGCTCGCATAAAAATGCATACACACTCCACTTGAGGTGATTTTTATTTCCTCGTTCGTATGATTGCGATCGACCGCGAGGAAATTGTGAATGATGGACAAATTGGGCTAGTACAGAAATTTCGCTTTCTAAACTGTGTGGATTAAATTAACATCAAACTGATCTTAGAAAGTAGTTTTTAAAATTCTTGGTGAATTCATATATGTATTGTGAGTGTTCCTTACACAAGATAGATGAATAATAGATATTTATAATATCGAACCCAGAAACAAGAAAATGTTTACTTTATTTTCTTCTATAATGGGATAATTGTAACTATAATGTTGGTAACTCTACACCACGGAATGGGACGTCGCCATAGACCTCGCGAAATAAGACAATTCGTCTCCACGAGTCATGCATTTTGTTATTTCAAATAATACCATCCTCCCCAACTCTCCATCATCCCTTCGCTCACTCGCCCATGCGCCAGAAGCGACAGCGAGCAAGGGAAATCCCATTTCCCGACGGGATAGAGAGAGACGGCGAAACCCAAGAGACGTTTGAGAGAAACTGAGAAGAATTGCGGGATCTTCTCTCTCCCTCCCTTCGGGATTCTCAGGGGTGCCCTTTTTATACCGCGATTTATTTCACTAAACTGCATCCAGGCACTTTAGAAGGGGTTTGAACTTTGAGCCAATTCGACTAGTATAACCATCCCCCCACACACAGTACAGTATGAACAATAAAATACTGTTCCTTCATAACACCGAGAGACTGCATGAGGGATGTTTCAGAAAGACATTAAATATACTTTGTTAGATAGGCACTGTTCAAAGAAACCGCTGAATTTCATTCCTCTTCTAATTTGAATTTTACCGTTGGTCAATAGTTTAGTATGGAAAACAAACGTAATCTTGGTGGTGGGTCTCAGTGTTAATGAATTAGACTCACCGACCCGCAACTGTTTTACACAATAATTGGCCAATTTCGTTTAAGTATTTTAGAATTTCACTAATAATTTGTATCGTTTGCTGAATTATGTCACACAGGATAAGATGTAATAAGATGCTTAATGGAAATAATTGATAATTTCAGCAATAACAATGTCACTTAAACTAGAACTGCATAAACACGCTCAAGACACACAAATAATTAAAATTATTTTTTATCCATGCCATGAAATGCAAATTTAATTGATGTCTATAAGTTTTAGATCTAAGATGTGCTCGTTTACTACTTTATTTTTTTTTGTTTAGTACATGCCTTTGAATAAATTAGCGGTTTGTGGAAACTTAAGCTCCTTATAACAAACTTAATTCCACGACAATTTTTACTAGTCAGATCTCAGGTACTGTCCGAATTTTAATAGCCAACCTCTCCAATCAATTTTTTTTGTTTTACTAAGAAAAGTGACTTGATTGAAATCTGAAATCATGTAGCAAAACATTTGTCATAGACAAAAATATTTTTCTTTTCTATTACTGGTAAAATTAAAATAAAAAATAGAAAGTAGTGATTCTATACTCCTTTCAAAGATACTTTCTGCTAACTCGTCACTCTATCCCTCTTGTACAACATTCGATGAATAGGACACGTTTTAACTAAAACAATAACAGGCTTAAAATTTTTCATCACAATTCATTCGATTCATTTCGTAATACAAAACGGTAATCAACCCGCTAAAATTTTATTATTATTTGATTATTTATTTATCAATCATTTCTTTATTTCATGTCTTACTTTTTAATTGGTGAGGTTCATGGCATTTGGCCTACTTTTCCATCTAACCACATGATTTGGGCAAAGGATTCGGGAAGGAGAGATGTTAGGTTGCCGGGGAATGTAAGATACCGAATCGACATTGGTCTTGAATATATGAGAAAAAATACGAGCTGAAAACGTCATGCCGAACTGGGGATAGAACCGGTTCTCTTCCGCTCCACAATATAGTGATGCTGTCGTATCACTTACACTATTATATACACCTAGAAACAAAAACTGGAAGGACAAAAATGATTTTATTTACATTACAATATAAATGGGAAAATATTTTATATCAAGGTAGAACTAATTTTCAGTTCTGGCATCTGATCAATTACATTTTTTACTAATGTTTACTTTATTCGCACTTATACAATTACAATCTAGTCAAAAATACAGACTAATGAGCAATTTTAATTTAACTTAACTTACTATTACAAAAAGTAAATACTTAAGATTTCACCCACTGGTGGCTCTTAATTAGTTCATAATTTAGTGCACTTTACTAATAACATAAAATCTCAGCAGAGTTCATATGGTTTCTTTCTTTTAAATCTACAAGTTTCTCCAAAATTGTCCAGGAGCTGAATTGCTTCTATATTTACATGTTGATGCAGTCTCTCATCGTGTTTTTGCGCAAATTTTTTGATGAAATCATTCACTGACTGTATTTGTAAGTTCCTTTTTGCAGATCTTGATTTCTTACACACCAGGGCGCGTTTACAATGTTCCTTAGAACTCTACTTTGAAATCTTTTCCTTATGTTACAAGAAGAGTGTAACTTCTTAACCATTACACTAATTGGCCTCGTTTTCTAGTTTTCATTGGAGTAACAATTATATCCTCTATCTTGCAATAGATTTGTAACTGTTCTGTACATTTCACCATCTGCAACATTTACTTTAATGCTACCTCTATTCATCAGTTTCAATTGAAGTTTTTCCTTAGGCATCACTTCACTTAGCCTGTTACTTACATTATTATACTTTTCTTCAAATATGTTTACCTTTATTTCAAGGTCCTTTATTTGTTGTTGCATTCTTGAAATTGTGTCATTTAGCTCTTTATTTTCAATAACAGTTTTATACCATTCATTGTATAGCAACTGTTCGTTATGGGTTCGTTTGTAATTCTCTTGGAACAACATTTCATCCTTTCTTGTTTCTCCAATATCATCATTCTTTTGTTCTTTCCTCACCGATGTTTGGTTTAACGGCGAACTCCCCAAGAATCCATGAGACCTGACTCCGATGAGCGTGGATTCTCCAGTTGTAATACGGGCGTACCACCTGGGGTCCTTTAAACGTTTTATCCATTGCATGGGAAATTTAATCGAAGGAAGGGGAAATAAGAATTATAAGAAAACAAGGAGAAAATTGAAATGACTCTCTAGGTTTTCGCAAACTAATCACATCGAGGTCGAAACAAGCAAGAGTGGACAAAGAATGACCCGTCAGAAAAGAGTAAGGAAGGAGTGTCGTACACTGCTGGAAAAATAAATCGACTCTCAGTTCAGTAAAATCTAATATTGAGTGTTGAAACATAATATTTCTAAACGAATATAACAAATGACTGATAGTAAATTTGTCATTGCGATCTCTCTCCATAATTATGTTTGTTTTTTCGATCGGTGCATTCTAACGTGTTGTTATTTCAGGTTATAGAATATGAAATCCTACTGAATTATACTGAAGTTTCATATTCGGATACTAGCATAAATATAACAAAAAATTCTGATATTGACATAAAAGTAATGTGGATTTTTAATTGTGTTTGCTGATATCAAAACTACATTTAGTAACATTATTGAGTTTGAGAATAGGGTTTTATAAGTTAAATGCGTCTAAATATTGTGTTTGAATTAATACCTCCTATGGATATATTTATGTATGACCAGTACTACTAATTTCTGAGTGTGTTTTGATATCAGTTTTTTTCCCATTCTTGTTCGTTCGTAATCTAATATTTAGGTTACATATCTTGCTAATAAGCAATAAGTGCAAATAATATAAAATTTTCGAAAAACAATAGGATCTACAACAAGCAACACATCTTAATTGATTCGAATATGCTTTTATGTCTTTATGCCATGCGCACCATTGGGCACCTTTATGCTATGGGCACCTACAAGGAGACAGTTTGACTTGACTAAAGAGAATTCTTAAAATATACGTTTAAATCAATATATTTCGTAAACGTACGGCTCGACTAGCAAATTTATGTGATTGAATTCTTACAATATAATACAGACTGTATTGTAAAACAATAACGATTTTTCTCCATATTCATCATTCAGTTACACAATACTATAATTTCCAATATATTCCATTCCATGGCATACCGTACTGAGACCAAATATTTGCGAATTGATAGAATATCAAGCAGAAATTAAGTTTTTTGTCTTTATACGTATTACTTGCTATAAATACTTTGAAATGTGTTTGAATAAAAACAAAAAAATATTCCACTAATAATGATATAATTCAACATTTATCTACGCGAGTTTTATTAGGAATCTCTTCGTTGTTTCTACTCTACCATTAGACCACCAAATATAAAAGCTTCTTTAATTCTACGTTCTATTTGTTAAACAAATGTGACGTGTCATTCGCGTCTCTGTAATCTGTTCGGGAGGAACACTTTTGCGATCTGAATTCGTATTTGAAAATGCAGCAAAAAGTAGAACGCCATTTAAATACCCCGCATAAATCACATAAATATTCCAATGAAAAACCTTATTCGTATAATTTCATATTTTTGTTCAGCGCCTTCTGAGAATACGAAATTCTCTATTGTACTGATGGTGAAAAATTATGTTAATTAGAGGAAATTTCTAGATTTAAAATAACAAGTTCTTAAAATACGACCCTGAATATGGAATGCTAAGACGAACTAGTAAGAATAGCTTCATATTTAAATTTGTTTGTATCTTGTCAACTGCGTCGCTGCTAATTTAATTTACTGTAACAATTATTCTTAATGTCTAATTAATACGTTTATCTTCACAAATATAAATACCCATGTTGGTTCGTAAAAAGTTATACACTCGTAAAGAATGCATCTAAATTACCATGTTCGTCCCCGGCTATTGAAATCAATGAATAATACTGAATATCGATGCGAACATTTTAAATGAAGAATGAATTTCTATTATTAATATTATTGTTATCATTATATTAATACTTATACGCATATTATAATATAGTATGCGTATCTAATGTATTCTGTATTTCTGAAGAATAGAAGTGGTACTCTTTTGAAATTAACGAGAATGAATTATAATTATTTTCACTGAATTTATATAAGTGTATAGGGATCGTTACACTGTGCCTAGGGGGTACCCTATTTCCCCCCGAAATAATACGCTTGTGCGTTGTACATTTACTTTATTCGATAAGTACACCTGGCCGATGCGTCCAGCATGCCTCCTCGGAACCAACTGCCCTCAACTCGCGGCACCGCGTTTCAGGCAGGCGAAACAAAGCCAATGCTCTGGTACCGTTAGGGGATGGGGGTGCGCCTTCGCCTGCCCGGCGCGACAGAGCGCTTCCTCGTGGCGAGGCCGCCACAAGTGTACAGGAAGGAAAACAAGACCAAAAGAACGAAAGATAGAAAGAAAGGAAAAAGAGAAATTGTGAGAAAGGAAGAAAGAAAGAAGGAAACACATTTTGTATGAAAATATAGATAGTCAGCGACGGCGACGGCGCTGGGGACGTCGGTCACGGGCAGGTAGGCCGGCTTCACGCGGTCAATGGACACGCAGGAGGGTTTCCCGAGGAGTTGCAGCGTGACTGTCTTGTCGTCGCGCTGCAGGACCGCGTGTGGCCCGGTGTAGGGTGGCGTCAGCGCACCACGCACGGTGTCATCTCGGAGGAAAACGTGCGTGCTCTGCGCCAGGTCCGGGAAGACGAATGACGCCGGCCGCGCGTGGCGTGCAGCCGGCGTGGGACGGAGACGGGCGATATGCTTTCGTACCTGCGTGAGGACGCAGGTGGCGTCAGCCGATGGGCTGGAGTTCATTGGCGCGGCGAGCAGTTCGCCGGGAAGGCGCATCGGCTCGCCGTATACTAGCTCGGCGGCGGACGCTCCGATGTCCTCCTTGAGCGTATTGCGGAGCCCGAGGAGCACCCACGGGAGGGCCGTGAGCTCGCTCTGATGGCACATTAAACCCGCCTTCAGTGTACGGTGGAAATGCTCCACCATGCCCGATGCCTGGGGACGGTAGGCGGTGTTTCTCCGTGCCGCAAAGCGTGAGGATGTGGCGAAAAAACTGGCGACCTTGGTCACAAGTCAGTCGCCGCGGTGCGCCAAATCTCGCCACCCAGCCGATGAGGAAGGCCCGGACGACGCTCTCGGAGGTGATGTCCGCGAGCGGGTACGCCTCCGGCCAGCGTGTGAACCTGTCAACTACTGTCAGCAGGTAGCGAAATCCGGAGGAAGGGGGAAGCGGGCCGACGATGTCCACATGGACATGCTCGAACCGCGCGGAAGGCGTGGCGAAGGTGCTTAGCGGGGTGTTGACGTGGCGCGTCACCTTTGCGCGCTGGCAGGGCTCGCATGCGCGCGCCTAGTCGCGGCAGTCCTTGCGTAAGGACGGCCAGACGAAACGTTCCGCGACATGGCGCGCAGTTGCTCGTATGCCCGGGTGGTTGAGTCCATGAAGGGCCTGAAACGTCCGCCGGCGGAGCGGGGCGGGCAAGAAGGGGCGTGGGCGGCCCGTCGACACGTCACAGAGGAGCGTGGTGGAAGTGCCCGGGATGTCGACGCGCTGTAGGCGGAGTGAAGAGTCTGGGCT
>NNCF01126214.1:507815-532163 GCA_002313205.1 Laupala kohalensis
GAGGTTGTCTTGAATATGGAGACCTAAGAATTTTGTATTCGTAACAGTTTTTAATTGTGTTCCGTTTAAAGAAAGAGAAACCTGGGATAAAGATTTTGTATTACTATTGTGAAATGACATACACACTGTTTTGTCTGTGTTTACAATGAGACGATTTGCATGGAACCAAGTCAAATGGTTAGACAAAACTTTTTGAGCATTGGCGTGCTTACACAGTAAATTACTGTCATCAGCAAAAAGAATCATTTTTCAATCTGATGAGGAGGATGACATGTCGTTCACATACAATAAAAACAGTATAGGGCCGAGAATTGAACCTTGGGGTACTCCGCAAGTAAGTGGCTTTGTTACTGAAGAACAACGCTGAAGTATTTTATTTTTAGTATAGGATATTTCGACCTGTTGATTTCCATCCTTTAAATAAGAAGTTAGCCATTGATGTGGAAGTCCACGAATGCCTAAAGAATGCAATTTTGCAAGGAGAATTTCGTGATCGATGACATCGAATGCTTTGGATAAGTCAAGAAAAACACCTTGAGAATTTTCTCCACGATCTAGAGATGTGGTAACATCGTTTAAGAAGGAAAATATGGCGCTTGTAGTGGAAAAGGATTTCCGAAAACCGTGTTGATCGTCAGAGAGAATGTTATATTTTGATAAAAAATCTAGAAGACGCTTATAGAACAATTTTTCTAGGATTTTTGAGAAAGTGGGTAGTAGAGATATTGGTCGGTAATTTCCAATATTAAGTTTGTTTCCTTTCTTGTGTAAAGGTTTCACTTTAGCTCTCTTAAATATTTGAGGAAACACCCCTTCCGATAAAGAACTATTAAAAATATTTATGAGTGGATTTAATATAGCATGGGACCAAAATTTAACAATAAACTCAGGTATATTATCTACGCCTGTTGAAAATTTTTTTTAATGAGCAGAAGATTCTCATGACTTCACTGGCGTTAGTTTCGGAAGTGAACATAGAATTGGGCACGTGGGTAGATATAATTGGAGGACATTGATTTGGTTATATTGAGTTCGTTATTTTACCTACTTCTGAGAAGTAAGAATGAAACAAATTTGCGATTTCCTGATACGATTTTTCCATCTTTTATTAGAGAAACATTTTCTTCGCGATTATCAGAAGTTGATGTGTAATTTTTAACAATATTGCACATGACTTTCATCCGGTTGTTCGATTTTAGTATATGCCTGTCGTTTTCTATAACTTTAGCTGCTTAGACTGCTTTACGAAGAATACTTATATTTACGAAAATAATCATGGTATTCGGGTGGTTGGTTATAGAGTTTTGAAAGATAATATAAACGGCGTTTGTTTTTTGAAGAAATTCTTATCCCTTGGGTGATCCATCTATTGTATTTCTTTGTGTTAATTAACTTGCGTTTTATGGGAAAGCTAGAGTTGTAATGTTTTAGGAATATTGAGATAAATACATTGAATTTGTCGTCGGTGTTTTGGCAATTGTAAACATCTTTCCATGTTTCTTCACGCAAATAATTTATAAATATGGATTTGTTTATGTCATTAAACTCTCTTGTAAATTTGTAAAGGATTTTAAGCGGTTTTAGTTTATTATTAATAGTCAATACTTGAGCAAGGTGATCGCTGTATCCGGCGATAAACACTCCAGAGAGATACGAGATTCCATTGTTGACGATAATTTGATCTAT
This sequence comes from Laupala kohalensis, assembly GCA_002313205.1. Taxonomy (NCBI): domain Eukaryota; kingdom Metazoa; phylum Arthropoda; class Insecta; order Orthoptera; family Trigonidiidae; genus Laupala; species Laupala kohalensis. Next base: position 509,502 of record NNCF01126214.1, read on the forward strand.
CAATGTTTGAGATGAACCGGAGAGGCGAGTGTGATCATTTATCGTAGTAATAAGGTTGAAGGAATCGATAAGATTCTTGAATGTCGTATTGTGTATCTCAAATAATCCTTGTCTACTTGTAGATCAATTGGTAGGTATCCAAGTTTTACCATTACAGCTTGTGTTGACACACTTCACTCAAGTTAATTATGCTATTTCTTAGTATACTACTTTGTTTGAATAAATTATGTTTTATTTTGCTTCTATCGACCTATGTTGATCCAATATGTTAGTATTGGTAATAAGACTCATTTGTAAAGTTTTGTTACCAGTGACTTCCCTTTTGTTTCCTTTGTTATTCCTACTCTTTGCATTAGATAAGTTATTCTCTTTAGTTTGTTGTCTATACATTCTATATGTGGTGTGAAAATGAAGTTTTCGTCTGCTGTTACCCCCTGATATTTAACCTTTGGTAGTATTGGCAATCTCATTATAGGATTACGTCGTTTCGTCTCTTCGTGTTTTAATACAAAAACTATACCTTCTAATTAATGTGATATGGTCAATTGTATCTTGTTAATAGCAGTAACATTCTTTGTCTTTCTTCCAGTTCCTTTCTGCTTGTACCCTCTATAATTAGCGCCACGTCATCTGCAAGCATAATTTATTTTATCTTTTTCAAGTCGCTCTAGAATCACATTTAAAACTACTGTCCAGAGGACTGGCCCAACTTTGTTGCCTTGAGGACAACCCTGTTTTACTGTACAAATTATTCTTCGTTTCTATTTCAAGTATAACTGTTCTATCTTCTAGATAAGAGCGCATGAGTTTCAAAACATGGTGTGGTATCTCTTTTTTATCTAATTCTGGTAAAATTATGTCCCATTGGACGCTGTCAAATGCTCCTGTAAAATCTATACATGCCACTAATGCATATTTTTCTTTCATTCCTTTAATGTCTTTAATAGATGTTCTAACGCAATTTCAGTACTTGTCCCTTTCTGGAAACCATTTTGTTTTGCACTTTTTTCCCCTTGTAGAGCCTGCTGAATTTGCTCGACGAGCATCCTATACAAAAAATTTTTCTAATACTGGTAATAACGTGATGGGTCGATAAGAGTTGGAAGATAATGTGTCCCCGTTTCCCAGTTTTATGAAGAGGTTTAATAACCCCATTTTCCAACATCTGGAATAGTAGCCTGTTCTGTAACACTATCTGTATATTTGTAACATTCCTTCCTGATATTTTCCTTTTAATTTTTGGATCATTTCATCATTTATATGATCATAACCAGGAATTTTCTTTGAGTTCATTCTTCCAATTATTCTTAACATATCAGCTGCTCTTCATAAGCTGGTTCTTCTGTGTAAGCATTATTGCGTTGTTGCATTATTTCCTCATTATACCCATGTATTATCTATTTATCATTATTTTACCAGTATCAGCCCATCCTTTAGTTAGACTTAATCCATTTCTTATATTTCCCCATATTTTGGATTTCATTTTATTCCTTCATAGTACATATGGTATTACCCAAACATTTGTAGTTATACTTTCTGACACATATATTTCCCAATCGTCCTTCTTTTTCCTTCTGATTAGCTGTTTGAATGACTTTAAAAAATTTCCTGTAAATCTCTTTTCTGTTTATGTAGTCTTCTTTCCCTGATTACTCCCTCTGAAATTGTCTTCGTAATCTGTCACGCTTCATCTTTGCCAACTCATGGTTCCACCATGTTTTACCAAATTTCATTATTTTATTTCTCTCTTGGAAATAAGGATGTACTGTAATATGTCTTGTTGTAAATTTTCTATTCTATCATCAATATGCAAGTCGTCTTTATATGTGGCATTGTATTCCATTTCTTCTTTGTCTCTTTTCAGTTTGTCCCATTTATTTTTCTACAATTTATTATGCTCATTTTCTCCTGTTTTTGTTCTATTTGAAATGTAATTACTTTCTATCTCTGCTTGTATCTTCATTGTGTCACTGTTCCTCGTTTTGTCCGTGTTGTTAGCGTTAGATCTATCCATTCACAGTCTCAAATATTACAGCCCCGTAATCATTAATTGTATGTAGACTGTTTTGTAGTATATTTTATTAGTTGTCTACATCTTATATTCGTTGTGCGGTATTCCCACAATAATGCCCTACTGTTCGAGTTCCCACAAAGAATTATATCTTCTCCCCTATATAATTTCAATACATTTTCCGCTATAGTAAATACAAGAGGCCTTTTTCTATTATATTGAACAGACGTTAACTAACATAATATTCATTTCACCCTTTGCTACCCGTACCACCTGAGAATAGCTTCCCGTATGTTGCTTCATTTCCATGACTTGTAAGTTGCCGTTGCAGATTATTACAGCAGACTTTCCTTCCGTCATATGTATTACTCTCATTCTTTTCGCTAAGGATGTTAGTTCACCTCATTGCGTGTATGGTTTTTGCACCAAACAGATGTCTATGTCATTTTTCTTTATAAATGATTGGATGTCTAACACGCCTTGCTGACCACATTGTAAATTTATTTGAATAACTTTAATTACCATAGTCTTTAATTACATTATTCCTGGTTATGTCACATACTATTATGTACTGTGCTCATGCTCGTCTTCTTATATTGTGATCATGTGGTTTGTTTTTCTTGAAGCAATTTACACATTGTTCCTGTTTTTGATTATTTGTGCAATCTTTTATATCGTGCCCGTCCATTACACAGTGGCCACATATAGCTTTCATCTCTTTACACAATGTCGCGAGATGTCCATACCATGCGTAACAGCGTAGTGGTTCGATGTATTCTTCAATCTTATATGATTTAAACAATATATAGATTTTTCCCTGTTGTATAGTCTCTTTGAATAATGTACCTGCAAATTCTACAACCCAATGCTTTGTACGCCAACCATTCCTTCCGATAAAAATACCATGGAATTCATAATTAACCAATTTTTCCTCAATTCTGCCGAAGTATTTTCTCTTTTATTTCATTTTCTTCTTTGTCTTCTACACTGCAGATTAAAATCTTTGGTCTGTTTTTTAGGTGTCTCTATACATAAATCCTTGTGTATATCTATTTATTTTCTCCCATGTTTTCCTACTATGTTCTCCATCATCCATTTATATTAAAAACTTATTTCGTCGTGTTAACATTCATCTGATTATCTCATGTACAGTCCCTGCAATGTTCACATTCGTCTCCGTATTCTTTTTTTCCTTCTTTTGTCCTTGTCGTACCACAGATGCGTAAGATTTCTATTTCTCTTCTCCTGATGTCTTTGTATCCTAAATTTTAATAGTGATGTTCGACACATTTTCTTGTATTGTTTGGACTGTCTCATTCAGTCATAAGCAGTAGGTCCTTGTCTCTCTGGTTGTGACAGTATTTGTCTATTTTATCTCCTACCACATGTAATTTGGTCTCTTTTCTTCCGACTTGTCTAGACTATCTTTTGTCAATCTTTTTGTTACCATGTTACATTTCTCGTCAATAACATTTATTATTCGCTCCTCATCTCCTGCTAATTGATTCTTACTTATCAGACTTAATTGACTATCCTTTAGTTTTCAGTCTATCTCTAACAAATAATGTTTTACCTGTCTCATACTATCCATTTCCTTTAGTTGCTGGTGCATTATTTCATTTTCTTTTCGCGTCTTTCCTAGTATTCGCCAAAACTTCCGTACATTATCTTTTATGTCTTGCTAGAATTTTCTAGATACTTTTTTAAAACTTTTATCCTCAAAGATCATAATCAAACTCTCTTTCACACTTTTCCCGTCCATTTTATCGTAAATCCCTCTCCTGTGCTTTCTTTTACGAGTAATTAATAATTCATCGTTCTCCTTTGTTGTACTGTAGTCACTCTCGCTTGAACCCTTTGGTGTAGTCGGTTGTGTGTCGTGTTCCATGTTGTTGTTGTGAAAATCTCTCTTTTATAACTCCTAACCGGTCTCTTTTGCTATATTTTATGGGAATTCAGTTCTTTCCATTCACCTCTCTATTACTTATTGTATAATGCTTCCTTTACCCCCTGATAAATTGTAATAATATTAATTTTGTCATATTTGTTTTCTTAATTAAAAAAATTATATGATCAATTTTGTTTGTTTTGCTTAATTAATATGCTTTGTATCCCATGCGAATATTCCTATTCATTCCGGAGATACGACTATTTCTTTTATATATGAGCGTTTTCCTCCCACGTGTATACTTTCTACAACTTTCTTTTGAAGTATCGTTATGTCTTCAAATTTGGTATAGGGGCTTAAGGCACCTTCAATATTATACCCCAAAATTATAAATTAATTCTTCTAATTGTTCTCTTGAAAACTCTTCCCGTATTACAGGTAAATAGTTCTAAATTTCGCTAGTGGGGGTGCCATAAGCCTTCCCGTTATTTGGGTTGGTGTCCCTTATATGCATTTGTGGTTTCGAGTGTATGTTACACTATGTGCATGATATACTCCATGATATATCCCGAACATTACATATGGTCGTTCTCTATTGCTTGTCTGCATTATTTCTTTCTTATAATTATTTCTTTCTTTGTTGTGCCATTTTCACAACAATGTACCAATAAGAGCAGTCATTACACACTTCTACAAAACATCTATGAGTTTTTGGGTATTGTCCTGCGTCTTGTCACCTTAATTTTTGCCCAATTACATCAAGCAAATTTCCTTCGTGATGAGATCTCTTCAAAAATTTATATTTCCTCTCTGTACACTACATTTCCACCAACTTTTTACTGCGACTCCTTAAAACCTTGTTGACTTTAATGCATTCGGTTTGCAAGAGTCAACCTACCTCGTTGTATACGTGTCCATATACTGAAACTACATGAATCTTCTTCTCTTCCACTTCTTGTGTGAATTCAATTTACTCAAAAATTCGCTCGTTCAAACAACTTTCCACGATTTCCGTTCGGGAACTTTTACAGTAGACATTAAATCAATGAACATCTTTAAGTGTTTATATGTATATCGGTTGTGAAACGAAAACTTATGATTTATATTAAACAATTCTATTATCATTGCATTTCGTTAGAATTTGTGAGATACGCATGAATTTTCTTCATCAATAATTCGAAAAAAGTTTTGTATTCATCAACAAATATGACGGGATGTCACAAGAGTCAAAATAAGCTACATTTTTTGTAGAATAAATAGATTTAGATCACGTTTTCCAAATATTTTACAGCAATTTCTCGTAAAACTATTACGACATTTCGATAACCACCTTAGGTTTATTTTGAATTTTAATTGACTAATGTGAAAATTACAAAACGTTTCATATCCGAGAAATATCTTGTCACACTATATCAACACTAATACATGTCGTGCAGAATATTGAATAATAGACATTTACATCGCGCGGAATGGAGAGATAAAGGTAAACAATCTGTACGTCAGGGCTACCACCTAGAGCGTATTAATTGTCATTATATATTCGTTTATAAACATTAATAGAATATTCATATTGTAACATATTTTCCTTGTAATTCTAAACATCATTGAAATGTTCATTAAATTGTAGTGCTCTAATTTTTTTCGTTAATTAAAAATTTTTTTTTGACACGATTAGAAACGGATATGAGAAACAATTTATTATGTATAACTTTTCTTTCATGTAAACTAAAAAAAATTGTAGTTCCATTTCTTTCCAATAACGGAAAATCTAAAAATTTGAACGGAGCATATTTGTGTTTTACAGAGAGAACAATAGATGTGTGGGTAGAGAAATAAAATGTTTATCACGTAAATGTCCATTTTGCTTATTATAATTTAATTTTTACAGTGATTCCGTCACATGTTCTCTGTTTACGAGGGAGATTCTTCAGAGAAGAAAACGAGAAAACATAAAGCTGTGGAAGGGACCAATTATGTCAGAAACTTGTGGAGCGAAGGGATAGAAAGGTTCCGAGTACTTTCCACGATTCCAATCCCCTCCTCCAATTTTTATTAAGTTAGCTTCGGAAGACGAAACTTTTTTTCTCAGGAACGTCGATTTGTTGAGACTTCGAACCAAGCGAGAAATACTACGTGTGTGGAGAAATTCTATTTGTGAAGAGAGTTTGTAAGTTTACAATTGTGATGTTGCTTACAGAATAAAAATGAGCTTCTTGTAAATGTGTTACCGATTAAAATTTTAACATAACATAATTTTTGTTTTAAAATTTGCAAACATGATACAGAAACTTTATTGAATAGACGCGTAATGTCCATTGGAAGAGATCCCGTATCTTACGTAATATAACTAGCAGGCTTACGAAGCAAATGACAAGAAATGTATAGTTTTATAGGAAATTTTCCATATTTAGAACAGTGAACATTTGTGAACTATTTATGTAAGACATTATCTCTTATTAACTTTTATATAATATGTATATACATATATATACATACACATCTAAGACAAAGGTCCAGCGATTTGACCGTCAATTGTTACGGGTAACTGGGTGCAATTGCAATGCAAATGGTTACTACATATAAAAATTAAATCGAGTAAAAGAAAGTTATGAAGTATGATTTCACGAATGACTTACATGATCTTTCAATTCATGGTAAGTAAATAAGTAACAACTTTGTTATAGCCAGAGAACTATACAAACATGTCTGAGTTTTTGTATCATCTCTAGATTATAATATTACATTTTTGTGTATTACTCATGAAACAACTTCGCTGGCAAAGAAAAAAATCTCTGATGAAGTTCGCAACATAAATCATTTTAAAATGACATACGCCACAATTAAATATAGCAGCCGGAGAAAGTGATAAATGTTAATTCAGTCAAGTTCCAAAAATGTGAAATTTTCTCCGGAATTGTGAATAAGGAAGAAGGTAGTTATTTTTTCTGTGGCGCTTTGTATCAGAAAAAAATTTCTTGCATAAAACAACAAAATCTAACAAAACAACACTAAAAATTATAATTGAAAATATCTTTTCGTATTACTATATTTCCTCTTTAAGTAGGGCTACTTAAAGTGCTACTTAGCTGAGATAGAGAATAGATGGAAAATTTTAGTACTGATTCAAATACCGAACGACGTTACTAAGAAAAATTCTCCAAAAACGAGCATTGCTATTCAAAAAGTTTTTTGAGGAATTACAATTTTCTTATAACTTTTTATTCACGCTTCATACCTGAGGCGTTGACTTACAGCAGAAGATATTTTAATCCTGAATTGTGAGCAACTTTGAAACTTCGAAGTACTAAAACAAGGTTTCCAGTCTCAAACCGCAACAGATGTTTCAATTTGTTATCAGCAATAAATGTCTTTTTAGAAAATCGCATATCCTTACATGTACTAATGTTCAAATATCGCTTTTCTTTTACAGTAGTACTGAACTCCCTTTCTATTACTAATGTGGTTAGAAGAAAAATCTCTGATTGGAGAAAATTTCGCTCAATAATATGATTTAGAGAAGAAGGACTTTTCGTGGGTAGCTTAGTAACGTTGAACATAGAATGTATATGTAAAAGGGGGATTTAAATTCAATGTTATTGAGGGGATATGTTTCAATGTATTTAATTTGATTTGAAATTATTTATCATGACAACATACAATACTTTCAGCTAAGTGAGGAATACATATAACTGGATATTCAGACAATATACTAAAAGTCTATGTTAGCGTTTATCAGGTCCGAGGGTTCAATTTAGTGGAATATGGGGGTACGTCTATATCAGCAGCAGAGAGCTGATCAATATAAATCTAATTACTGGGATCAGTAATCTTCTGACTCGATTAAACTGCTATTCCACCGTCCCGACTTTAGGATCGCACGATATAGCTTGATTAACTCTGCCAACAACAATTTCTGATGTTGGAGAGAAGAGTGGAAAGGAAAATCGGACGTTCACCTCTGATATTAAGTGAAGGGACCAGGAGGGTGTCAACACAAACTGTTTTTACTTGATCGTATCGTCCACAACGCGGATCCCATGAAGGGTACAATTTGCACAAAGTGCTACTAATCACTAGAAGGGGTCAATTTGATTCCTTTGGGATACTCTTAACGATTAAAGAAATGTCTTTTAGTTATTTTATTACTAGCTGATTACCCGACGTTGATCCGGATTTTTCTTAGACTCATCTTGTTTCACTCAGAAAAAAAAATCTATCTGTATTGCAATATTAAAATACTTTTACTTTCTGTTTTTTAAACACGTACTGTATACACTACACCATCTCGCGGGAACCAGCCGGTGGAATTTTCACTTCCGAGGCAGGACGTGACTGGAAGCTTCCATTAACATTCTTGTAAAATTTAAACTATTCGTCAAAATTTTACGATTTAAAGATTTTTTATCTTTGTTAAATACACAAAACAAAAATTATTCATTAAATTTGATAATGATTGATTTTTACCTTCATAAAATTACTTTTTAAATTGAAGAATTTTAACACTTCTACTTTTAATAACGTTTTATCGATAATTTAGGTTAATTTTTATAGATAGACATTGCTATCGCGAAATATTTTGTAGAACTCTTTGAGGCAAACAATATTGCATTCATAGTTGTCACTTATCTATAACCGTTTAGGCAGCGTTAGCAAATATCACTCTTTTGTTTTAGATTTTATCGAAATTTATCGTCAAAAACCATTTCTACCTTTCTTATCACACATTTTTATCATAAAAGTTAGCCTATGTTCATCTTCGATCTTTAAACTATCTCACATATTGCCAAATTTCATCACGATCGGTTCCGTGGTTATGTAGCAAACAGACAGAAGTAGTCGCTGACCTCACACATAAACATTTTTCCAAGCAGAAATAGTCTAATGGCTTTGCTAAGGAAATAATTGGGACACGAATCGTAAAAATGCCTTAATTAAACATGTCTCAAGGGAAATTAAAGAATACAACTCCTGTATGCTGTGCAGTCACTCAAAACACAAATTAGTAGCCTTCGTTTCGACACATCTCACTTTTCCCTTAGGAAATGAGAGTACAAGTCTCCGTTGCTTGGCTTCAGCGGGGAACCTCAAGAGCCAGTGAACGTGTCGTAAAATATTCGCCCTACCGGCTTTGAGAGGAGATCGTACAGCAGCAACGTTGGTTAGATCTTGAACATCCAGACTAGATGCCGAGCAACGAACACCACGCCGCGCCAGCAACATGAGAAGAGAGCAAGGGGGACTGCGCGCGTCGTGCTCGGCGATTGTCTTTGCGCGGCGCTGTGCAATGTAAATAGAGGCCGCAGCACCGAAACGCGGTGGCCGGGACTCGATGGTAAATATTAATGCGCTCATCCACCCCTCTTCACAGACGCCTCCATCTCTCATACACTTGTCTGCGTCCCCTAAGACCAGGGGTGGCTAACGCATCACAGTACCTCACATAACAAACAAAATCTAAAATATCGTCAAGACTGCTCATAAGACTGTTGGAATGGCTTCATATTTCTCTATTTCTTTAGTGAGAATTATGTTACATGTAAAAATGAGGTAAATATAAACGGATTTCGTTCACTTGTACGCGACACCTTTATTCTTCAACTTTCTTCCAAATGAAAAGAACGTGAATACTACAGAAAATTTAAGGAATTAATTTATTTGTTGTTGTTTTTCAACTTGATTTTCCTAATGAGTTATTTTAAATCGTACCGACTCAACGTCCCATTGTGGTAACGTATGAAATTCAATCTAGTTGTACATAATTTTGTGATATTACGTCAATATTATTATCTTCCTATCCTTCAATGATGTATTTTTAAAACTGAAGGATGAATTTTTATCTAATCTTTTTAGCACTTTACAGGTATACAAAAGTATCTAATTTTGAGCTCTAAGTTTATTTTGATTTATAAAAAGAGTTTAAGATATTTTTATTTGTTGAAAGGAATAGAGTGATTTGACAAATATTTTATGTCTTCCAAAATAAAATACAACAAAAATTGTGAGGGGCCTTCTTTTTTGACTATTTCTTTTCATGATAATATAGCTTCTTAGTGCCCACTTATCGAGAAGAGACTGCACTATCTGCAGCCTGGTGAAAATGGGAGAATAGAACCTCGAACACGTGCCCAAAGAATGTCTTTTGTTGTTTAAGTGTTAAGTGAAGAGATGTTAAAATAGAATATAAATAGTTTTGAAGGAGAAACATTAAATAAAAAAATATTATAGCATTTTTTTCACGAATAATTTGAAATGAATATTCTATTATTCTATAATGAATGTCAGAATATGTTTGAGAATTGATCTGTTTCAGATAAGAATACCCAATTAAACACCCTGAAAAAGTGTTATTGAACTTTGTTTCAAGCTATATCCTTGTAAAGAAAATGACTCATGGTGTGTTAAGTACACTTTGCTTATTTGTAAAGAAAAAAACACACATTTTTTTCCTTGAAGCTTGTGAAGTCAGTCTGAGAGAACAATGATATTCAACGTTACAAATTTCATTTCCGAATTATCAGTGTGGTTGTAAAACTTGGCACGAGATGTATTTACCATCCCTGTTCCACTCTGCTGGCACCCACAAACGCGTTCCGCTGATGGCGCAAAAATTCCGCGAGGAGATAGAACAAGGACTTGTAGGGGTGCGAAGTTGGCGTACTCACAATGGAGTCGCAACTTTTCTCCGCTTGCGCCAAAGTTCAATAGAGATGGGTTCCACTTCTCTTCCTTCACAATCTTAGGTTTCCACTGTTGCATTGCATTTTGTTTTGCATTATTAATACGAAATATATGGTGATTAGACAATTGGTTAAGATCATAAGTGAGGACGAAATTATTAAAAATAATGGGAAACATATGTGAAATGGTCTCTCCTATGAGCGAGCAGTCGCTTAATTTTCAGTTAGGTGAAGACTCCTTGTTTAATTTATTAATTATAAGTAAAGTTACTACAGGGAAAGCAAGGAACCTTTTTATTTTATTATCTGATATTTTTCATTTGAAATATTACTTTAAGTTAGATTTTTGTTTTTTGTGTTGCCATTTCAAAGAAATGTTTTCACTTAATACTGAAATTATTGTAAAAATCTTAAAAACTTTCCATTTTTGTGACATAGCATATTGTAACTCATTATTATACAGGGAAAAAGCCATTTTTTTTCAGATAGTAAGAATGTGTAAGTTAAAAGACTTCAGGAATCCCATACAACTTAACAGATTGAACTGCCTTTTCTATTGAGTTGTTGTATGTTTTTTCTGTCACAATTTCACACCGTCTGGAATTACAAAATTTTTCGTCAAAAATATAGAAATAATGGAATTGTAAATCACTCCAGTAAGATAACGGGGCCAAATAGGATATTCATTCTGTCATACTGCATGTTAACAGCATACCCGGATTTACAAAACAATGGTTAAATTAAAAATTCATAAGTTTAACCCGATTTACAATACGACGAACTGAAATTTAGGAATTAAAGAACTATAGCTAATTGTTTGCATTTTTAGGGCATATGCTATTAAAAGGTCTGTACTTAACGGTAAATACCTCATCCTTAAATAGAAAATCGCCATAGTTACAGATTCGTGACATAAAATATTGAGAACCTTGATTAACATGCAAGGACTATCCCAATCCAATTAAAATGGCTTCTAAGACCCCTTACTGACTTTGTGACTACGTTTATTCAATTCTATTGTAGATGTGTTCAACCGAAAACAAGAAACAGCGGTATAATGACGCAGCCCGCTATCCCATACAGCATACCCGATTTCCCCCAGGTACGCAATTAAATTAGAGTGCAAGAATTGTGAAATACCACACAGAAATTAACTGGGAACATTGGAAAAAATTGGGTAAAGTAAGAATGAAAAAAATGTTGGAAAAATTAACCATATTTCTCAGAAAATATCCACAAGAAATCCGGTAAGAAAAATGTCTTTTAAAATGTTACATGGAACTCGAATCGTAGTTCGTATGGCTACTTCGGTATATTATTATACACTCCACTCCATTGACCCTTAGTGATATCATAATTTTATACGTACATATGTTACAAAAGTACATTATCATTCTCAGTAGAAATAAATCTCTCATAGTGTATTGAATTGAACCGTACAACAAATTTCATCTAGGAAATTAAGATATACAAACTAATATAAAAACTGAAGAGGAATTTTACGTAGCATTTTGTATTTGTTAATCGTCGGGGTAAAAATTTCCTAACGCATCAACATTTTTTCCAGGAATACGTTGCAAAGGTTTATTTAGCATTTTCCTATAATATTATACTTAAATCAAGAACTAATAGTAAATATTCATGAAATCATTTAAAATTGCCATTTGTCATGCTCTCCGGGTAAGATTAACTGAAATTTTTCTTTCAGTACGGTAAGAATGAACTTTTTACCATTAATATTCATTTATTTAAGTAAATTGTAAATTAAATAATACATAGTTAAAACGCAAGATTATGATTCGGACCCTTTTCTGAATAGCCTTCAAAATTTAACTTCGTGTCTGGGGTTTTGATCAAATTAGGCGATTTAAGATATTTTTGTGCTGTAAAATTGATATTCACTTCTCAGTTACGTCAGGTTACTATGCAATAGCAAAACCAAAATTTATGATGTAGTTCAACTACTGATAAGGTTATTTTTTCAATATATCGTGAATATTGATAAAACCTAATAAAGTTGATAAAAAGACGAATATAGAATAAAAATTATTTAATAAGAAAAAATATTTAAAACAAGGGAATGAATTAGCCTTAAGCAAAAATTTTAGAACGACATTTGGTGTCCAAATGAAGCTTTCTTCTTCCGTAAAATCTTAGTGAAATTTCCCACCACCTTGTTAAAATTAGTTTAAAATTGTTATATCTCGTTATGTGACATATTATTGTAGTAGCGACGTCTGGTAGTTCATTTATCAAAAATATTTGGTTTGGCTAAGCAGTTTTGAAGCAGTTTCTAAAAAATAAACTTGCTAGTAGCGTTACAGAAAAAGTACAAATTTCCAAATTTCATTTCATTATTATAAAAGGTCTTTACGTGATATAGAAATGCAAATATCATTTTCAAAATCAGCATGCACAAAATATTGCAGAACATTTAAAATCTCGCAAACTCCAACATCATGTTATCTTGTGTAATCTTTGTAATATATCTCGTTTGGCAATTTTGTAAGTACGACGAAAAAAAAAAAAGAGAGAGAGATTTAAAATATTATTTTTCAGAAGTAAGATGTAGTGAAACTTATAACATCACTAATTTATTAGAATCATACGAATAACATTTAATTAATATTTATTAAAATAAGAGCAATATGTCGGCATTCTCGTGGAGAGAAGAAGCGAGGAATGTATGTGGTGGAGTGCCACAAGGGATATGCATGGAAACGACTTTCGAGGAAGGGCTGCATCTCTTACCTTGAGGTGTTTATGATACCCGCGGGTGATGAAAATTAATTGCGACGCGCGCTACATACCGGATCGAGAGTACACATGAGATTATTCACCATTCAGGGTAGGGCGATGGTTCACGATGGAGGAAGCCACTGAACAAATATATATTCGATATTAATTCACCATATCAAAAGTCATATTCTTTCAAATCGTTAGGAAAAGTTTCTTTCTCTACCACTTCACACATTCTCACACTTTTCTCTATAAAGATCAAAATTCTAGTTGAATTTGTTTCGTGTTGAAAAACAAAATTAAAGTCACAAAAAATTCAATAAAATAAAATTCTGGTAATTTTCTGAAATGTCGTAATGAAAAGAATGGTATTAAAACTTGTATGCAAATATTGTCATTTTTATATCTATTTCCTCGGTGTTTATTCCTCAACGTAACACTACACGTATGCTGAATTGATATTAGCGCGTCGTATAACCCCTTTAAGGATTGCACCAAGATTTTTAAATCACTTCATATGCTGTACCAAAAACAAGGTTCATGAAAGAAATAATTGTAAGTTCTATTTCTGGGGATTAAAACTATTCAGTACATTAACAAACCAAACTGAAGTTATTTAAGCTTTTTATACTTTTAAGTTTAAACTTACTGGGACGTGCTAATTTCTGTACCTTAATCTAATACGAGTCCGTTCCATTCTAGAAAAGTTAACTCGCGAGTGCTCGCAGTTGTTGTAGTAAATGTAGTGATGTTCGTGAATCGCCTCATTACAATAATGATGTGCAGAGAAGGAAAAATAAAATAGGGATTATCTGGAATCGAACTATTTAACTCCTTAATCTTGAAACTTTAACATCCTCTGTACTAAGACAAAGAGGTAACATTGGCACTTAAAGTAAAAATTTGTAACTAGTATTTGAATCACAATATAAATTGAAAAACTCTTCATTATTTTGAGATAATATGGAAGTAATTTTGGAGGGATATTAGAATACTACATTTGTACTTAATCTGAAAGTGAACCGAAACAGATAATATCTTCAGTGATTAATTTCTATCTTATTAATGTTACGTCGAATGAAAATGGGAGACGGGACCGGGATTCGAACCCGGGACCTTGAGCTCTACGCGCTCATGCGCCTACCAACTGCGCCATCCCGTTCGCCTCTTGGGTCCGTCTACCATTCTCATTCAACTTGTGAAACCCAAAGACCTCTGAGGTGGTCCCGTAGAGACTAGATTCCTCATCTGAGGCGACTCCCATAGGAAGTACTTTATTTGGGTAGCATTTTCCATTTCTGGTTCACAAACATAGAAATCTCTTAGATTGCGGTGAACCTCACCGCCAGGTAACAGATTAATCATGTTACGTCGAATGAAAATGGGAGACGGGACCGGGATTCGAACCCGGGACCTTGAGCTCTACGCGCTCATGCGCCTACCAACTGCGCCATCCCGTTCGCCTCTCGGGCCCGTCTACCATTCTCATTCAACTTGTGAAACCCAAAGACCTCTGAGGTGGTCTCGTAGAGACTAGATTCCTCATCTGAGGCGACTCCCTTAGGAAGTACTTGATTTGGGTATTATTTTCCATTTCTGGTTCACAAACATAGAAATCTCTTAGATTGCGGTGAACCTCACCGCCAGGTAACAGATTAATCATGTTACGTCGAATGAAAATGGGAGACGGGACGGGACCACCTCAGAGGTCTTTGGGTTTCACAAGTTGAATGAGAATGGAAGACGGGCCCAAGAGGCGAACGGGATGGCGCAGTTGTTTCATTTGTTTGTTTGGAATTTACAGACAATATACAATATGATTAATATTTATGGTACGGAAATTTTGTAATAGCGTATTAGTTGCAGTCGAGTATTATTATCATGATTATTCAAATGGTTGCTTTACTTTTAAAACTCCTCATCAGTTTCTCTCATTGATTTTCTTATTTTAAATAAAAAATAATTATTGGTTCTTTATTATATACCACTGACGATAAAAAATTTTTTTCTACTCTTTTAATTCATTTACGTTTCTTTATTCTATTCCTTGTAAAATGTGTACTTTTGAATTACTTCGTTGCTTAAATTTTATTTACTTTTCATTCTAATAGTGCTTATCAGACAATGGTTTACCTATGTCATCATCTCCGTGTCAACGGTAGGCGCATGAGCTCGTAGAGCTCAAATCCCGGGTTCGAATCCCGGTCCCGTCTCCCATTTTCATTCGACGTAACATGATTAATCTGTTACCTGGCGGTGAGGTTCACCGCAATCTAAGAGATTTCTATAATTTCTATCTTTAAAAAAAAATGGGAATGCTTGCACGGGAGTGCATTTTGACACATTTTTTAAAATATTCATTTTCTTTTTTTATTATTTTGATTTTTTTTGTTATATACCGAATTTATCTCTAAGCAAATACTTTTATTTCATACAATTTTATTAATATTTTTTCTCAAATACTGTAAAATCTTTATTTCATTTTGATAACAAACGCAACAAGAGACGAAGTTTATGTCTCACTGAGTGAGTGAAAGAAAAGCTGAAAGAAGAAAGGACAGAAGAAAAGCAAAGTAGCATAGTAGTAACTGTCAGAAAGTCGACCCAGAGAAAGCAGCGTTGGCAGCGTTTTCTTCTGAATGTAGTCGTCGCCAGAAGGCTTAAGTGAGCTTGGCACCTCATGCATATGGAGGCTGAGTGGCGACGACCGCGGCCGAGGCTGAAGCCGCGCTACTGGGCAGTCGGGGTATATGCCTAAAGAGGCAGCGAGTAGCCGCGAAGTCTTTGGAAGAACCCCTGTCTGAGAGATACTGACACGAATTGTCAGATAGATGTAAATGAAATGATACGGAGATGATGACATAGGTAAACCATTGTCTGATAAGCACTATTAGAATGAAAAGTAAATAAAATTTAAGCAACGAAGTAATTCAAAAGTACACATTTTACAAGGAATAGAATAAAGAAACGTAAATGAATTAAAAGAGTAGAAAATTTTTTTTTATCGTCAGTGGTATATAATAAAGAACCAATAATTATTTTTTATTTAAAATAAGAAAATCAATGAGAGAAACTGATGAGGAGTTTTAAAAGTAAAGCAACCATTTGAATAATCATGATAATAATACTCGACTGCAACTAATACGCTATTACAAAATTTCCGTACCATAAATATTAATCATATTGTATATTGTCTGTAAATTTCAAACAAACAAATGAAACAACTGGGGAATGAAATTTCAATAGATTAATAAAATTGACGTACTTTCACTGAAGTATTTTATTTCAGTAGTATTATAGACCCGTGTTTTCGAATGATAAAATTATCCCAGTTTACAGTGCGCATTGAGAATTCATCATTCTAACATGATCAATTTTGTGGAACGCCTCGAATACCCTATTACATTCATTCATATCTCTTGTGCGACTGGGAATTGGTCTCTGGTATTAATCCTTTGTATTCCATGTTTAATCACCCAAGAGAACAATTATATCAAATATTCTGTCACTGTATATTTTCAGTTTAATGAAGTAACGTTTGAATTTTACCCTAAATTGTATGTATACTATTATTTAACAGCCTCCGTAACTCTTCATTTCGGTGCGTGTTTACTCGCTCAATCTTGGATCATGATGAAGGCAAATGGCATATGTCGGTATGTATTGCTCAAGGTAACTTACAAAGTTAATGTAATTGCAATAATGAATTTAACATAAGATGTGTAATTCCACTCATCACAGTAAAGCTCAAGATACTGTTACGGAACTGTAAGATGCGAGAAACTGAAAAATCTAGGCAGAGCTTTTGTTCATATTGATGAATAGTGGAGAAAGTTACGTCTTCAGATTTGAAACGTAATATCAAGGAACATTGAGGTTTATTAGAAAACAATATGGGTAAAAGAGATGCGAACTTAGATAATGGTTTCTTCACAGCTAAAGGAAGTTACTTTGTAATTTCGCGAGTGTAATTTTTTTTTAACTTCGAGAAGTACATATTTTCTATGAAGAACAAATGAAAGTTACTGCGAATAAATATGAGAACTAAAGAACTCCCGATTTTTTCTTTCTCTTTTTAATGTCTTGAATGAAATACCATAAAAAGCATACATACTCTTTATTTATAAAGTACCCCTTAAAACATTGCGATGTAATAAATTGGATAGTACAAGAAACGGAATATTTTCTCCTTACTTATTATGTTTTAGATAAACTCTTTGATTAGTTTCAAATTATGCCTATTTAGAGACCAAGAACCTGCAGCATGTACGATAATTACATGTACATACTACATACATACGTACTATATGTACCACATCCATAAATACATACGGAATGTATTTATGTTCATATTACTTTGCCCCACTAGAGCATAATTAAAGAGAATGGTGGATATACTCAAATGTATTAGTAGTACATAAGATGATGAAAGAAAAATTGCAAAGTAAAACACGTTTGATTCATTTTCATTTGATATTATTATACCAATTAATCTTCATTAATTTATTTGAGTTATATGTTTACATTGGGTATATTGTATTTGTTAAAGAGTGCTGATATTTTACGTCAAAATTATTACTATGATTTATTTAATAAACGTTTTCGATAACTCTTATATTTGTTTTCTTTTTTAATTTCCTATCCTCTAGCTTTTGAATGATCTTGAAAGTTTTTTAATTGCAGTAAACTTTACATGTGTGCGGGAATTATGCGGAAGGAATACAAAGGGATGGGTCGGGCATGGGGGAAGAAAGCCCTGCAACGCAACATAGCGGTCATAGCGAACTAGTCCTTCGAGTCATTGGCGCTACATCCGGCAAGTAGCGGGCGCGTAACTCCAGACCACAATACAACCCAAACATAGTCATTTGATGAAATCTGTGGGCCCGCTCTAGCCTAACATGATTCCCCTACGGGCTTGACCTAAGCTCTGGTTGACTTCTGGTTATGCCACTAGTTTAAATTTCCTGATACTTCACTAGACACTCCACACTGCACACTCTTTGATGATTATATTCACTGTACTTGAGATTGTGTGGTAAGAAGTATAGATCTCACATTCACTTTCTTCTTGCTTAATTATCAGTAATTGATATTTAAGACGCACCCTTTGAATGCTGGCATCAACGAGTCTAACCCTCGAATGCACTTCAATTATTTTTACAAACGCTGCACAAATCTGTCACTTCTGTTTATTTCCGAAAAATGATTACAACTTATTGAAAATTACTTTTACGTCTTGTTTTACGGCATTTCTGGTAGACTGGCACTTCACATGCTCTGAGCCGGAGACGAGCTTAGTGCCATTGAACAGTAGTGCCACAAGTATGCCAATAAAACCAATATACATTTCACAATTTCAAACTCTGACATAATATAAATTTACAAATTGAATTCACACTGCTCGTAAAATTAATATAAACATGTTTTATCTTTGTTATATTAAAATTATCTGTTTATACTAATGCTTGACACAGATTTTGTGGGCGCCTAAAATATATTGTATCTAAAAAATTGCATATTTAATTATTTCTAGTCCTTGTTGTATAAGCAAAATTTGTGTTATTATTTTAAATTTACTTTAATCCTTTAATTCTTATTATAATTTTCCTCCCAAGGAATACCACCTTAACATAGCACTATCCGTGCGAGTGAAGAGGGTTTACGTGGGTCAATATAGTTAAGCGTTTTGCCGGCAATAGCACAGCTACTGGCAGGGTCTCCGAAGCCGGACAGGTCTTAACAGAGACTCCAGTCGAAGTGTGTTTCACAGTGGTCTTTCATTCTTGAACCTCCCTTTGATCCTTTACATACTCTAATACAACTCCAATGTGTAAGGCGATTCGTGTTGATGGAGTGCATAGCACTTGTGTGGAGAAGAAGGGAGTCGGACTCGTAGTGAGAATGGACTTCTGGGATGCCGCTAAGATGTTGGGTACGAGGAGCTATTGTAGTGCTCGTGCTACCTCCTTCGACTTGCTAGAAGGCAAGTAGGGGCAAAGCCCACATCCCTGATCAGGATCTCCCACAGCAGAAGACTGTAAAGGTGCCCTGCATTGAGCTCGAGCCCGAGCTGCTGACCGAGTGTAAGCTCGGAAAGGAGGCTGGGTATGAACCTGAAAACAAAGCTGGGCCTAAACCCAGCCGAGAATCCGTGTCGAAGACAGTGTCACAACCTAGACTGGAGATGATGCCGGCAACTGAACCGTTCAGTCTGCAGACTGACCCAGGAACATTGGGAAGAACGAGGGACCGGATCCAGGGGCCTGGGAAAGCTGTGTAGAAAGAGGACCGCAACCGCAGGTGTAGCCAAGCGGTTTGCAGGGCTAGTGTAGCTACGAAATAAGGTGAGCGATGCTCTCTTTTATTCAAAGAGACCTGCAGCATTGTATTGCGACCTCTAGAATACTGGTAAGGAGTATAGATAGATGTGGGTTTTCAGTCACCAACAGATATCTTCAGATGGAATAGCTACCTGGAATACCTTAGGAGGAAGATCTGTAGGCTATGTAATAGATATAGAACACTAAGGGATCAGAATAAAGAAGCCTTTAAGGAGTCCCACAGAGAATACAAGACGAAAGTCAAGAAGACTTCCAGGAGATCGTGGCAGTTTTGTGCTGACATTCAAAACCAGCACAAAGCAACTAGACTTCATAATAATAAAAATAAATTTATTGTAAAAAAACAGTACAAACTGCATATGACCACGTGGAGGACAATAAACTAATTTACTCTCCGGAAGCAAGCAAGTGACCATCCCTAAATTCACGATTTATTGTTACAATAAACACGCCCCTAGACAAAGCCTAGAGAACCTGTATAATAAATCCGCCTCTACCAGAAGGAAAAACGGAGACAGTAAAGACAGAAGTATTTTTACGTAGTACTATATTCCTGGATAATACAGCTTCACAGACTAATTTTACGAATACAATTTTACATATTTTAGTTTCATAAGGAATTAAAGTTCATTATCTTTTAGAGAGTATATTGATATTTGAGTTATTTTATAATACAAAATAACGTTTTTAAGAACAATTTTTTAATTTATTAAAATAACTGTTTTGGGAGTTGAAACATATTTTTATAAGAAATTATTAAGTACTTATGAGAAGTATGAATCTATTCTTGGATAACTCTATTCTTTTCACATCTAAACAGACCTTAAATAAACATTGAGCATACAATTACAGAACTTTCAGAAGCATACAATTTGTTTGCTACTTTTTAAGTAAAATATTATAACTTTGTTTTGTTACAAATGAGGTGTCATTTTCGAGATATTTTAGAATCTTTGTAAACACATTCATTTTCCAGTACACTATTTCAGTGAATATTCGTGGAAAACAATGAAAAAGGATGAATTTTTAGTATTAAATTGCCTCAAAGAGGTATACGTTTTTCATTAATGATGATGAAACGCAACTGAGATTAGTCCTACGTCAAAATAATAACATTGTGATAACGCAATTGTGAAGATCGTAGCTCACACTTAGAAATAATATGATCTCTAAAAATTCCTCTGGTTTTATTGCTCTTTCTTTATTTATCAAATCTCATCTCTGTGTAAAGTAAACACTGAAACCTTCATTCGTTGATTGAAATATTTATCTCTCGCACATGCGTTTATGTACGACGTTCGTCCCGTACAAACGTCACGACGCGGCTGCAGCTCCAGCTGCCCAGAGGGTCGCGAAAGTGGTCAAAGGGATGGGAGGGCACATGACAGTGTTTGCATATCGCCCTTTCTGTGGAGAAAGTGTGCAAAGCAAAAGGGAGGAGAATGGAGAGAGACAGCCGCTGAGAGTAGTCTCGGTGGGAGCAACCTGGCCGGCAGATAAATGTTAATTTAAATAAATGGTTGGGTGATGGCGGTGGTGGCAGCTGCAGAAACGTTGTTGGTTCTGGGTAAACGAAACGACTCACGGATGAAACATATAGTGGCCAGTCGCGATGACAATGGAAATGAGCCCTGTTGATGAAAGGTACGTAGAGGAGCTTTTTGTAAAAGATATGTCACAAAAGAAATTAATTGTTAGAAGATAAAATTTAGTTTTTTGTTATTTACATATCTAGAGGACGGAGTATTAAAAAACCAGTCCATTCCAAAGAGAGCTTAATATTTTTAAGGTAATTGTTTCTCAAAATAAACCTATTTTATTTAAGTAACAAAACATCAATTTTTTCCTCCTCAGGGAAGTGTATAGAGAATCGTTAAAAAGAAATCTAACCTTGATAAAACTTATATTTGAATTGTATACATAGTTAAACCACTATACGTATAGTTATTAAAAAAAGATTGCTTACACTTTCTTGTTTCGAATCTTCAGCGAATCAAAAAGAACTTGAGTCAACTATCCGGTTGAATGGGTGCGAAGAGAAGCTTGTTGTTTGTTTCTGATTATTTTATGTGTGTTTTGATGTTCGGGGTTATACTCTTCATGTTTTACATATTTTTATGATTGCTTTCCTATTTTGGAACGCAAATGTGAAATCTCATTTAGCATGGTTAGAAATAAGGCAGTTTCGAATAATTCAATAGTTGAAGCATTGAAAAGTTTAATTATCTTCTTTGTTAAAGTTTGAATTGTTTTGTTTGCTAGATGTATTTATTATAGTAACTAGTAAAGCAGATTAATTTTTTTACTTGCACTAAGAGCATGCCATACAATTTGATATTACTCGCATATTTGTATTGTAAGTGGTTCCTGATAGTAATACTACAAAATCTAAAAAGACTATTTATTATTATTTTTTTAATTTAGGAACTATTAGTTAAATATGTATCTTAAATCAGCGGTGGTTGGAAGAAAATTACAGTGGTCCTCTGAAAAATCCAGGTATTTT
This sequence comes from Laupala kohalensis, assembly GCA_002313205.1. NCBI lineage: Eukaryota > Metazoa > Arthropoda > Insecta > Orthoptera > Trigonidiidae > Laupala > Laupala kohalensis. Next base: position 531,667 of record NNCF01126214.1, read on the forward strand.
CAATTTTTTATCTTCTGTTGTGGAAACGAGTTTGCTAACATATATTATAACGTCAAATTTATTCTAATTATATTTGAGAAACAGAAAGAAGAAAGAAAGAAACCATCCTTTGATATAATTCCAAGCCAATTAGGTATTTAGTAGTCTGTGTTATATGACTTGGATTTGGACTTGAACTGTGTGGTCTAAAAGGTTGGCGTCCGCTATTTGACTAAATATAAGAGTTGATAAAATGAATGTTTAACTAAATGTAAGTAAACAAACTTAATGCTAACATATATATGCAGAAGTTTCAAATCCCGAAGATGACAATTGAACAAAGTTTGTTTTGCTTCTGAACCACGAGATATTTTGACTTGTGTCATTTGCATCGAAATCACGGCACGTCCACATCGCTGCTCGTGACAACCATAGGAATTACTTTGAAGCTGTTGGATGATGTAACTCCTTGACTGCACAACATCGTAAGACACGGATGCTGTAGCTGTCTCTTATAC
>NNCF01126214.1:532312-571308 GCA_002313205.1 Laupala kohalensis
TATATATATTGGTTTGAGGGATGTGCACTTGTTGCTAAGTAAACAAATTTTTGTGTGATATGAAGCACTACCACTCCTGACCTCATTATATGTAGATACGCTACTACACGGAAGGCAGACGGAATTATAGTTGTGCCCTAAATATTACGTTGCAAACGGTGTGCATACACTCAAAGGGCATTAATTTAAAAGATATTACGTTATGAGGGTCGGATGAAAATACGATCGTTCAATATTTAGTACTTTCATGGTCTTGAAAATGTTATAGGGTCTTTCAATTTTGTCAACTATTATATTATTTCCTATCCATCTACTGTATTGAAAGTATCTAGAGAGCTGAGAAAGTCATCAGAGAGCATAAATCTTTCGTAAGAAAAAGGCATAAGTGGTTTGAATAAAGTGAATGTTTACTTTTTATAATGAATAAATATATTTATACAGTGTCTTTATAATGAATGTTACCCTTGAGATTGCCATAAAAGGAAAATTTTTGACAAAATGTAGTCAATTGGTACAGGAGCTTATAGGATTCTATTTTCCGCAACAAAAATTAATATAATATTGGCGACCTGACGTAATAGCGTGAAACGAAGTAAAACAAAATGGAAGAGGTTAAAAATTATTAATATTATTATAAATAATTATTAATTATAAAACGTGATACAAACAATATTCAATGTGGCGTTCACCATTTTACCAAATGAGGTTAAATCACACTATAGCATTCTCAACTGTAATTCTGCCATAATAAAAGGAATGTTATGGACATGTCAGGGTATCACATTTTTTGTAACTCCGCAAAATGTTTATGTTATCGCCAGAAACAGTGCTTTAAGGTTAACCAAAAGTCTCAGGGATTGAGGTCTGACAGGTCTGTCTCAGGGGTAGAGTGACCAATATATGTGGAAATGTCGACGATATCAGTAAGCATGCAAAGACGTGTTTAGTTGTGACCCTGCTTAAAAAATCTGTTCACGTTGAGTGAGATTGACGTGATCAAATCACGTCGGGAGTCAACAATTAATTATATTTATTTTGTCGGGGGTGATTTTATTTCATTACTTCATTGGTTCTCAACTGAACTGTTCCACAACGAAATTCCCTTCCAAATAAATAAGTTAAAAGATTAGGAGAAGAACGAGTTTTATTCTTATGAAAACTGAATGCTCGTAGAAATAAAATGTGTAACATAAAACGTGAAAAACTAATATGGTACCAACAACAGCAGGGCACGTCAAGAATCGTCAGCAAATTCCTGAAAGTACAATGTTTTTGCAGTAAACTCACGAATTTGGAGTTGTAGCCTTCTTGAAGTTTCACTTCACAGAGTTCAATCTGGCACTTAGTCGTTTGACTGAGTCCGAACTTGGATGTCGAGGGAAATTCGTCTCGGTTATCCGTGGGCTGGTCGTCGATAAAAACGTTTGACGCAGCGGTCAGCGCTTTCACATAGATCTGCTCCGGATGGGATCTCTGGTCAGAATCATTTCAAGTTGCGATAAACAAACTTATTTCACCTTGACAACCTTGTGATTCGTCCTTTGTCGCCGTTCTCGAACCTCCCTAACATCCGTGTTTTTATTTCTTGTCAATTATTCTTGCTTTGACTTCTAGTGAATTCTAAACAAACTTCACTTCTTAACTAGGAACGCGTAGATATTTGTTGTTCTTTGGAGTAAACAAACGTTCATTTGTCTTGCATCTTGATGTGAACACAGAATGTCTTTTGCGTGTTTACATGTACTATCTATGCAAGTTAATAAATAACATGGAATGATATTATGTAGTAGTTCTGAGTGTAGCATGTTAATATGTAGCAGTTCAGAAATATAGTATGCTGCTACACATGCTTTTCTCGTTCAGTGTTATTATGAATACGATGGCAATGAATGTGTTGGATAATATATTAAAGCGTCACAAAATGCGTTGAATTATTAGACCAGTATAATTAATTTGTTATTTTAGCTATCACTCAGAATTATTATTCTCCTGAAATCATCTATATATTTACCTTATTCATTATATTTTTTAATTTTCTCAACTGCTATTATGTGCTTGAACTTCTTTTTAAAGCAAGATTTCCACTGAACAATTTATCCTCATTAAATTATATTTAGTACGCAGACTACTTTTTATTTATCGCGTTTCAAAGTTCATTTGTAAATTACAAGAGTTTCTAGTAAATTTGATGTGGAACATGTAAGAAATAATACGTTAAAGTAATTTTGTGTCTGATCTATCGAATGATCTTCATCCAAAAGGTATAATGATGTAACGTAATGTAAATGCGTGTTTATGTTTCATGGTGTCCTTTGATTCGCGTCAGTTATGTACGTTTAGTCTGTCCAATATAGCAATAGGTACTGTTTTTTTAAACAAAAAGTCTGTCCTCATTGGTTGAAGAGAATCTTTTTAATCCCATTCTTTTTTAACATCCCTTCCTCAAATCATCAAATATTCATTCTCCGAGTGAAATGAGAGTAAACCGACACACGTGCGTCGCTCCATCTCTTCCGGGGTCATCAACCGAGCGACCCATCGACACTTCATCATCCGAATGTTGCCAATGACCGTCGGCGATGTTGGCGTGAGGGTGGATGGAGGGACAGGCGGACAGAATATGTCCCACTCGCCAGATGGCACGACAGGCGCTCGCTACATCGACCGGACAGCGGCCAACACCTCTAATCGGAATGTAGTACGATTCTAAGCGAACGGAGCGTGTATGCCGAATGATGACAGGAGCTCTGAGTTGAAATTAAAAGCCATCCAAACTTTCTGGATGCGGGTACTGAGCTAGTCGTGTTTTAAGGTATTATATTCGCGTTGACTGAAGTGTTAATGCAACTTCGAGTTGTAATTACTTAAATATTCGCAGTACTAATTTTTACTGTTGGACGAGGACAATTTTTTTGTGAATTTAAAACTCGATGATAAATTAGATTTTCGTTTAACTCTTTCTTTCACGAGAACAATATCATCTTCAGTCACTTGAAACGACTGCCGGTTTCAGTGGAACAGTATTTTCCGTACCGTAAAACTTTATACATGTTTTGGTAGTTCTTTTTCTTGGTAACTTTTTTAACGTCCAAAATTTAACTTTGTTTGCTCCAATAGAACAATGTGTCCTTTGGCCAACAAATGTATAACAAAATCACCCCCCCCCCAATTATATATTTATTTCAAGTGTGAAAGTAACCTCGAGTGTGGGGTTTCTTTGACAAGGCATTAAAATGCAAATTATGACAAAGATCCAACTTTGCGTTTAGGCTACTTACACATAATTTTGATAAAGAAATTATGTTTTATGCATTACACATGGATTTAATGAAAATAAAACGAATTTTTGATCAATTTTAATTTTTATTAAGGTATCACTTAAGTTACATTAAGGTACTATTATAAGTACATAATCAGTCTTATAATTTTCTTTGGAACTAGAATCAACTTTGGCAACATTAACAATCACCTTTAGTAATTATAATAAACTTGAACGATAAATTCGAGAAACAAAAGAAAAGAAAATATTAATCTGTATCCTCGCACACTATACTCTCGTAGGCAGGATTGGTCGAGCCTTTGTTACTCATGGCGCAGATCCAATTTTTTGCAGGTGATGCAGCATATCCAGTCTGCGACATGGTGGTACCGGAAACCACATACAGATGTAATAGAGGTTGGTGTCATTTTGATTTTTCTTTTTGCCCTTCTTCTGGCGGACGAAAGCACTCAAAAGAACATCTTCATCGGAAGCTATCTGGTCCTTCGCAAGGCCACGTGGGTTCGCTGCGCTAGCGCTTAAGCTGTATTTTGGCGCTTTGTTAAAGTAGCCCAAAAAACTGTCAAAGTTACCCGTAAAGTCAATTTAGCCCCGTTTTACGGAAGTTTTTGTGAATTATTCTTTTAAATGCCACTTAAGGTATGGAAATCTACACGACATTGTGTTGCTAGTTTCATTCACTTTATTGTAGTTGATTTTTTTCGCTATGTGTAACCCATAGTTGTATGAGGATATAAAAGAAAACCTGACCCGGCGAAAGCTTCTCCATATAAGCCCATAATAATTTAGAACCAAATAATTCAAAATTTTGCACTATAAGGGCGTAAGAATCTATCGTCATTGAATAGGGAATAGTTCAAACAATCATCTGAAACATTTTAGGGGGTTGTTTAAGTCTGATCACTCTGACAGATATACTACTTTATACATTCAGAGGTTGAATGAAATCTTGTCTAATCATTGACAAAAAATTCAATTTAATAAAAATCAAAAAACTTCAAATAAAAAGTTATTGTAATCAATAGTTTTTACGTTCCCGTTTAAGTTTGAGTGAGAAATACATTTACAGTGTCTGACATATTCAAATTAACATAATCGAAGTCATGGTGTCATTTGCAACTTCTTTAACTGATTTTCAACAGCGTTCATGAACGATGTCTTGAGGTGTGACCCAATTTTAGTGACAAAGGAATGGGTTTTAGCATATATTAAGAGATGTGATAATAATAAGATAAGATTTGGCACAGAGAAACGTGTAAAAATAAACATCATGTGAGGGAAACTGGAACATGAAGACAACATTCAACTAAATGACGAATCCGTGATCGCCGATCTTGACCCAGGCAATACTTACAACTATTTAGAGATTGAAGACAGTAAAACCATATCAAAATATTCTATGAAAGAAAAAATAATCAGTTGGGAATATTCCAGAAGGGTGAGACTTGTTTTGAGAAGTAATGTTAACCCCAAGAATAATATTACTGCAGTAGGATTTTTGGCAGTACCTGCAGTAGAGTATAACTTCGGATTTGTGGATACGGTAAAGCAAGAAATTTGCCAACTAGATAGGAAAACTCGGAAACTTCTCACAATGCACAAAGTAACATCCAAGAGCTGATATCGATAGTTTATCTGTATTACGTAAGGATGGAGGAAGAGGGTTCAGAAAATTGGCCAATCAGATTGTGAATACGGGAAAGGTTCTGCTGAAACATAAGGAATATCCATTTACAAAACAAGTCACTAAATCTGAGTACGAACATTCTGAACACGGTTAAACCTCTTGTTTCTGATGACTTGGAAAACACTCCTCACTTAACTGACAATACACGCTTCTCGACAGCAAATTACTTACGCAAAGAAAACAAAGAGAAATGGCGAAGCAAACCCCTTCACGGTCGGTACCTTCCAAAATTGGACCAACAACAAATAGACCAGGAAAAGACACACCTGTGGTTAAAAAAGGGTTCGATGAAACCAGAGACAGAGGCACTAATTATAGCCGCCCAAGATCAGACTACATGTATACGGCATTATAATAAGATGGTGCTAAATCTTCCAAACATGATAAGTGTCGTTTACGTCAGATTGATGCTGAAACAATGAATCATATTGTCTCGGAATATTCCATAATGGTTAAGAATGAGTACCTTCAACGCAATAACAATCCCGGTTCTTACCTCCATTGGCAGATACGTAGAGCTTTGAAAGCCTCTTACGTAAGCAATAATCATCCTATTAAAGATCTCTTTAAAAATACTAAACAGTGAAGTGCAGGAAATTGCATTACTAGGAACAGTTCATATCCTACCCAAGATACTTTGAAAGCTCGAAATTAAAAAGCTTGATCCTAAGGAAGCTGGTTGCAACCTGGGCTAGTTAACAAATGAAGCCGGCGCTAACATCGACAGTCGAGAAGAAATGATGAAATAATAATAATAATAATAATAATAATAATAATAATAACGTATAGGCTACAAAGCTCGAATTCAGTTATACAAAACGCGTATGTTATACATTTAAAAAATGGGAAAATGTTTTTAAAGGGTGCTATGAAGGTATTGTAATGTTTGATAAGACTAAGAAAATAGTTTAACTTGATTACTTATAAAATTTGAGTTCATTTATTATACTCTCTCTTCCATATTTCTATTTTAGTCCATTCTAATAATACGAACTCCTTGAATACCTCTTCATTTGAAGTAGGAACTTGTACACTGCGAGTGAAAATTTTGTTGAAGCAAGTACTGAACCTGCCATTATGAAAGTCACTGATAAAAATATGGGGGTATCTTGACGCAAATTTTCATATTGATACATCTCATCCCTAAATAAAAGTTACTTTTGGCAGATACGATTTTGCCAAAACTAGTTTTGAGCGTTTTGAAGGACAGAACTAGTATTGAGCATTATCACAAATAATGAAGTTTCAAGTACTTTAATATGATATATAATTTCTAGGGTAAAAATGTTATTTTCACGCACGAGACATTAACAAATGTGACTGATTTCAGCAGTTTAGTGTCTCTAATGTTCATATTGGTGTAAAATTTGTATTTCTCTCGTACACTCTCATTCTCTCATTTTTCACGATTTTAACGTCATGAGAAAAATTAACCTTTTTTTTCAAAATGAAGCTGAAAAAATAGTAATAACACACAATATTATAAGTCAATAAATTAACACCTTACACCATTTTTATCTACATGTATAACCATACCTGGACAGATAGGCGTCAATGCATTAATCGTTAATTAACGAAGTAAACGTTATGTTTAACTTTATAACTTTGAAGTTAATTTCTAAAGCCATTGACGCTTTTATTAACTTCCGTTAATGGAATTTAGTTAATTTTTTTAAGCATTGTTGCATGGTGGGTCAGAAATTTATCATATCTCTCATCGTCTGAACCGACAACCTGTAATTGCTCTAAGGCCATCCGAGGTGCCAGACCTTTTTCAGGAATATGGGTATAAGTGCTCGGACGTCGAATGCTTTTGCCTCGATGAATGTCTAGTGCTCAATACATCAGTGTGGTCAGATATTCCCCCACTGTGACCTAGGAAGGGCCTGAAATAGTAAATACTTAGGAGCACAACAGGTGACGGAAAAACGTAGAAACGAAGTAGTCGACGGGAAAGGGACACTGACTTTGAATTCAAAATCTAAGAGAATGAAAGTGAATAGAAAAAAGAATAACTATTATTAAGTTGATGACTTTTCTGAGGTATATGCGTTTAGTGCTTTTACTACATAAATTAATTGTATATTACGTGCAAGTAAACATTATAGTACCGGTTGAAGGTTTTCACTGGAAAAGATATGGGGTAAACGTTATCTCCCTCATAATCAGTTGAAAATTTTCATACGTTCATGAAGGGAAAAATGCACCTTATGAAAAGTGATCTCGCATGTGGAATATATTATCTTGCTGCTTCAAATAAAACAATCTAGAAACACAATACATATAACTTATGTTTTAATAACTTTTGAATCCTTTTGAATCCATGACTGATAAGTGCTAGTTATATAAAAGCTTGTAAAAATATACTCGGGATGAATACTTTTCTACCAATCCAAACATAAAAACACTATAAGTGTGTAACTGCCATTTCTCTTATTCGTCTCATACGAAAATACAATTTCATGCGTACTAAATGAAAAAAAAAAGAAAAGAATAGAATTGTCTTCGAGTACAAAAAGTTTCATTCGTATAGAGTGTACAACATTAGTTTTGGACAACTCTCTTTTGTCAGAACTAGTTTTGATCATTTTGAAAACACTCAAAACTAGTTCTCGCAAAAACACATGTGCCAAAGCTAGCGTTTGAGCGTTTTTTCTTACAATGACCGAATTCGGGTTTTGTGCGTAACATATACGCATTTCATTCTCTTCTCACAAATCATTGTGGAGTCTCTTGGATAATGAGATAGTAATACATCAATAATACACGCATGAGTACTATATTATACATTTGTACTACATAAAACTTGTATTCAGTTGATGAAAATTTTGGTTAAGTTCGTTTTATGTTATGCGGAAATATCATTGGAGAGGACAATCATGGAAGACACAAAATAATCAAATTTTTATAATATTTACCTCCTAACACTCAAGACTTGAAAGAATACATGTTCATATTTTAAGTAAGCCAGGTAGCGTTAAAGGGGTGGGACAATTAATCAGCTAGTATTTAAACAAAATGCAAAAATAGAGATGTTACTATGTTTCAAATAGCATTTTTGTATATGACCTCTCATTTTACTTTCTAGCTGTCATTTGTGAACACATTTATTTCCTTCATTTGAGACTGTGGTAATTCTTCAGAAAAATTCTTAAAGCGTACTTCATAACATGGGACTAGATAACAATCCCAACTTTCCAATCTCTCCAAAGGATGACAATGGCAGATCGCGACGACTACAGAAGCGATTGCGAACGAGTCTCGTAAAAAGTCGACAGTGGCTGCATCGGACGGTGGAGTGACACACTGGGGGAAGTTAGACAGAGTAGGAGGTGGAAGTGTATCCTGGGAGTAATATAACTTGGAATTTCTTCTGTGTATTTCCTTCAAAAGTTGATGTAATCTTTTCTGGGAATAAAGAAAAAAGCTTTCATCGTTGCTATATTTCGAGTTATCTTGATATTTAAGTTTCAACATCTAACTACTTCCAATTATAATTTATAAATTAATTGCTTGCCAATTGTTTTAGATTTTTCTGCCGTTTTGCCAAACTGCTGGTCGACATCTGCGGTATCAATGAAAAAAACAAAAAAGAAGAAAAAAACATGAAGGTTAAAATTTGTTTTGTTGTCATTAATTTGTTATGCTCTCCTTAATATTATTGTAATAATTAATCTCGAATTTAGGAGTTATTTTGATACTTACGGTTTTTAAACAATATTTTCCGAATAATTTAAAGATTTTATAATAATACGTATTTGTGAAATAACGTTTTTGTATTCCATTAAATACAAAATTTGTTGATATTCCGATGATATTATAATACGTAAGTAACTATTTTTATGCTTATCTCAGGAATGTGCTGAAAAGTTAAATCAGCCTTTGCCTAAAGGCCATTAATTGGAATAGATGGAATAATCCCTTGCTTGCTTCCGGAGAGTAAATTCGTATATTGTCCAAATGGTCATACGCTATTTGTAACCGCATTTTTGACAATAAGTTTATTATTATTATTTACGAACATATGTTTTCTTTTTACCATTATCTACAAACAATTTCAACAAATATAAATTATATCTGTAGAGCTATTTCGTAACGCCGGCATGCAAGCATTCTTTTCCTTTTCCGGTAATCAAATTGTTCGTGTATTTTAAATTAAGGAATGCAGAATATGTTCGTTAAGAGCTTACATTAGTATCACTATCTGCATTATGCATAGTTATTATTGATAGAAGTTCATTATACCTTATCAACAAACTATGGTACTTGAAATGAAAACATTGATACTGTTCTGAATTCAACTGATTATAATTGTAAGAAGATTTTTTATGCTGGTTTAGTATTAATGTTTTACCTCTTTAATTCAAAGACAATATGAAATCAATTGGCAGGATTGTCAATATTGAGCATTAGTTTGGAGACTGACATAAGTCACAAAATATTAATCACGTAAATTTACATCGCAAAGACAATGAGTGACGGGGCATTTTTACTTCTCCAGCTGTTCTAATGCTTGACAGTTAAATAACATAAACTTATCCGTATTTGAAATTTGTTTGCATAAAGTGTCAAACTGCAAAAACACATTGTTTGTTCAATATTCTCAAAATATTACATCAAACACGTTCAATTAAAATAATCAAATACAGCATACAAATCACCCGAGGGATAAAAATCGGTGTCAGCGTGATTGCTGATTACCAAGTCATCCCAGGTTCGATACCCGGACGGTGAAAGATATTTTTTTTGTAGCTTTTCATCTCCTTGTCTCAGTTTAAATAGCTGTGGCGCGTGAAAAGTTCATCCTCTGCGGTTAACAACCGTAGTTGTAACTTGGATACAGCAATCTGGATTCTGTCTAGACGCAGTTCCTCCTATCCCAAATTCACGATGTCGCTAGTGAGTAAACTCACAAACTGAGTCTTACCAGCACTCGTTACCGTGGTCGTAAGTTGGCCTAATCGAGAATACAAAACAAATGATGTTTATATTAATTTCAAGACTCTTTAACCAACTGTCCGAATTTAATTTATTATTATAACACTATTTTTGTTACAAATTATGGAAAACGACAGTCGGACACAAAATTGAAGAATCATACAAAAACTAGGTGGAAATATTTTCAGAAAATCGCGAGCAAAATGTTTTCCAGTACATTAAAACCAAGGAAACAGCAATATTTTAAAATTCTTATTTCTCGGAAGTAGGGAAAAATTACGAATTAAGTTTCTCAAAATTTACGTCTACTGAATACATCGATCCACGGATTCATTTCCGAAACTAATGATAAACCCTAATTCATATTCAAATCTTACTCTGAAGTTTCGAACATCAATATGTCTACTCACACGTGAAAATTATGATAGCTGGTAAGTCAAAGATTCCCGATTGTCTGCTTTTGTAATAAAATATGAACAAAATTGAAAGTTGTCGAAAACTCGAACATTTAAGGCCGGGAGGTTAGATGTACACATTTTTCGAACAAACAGAAAAAATATTGTCAGTTTTTCTTTCTTTCAGTACTTTTAATATTTGAGATGTCCTGTAGACACTTATTGTTATGCAATCTACAATTGTCTACAGTACGATATGGCGTCAGTAGTTATCTGATGGCTCAATCCATTTCCTCTTTCTTATTGTAATCTCTTTCATAATTCCTACTTAGCTCACAGCCTATCGACGACCATACCTAGCAGTGATGAGGATATGTGATTGTACGAGTGTTTCAAGAATTGAACCATCGACATTAACTTTCACAGAACAGAAAGTTGGAGTAGTATAAAATAACAAACTGTTAAAGTAATGACGTCAATCTGAGCAGGCACCTGAAGGTTTCGCGTAGCTGAGGGCTAATCTAGCACATCGATTCTTCACGGTAGCTACGCGCAGTCGTCGTGGTATTAAATCGGCGATATTCGGCATACACGCGTAAAAGTTAATGTAATTTTATATTCTGTGTTCCCTTGACCTTAGGGATTAAAAGTCGCAAGGCAGGGCTGTCGACTGTGGGACCATCGAAGCGATCTACTGGAGGAAAATGGAATTACTCGCCGGGGTAGCCGCGGTGAGCTGCGAGAGGGCTGACGGGAGACGGATTTAGATGGCTACGGGAGATCGTTGCGAGGGGCGATATAAGACTCAAGGTTTCTATGTACTCGAGAGCAATTTCTGATCAGAAATTCATCCTTGATGTTAGCGAGTACTTTCGCTAACACTAACCCTCCCGATCAGTACCGCCTTCCTATAATTTAAAAGAAAATGGTGAATGATTAAATTTGGATCGTTTGTTTGAAAAAAATTTCATAATAGTATGTTTACTTTTTTACTCTTTCTAAACTTAATACAACTACACAATCATGGTAGGAGCAACATTGAATATATTGATAAAGTATACTGTTACAAAAGAACCGCCACCGCCATGACCAAAACAGTGCTACAGCGCCTCTCCACACTCTCTTCACACCAAAAGAAATTAAGGTAAGTCAGAACAAATCAGAATCAAGGTGAAACTTACTCATGAAGATTCAACTTAGTATTATGCATTACGTCAGCGTGTATAATTAAATATTTTAAATTCGACCAAAAGAAACAGACCATTTCCTGTACAAAATGTCAATATTTTGAAAATAGTAATGCAATTTCACACATGTGAAGGAAATAGTCTTTATTTGGGTCGAATTTAAATTTATTCAGGTTAGTTTTTGACCATTTGAATAAGTTCAGACTCAGTTCGCCACCTTCACACCAATTGACTTCGCTTCAATCAAACTTGATTTATGACTCATTGGGATTCGGCGTGTTAGAATCTTCTGCCGTCAGACATGAATAAACGATCAGACAAGATGGACGTCGAAGTATTAAACATGAAAGTGAAGGAAAATATTGATGTGCTTCTAATTATTATACCATTTACAATAACTATTAAACGCACTCTTCAAAATTTAGTTCATAACTTTATCTTTTGCTGTGATAGACTTTCTATGATTCGTATCCTGTTTCGAAACTTCACGTCCCACCAGCAGTGTTACAAATGGTTCCTCACTCATTCGAAAAAAAATATAGAATTTCTTCTCGCCGTTCGGAAGGTCGGAATATAATGATGAGAGATTTTTTGTTTAGACCGTTTCCTTCTGCGAAACAATATTGTTAATTATCCTGATGAGAGCTCAAAAGCAAATGAGAGATAGATTGATTCGGATTGACTTTATTTGACTCAGCAAGTGTGAAGAAATGGTGGTCGCGAATAATATTCACCTTGATTCTGATTGAACCTGAAGGGAACCTGAACAAACATACTGATTTTCGTGACTTGTAACAGTATTAGAGAAAACCTTCACAATTTGGAGAGAAGCATGAAAGAAGAAGAGCGACTGAAGTACAAAACCTGAGAGCGTGAAGCCGACGTGTGACGTGACCGGGGAACAGCGGCTCAGCGCTCAAGAGAGAAAGGTAGCGTGGGAGAAGGCCCGACGTCCTGCAGAAGACACTTAAAAGGTATCTGCTCTTCCACACAGCCGTTCCGCCGCTACATCACCACATCGACCTTCTGGAACTGCGTGCTTCACTCTCTTACTCTGCTTCTTTTATAGCCAGTCACGAGGAGGAGGATAATAATTCTATTTTCATCTTCGTATAAACATTTACACATACAAAGGAAGATGGTACTACAATTATGCAATTCACTAAATTTATTAAGGGAATATTTTGGTATGGAAATTTTGCATGAAACTAAAACATTTGTAAAAAATAAAATTGATATATTCCTATCTAAAGTCACTCATTAATAAAGTCACTTAATTACTGAAAATATTTTACAACGATTTCAAGAAGCTTTCAAAAAATATCTTAACATAAAAGTGAACTCTAGAAGTGTTTATAGCAAAGAGATTCGTACGAAAATCTCGGCATGCATCTCTATGAAGTGAAATTGTGTGATTAGACGCACAGCAGTGCGATGTACACCTATTTGCAGTGAAAAACACCATCTTAATACCTAAAAAAGTGCCTCAAAGAGTTCTAGCTCAAACTTTCTCTCGAGTCGATTTTCTGAAGCTGTTTCAGATAGTGAAATATTCATAAAATGTGACAATATTTCATTTTAAACCCCAGAATTATCTTAATGTGCTCTTCATAGTGCTAGATATGTATCTAAATGACGTACTTACAGTTCGTACAAGTGAAAAGTTCAGAAGAATATCTTTTAATCTAGGAAACAATGTTTCAATGGATTGACTTGAAAATAAAAATTGAAATGGTATATTCTGCCATGCCCATATTTTAGATTGTCGATAGTAATAGTTGTAGTAGTTCAAAGTTCTTTATTTTCCACAAATAAATGAATTACTAAGAAAGCAATTATTGTACATAATATTACAATAGAAATAATACAGAAATACAATGTAGTTTACCATTTTACAAGAAATATCAATATAGAAATACCACTTACGTTACAGAAAAATTACATTTAATATATTACATTAATTAGACCATTTAACAAGAAATATTTCATATCGTAAGAAATATTTATTAAGAAATTTTACGTACGTTACAGAATCAAATATGTTTTAGCATTTTACAAGAAATGTTACTTGAATAAAAAAACGTACGTTACAAAAATAAACAAAAGAACGAATATGTTTTCACGTCTTACAAGAAAGATTAGTTGAGATAAATCATGTACGTTTAAAAAAATGTAACATCTCACAAGAAATATTCATTGAGAAATAACACGTACATACTTTACAGAGAAAATATATTTTACCATCTTACGAGAAATTTCAAATGACGTTGCCACATATGGTACAATACCATCCATAGTTCAACATACTAATGTATAAACCTATTTTACCTTTACAAGTATTGCAACTTGATTATTTGCGAATATTTTTGTAACCATAATTAACACTCCTTTAAGTTTATTTCAACTTGTCAGAGGGAGTTAAAATTGACAATCTCTTTTTTTTATGTACAAAATTAATCATGATTACATAACACATTCGTAATTTAATAACATACTTTGAAAAAACGAAAGAAAAAATTTCTGGTTTGAAATTATGCCTATCATGTTCCTTTTTCCTATTATGTTTAGTTCACCTAACATTGTTATATTATAGCTTTTTGCTATGTAGGTCACATTAGACAAATTCAATCTATACCATCATTTTTTTCTTTTCTTCTTCACTTCCATTGAATTAGTTTTTGGTGTTGTAGTAACAATTTTTTCAGTTCTTCCTTCCTTTCGTGTTTATCCTTAATCTCAATTATATCATCCCATATTTTGTTTAAACATTTCGGACTTAGGATTTCAATTGTTCTTTCCCCATATTTGTTGAATGCAATCGGAATATTGTAGATATTTTTTTCTGCTGTCATACCTATGTTGGAGCCTGTTTAATTGTTTATTATAATTTACATTGTTATTTATTATTTCAAGTAAGTACATTTGCTTGATATTGAGTAAATTCCTTTTTTGGTAGGTTTCTTCTACATTCTGTCCACTTACTCTCATCAATCTTATTACTGTGTCCTGTAATACTTGAATCGGTCTTATATATGATGCAGATGCTGACCCCCACGCAGCTATGCCATATCTTAATTGAGATTCTATCATAGATACGTAAATATTTTTTATTGATTCCTTGTTCATAAATTTTTCCACATTGGATATTTTCCAATAACAAAATCTTATTTGTCTTATCAGTTCTTTAATATGTTCATTCCATATGAAAAATTTGTCAAATATCAATCCCAAATGTTTCAGTTTTTCCACTTGATCAATTACATATTTGCTGCTGCAATTGACTATTTTTTATGAATACAGTTTATATTATGATGTATATCTTTTACTTCTCTTTTCATATAGTGCGTTGTTATATGTAGAAGTTTTGTCTTTTTCCTATTAAGAATAAGGGTTTTGTCATGGAACCATTGCTGTAGAATATTGAATTCTTCTTGTAAATTTTGTTTTGCTTTTTCAAGCTTTTTACTAATAGCGAAATCAAGAAGTCACCAGCATATCCATAGTATTTACATTTATTGAAGCATGATTTGACACCATTAACATATATTATGAACAATAGAGGTGCCAGAAAACTTCCTTGTGGAATTCCGGTTGTATTCTTTTCCTTCTGACTAAAGTGTTCACATATCTTTACCATGTATTCTCTATTACGAAGATAACTTTCCAGAAGATGATAAATTTTGCCTCTCATACCCATTTCCTCCATTACCTCCAGCATTTTTCTTTTATCTACCATATCGAATGCTTTATATAAATCAATACATAGCAGTAATACATCTTTCCTTCATTGAGATTTCCATTTATTTCATTTGTGATTTTTTCCAGTAAATCTGTTGCGCTTTTTCCCTTCTGGTAGGTATACTGGTTTTCTATGATTAAATATATTCCTCTACATAATTTTGCATTAGATCTGTTAGGTATTTTTTGTATACCTTTTCTACCGTAGATAAAATAGATATTGGTCGGAAATTATTGAAGTCCATGAATTCACCACCTTTGTAGATTGGTCTTATTATTGCCGTTTTTAGAATTTTCCGAGAATCTCTCCTCTTCCATACTTTTATTAATAATTAAGACAATTAAAGGTATCATTTTTTTTCATTTTCTATTATATTTTCAGTCTTAAGCATTTCCACTCCTGGTGCTTTCTTTTTATTAATATTTCTTACGATTTTATTTATATAAGTACTTGTGACTTCAGGAAAATAAGAAGTTCTATATTGATTGGTTTCCAGTCATACCAACATTTTTATCGCATTTGTGTATTTTAGTTTCTATATTTATTCTAAAGGTTGTTGTCATTTTATCAGTAATGTTTTTTTATTTTCCCTATACCTCCAAGATTCTTTACTATTAGTTAATCTATATTCCCTTTCTTTTTCCTACCCATAAGTTGATTGACAATTTCCCATGTTTTTGTCGAATCTTTTTTGTGTTCTACAAATAGATTTTTATAGTACTCCCTTTTCTTTTGGAAGATTAACGAGGTGATCTTGTTTCTTAAACATTTACAATCATTCCTAATTATTTCCTTTCTTTCTTTGTACTCCTTGGGTATGTTTTTTCACAACCTGAAGGTCTCATCTCTATTGTTCATCATATTAATAATATTTCTATCTATACATGGTTTAATGTTTTCTACTTTTCTATTCCTTCTAAAAAATTTCACTTACATGGATTTTTTAAACCAGTACACTACAATATCATAAATTTCATTTGCAGAATTTTCTTTAATTCTGTTTAAATATATACGTCCCAAATTTTTTGTTAATTCTTTTTGATCCAATTGAATTTATCGACTCTTATTTTCTTCTGTTTGATCTTTTATTCCATTCAACAGTTTCATGCTTATTCTTAAGATTTAGTGATCATAAATCTTAGTTTTAATTACAAAAGGATATGCTTTCTCAAATTGACCACTTACTGCTAAGTGATCAATGCATGTACTGTTTATTTTGTGTAATCTAATTTCCTCTCTTGAGGATTCAGTGATAGTTTGATGAAGTTTATATTCCGTAATAAAGTTAATGTATTCTTGGTTAGTTTTATTTATAGCATAATATTCAATATGTATATTTCCCCAAAAAATTTTGTTGGTTTTTAATTTCCTTCAATATTTCTTTTAATTCCTTCATAAATACCTTGATTTCCCCTTATGGAGGTCTGTATATCGCCATAATTGTTATAAAACAATTCTTGTTGATTTTTAGATTTCCTATTATAGATTCAAAACTTTTCATTTTCATCTCAACTATATCGAAGCCAGTAGTAGTAGAAGTATAATGTCTTAGAGTGACATAAATATTATATTGAGTCTACGAAAACTCCATAGAAATTCAACCTCTCAAAGGTTAGCAGTTATAGTATATTGATCTTCGAAAGAAAAATAATAAATAGGCAATGGTTTTATGAAAATGTATTTTTCCACCTCGTTGACTTTAGATAATATTATTATTAAATCACGCGATAGTTATATTCGTTTTACAATGATTTTATCACCTATTTCTTCTGACTATTTCTCCTTATTGCATTATCTCTCGATAATGAATAATGCCATCTGGAGGGTAGTGTTTCTCTCTAGTTTGTGAACGTTCTACTGTGTTACTGGATGTATTTTTTATATAGAGCCTTTTTTCTGAAATTCTTGATAAAGTCACAAAAGTTACACAGAAGTTTGTATTTTCAAAGGACAAGTATTATATTGACAATGTCAGAATATGTATGCTTCGGATTAATTCATACTTTATACATTTCATGTCAATATTATTTTTACTTTTCAAAACATTCAATTTGTGCAGAAAGGGTTGAAACATTTTCAATATAAAATGAACAGGAACATTAATTGTACTGCTAGAAAGAGGCAGTCTTGTTATTACTTTCTTGTAGTTTCTTCATATTCTTGGAACAATTCTGTACCGTCTTCACTTTCATTATCTCCTTCAAGAAGTTGAAATACGTCTTTTTGGATCACCATCACATTACTTTAACAATGAAACGAATTAATTATTAGTGTTCCAAAATATAGTTTATCATTTTTCGTATTATTTTATAAATATTGCTCATCAATACAATTTTCTACGTATTTCATCTGAAAAGAACGCCAAAAATATTTGTAACTCTAATTCAGTTAATAAAATTATACTTCATTGATATTACTTGTCATCACTAGTTAATTTCCAATTCCTTAGTTTTCTGTCTACTTATAAGACAAAATATAATCTGAATACGAAGGTTTCGTATAATTTAAGCATCGTCCAGTTTTTGAAGTAGACTCATACCCAACTTTCCATAATTTTTTGCATCATCCTCGCTGCATTTTCGTTTTTTTGTGTCCTCCGCATCATGATGCATTGCTTTTACTAACATAATTATATCTCATTCATTTTCTGTTGAACCAGAAGATATGAATTCTATTGGGTTCTTGGTACAAAAGTTGACACTTGACAGGATGCAAATCTAGAGGTGCACAACTTAAGCCAAATTAATTAGAACAATTTACCGTTCGAAAGAAATTGAAAATAAATTACCTAAAAAGCAATGTAATGAATAATTATTCTCATGTTTGAAAAGCTTACCTAAGAAAATTTTTATGATAATAATAAATAGACCTATAAATGTGCAGAGTAAAGTTTAGTGCGTCCATTTAAAAGATGAATATAAATTATAAATTGGCGTTTAGAAACAACATGGAGAAGAAAAAAGCGAACCCGATGACCTATGAATAGAATTAAGTATTTTGGTATTATCGACGTACCAATAAAATATGAAAATGTATCTTCTTTTTTCGTCTTTAACTTCTCAAGCAAAAGAATCATACAACGGATCGCGTAAGTCGATTGAAGAATTGATATCCGATATCGCACTCACAAACGGTCATCCACACTCAAGAGATATTTGTGCTCTCATACTACCACTTAGCAACCAACAAAATACCTAATAGAGGTTATTTTTCATAGCTACAATGATATGCTTGAAAATAAAGAGAATGGGTCATTGGTGTCAAATCATTGTCTTTATCTATTCACACGCTCTGTTTTAAATAAAGTTTCCATTTTTGATTTCTTAATGTTTTTCTTAGAACACATGTATAGGAGATGGAATAAAATAAAGAAAAAATGCACCAAATGAAAATAAGAAATGTCATATTGTTAAGTTATGTATATTTCCGTGTGAGTAAAATTTTAAAAATTAATCTTTAAGTATATTTTTAATATTAGAATTTTGATATGATGCCTTCTTTAATTTCTGACAATAAATAATTTCACTCTACCCACGAAATTATGATAAAAAGGGAGACATAATCGTTTTATTAGTTTTCGTGGTTTTTTAACTGTGTATTACGTGTTCACTTTAAGAAAGCTCCGTGAAGACAAAAATATGGACAAAACAGAGTCAATCTAAAATAATGTATAATTGATCAATCCTTAAGAAACGTCAAACTCAATATCCACAAGAAACGTCAATAAATTAAGGCGCTGTAATTTTCCATACAGTACGTTGGTATCACTTTTGAAAAACTTTTATCATTTTCATTATTTTGGCACTGTAATTTAAAACTAAAATATCTTTTACAACTCCAAATTTCATCATCACTTATCGTTTATCTCATAAATAATTGATAACAATAATTCCTCTTTTTTCTCGATCTCCCTGCCTTCTCATAAAATATCTTCATTCTATAGTGAATAGAATTTTCATATGTAAACCTCTTTTAAGATTTTCTTGTTTGCTAGCTTGTTAGATGATATTTATCACTATTAATATCATTATGGTAATTAAATGTTTGATCTCTCTTCATTTGTAAAACTTCATAGAAGAAGACTGTATATCATGCAATTTTTTATTATATTTTATTTCAAGAACCTGTAATTGTGTATTATGTTTTACCTTCCATCTATTGTGCATGTAACCTACTATACCTTAAACATCCACTGTATTGTTACTTCCAAGTACACCAATCATTTCCTCAGTTCCGGTTAATCAATGCTCAATTCTTATCAATAGCTATAGTTTTTATTTGATGTATAGTATTATAAATCCTATCACAAGATTCTAAATTTCCTTTAGATGTACACACGCTCTTTACTGAATTTGGAATCATTATTCTCTTAAATCCTTTATCTTAGCTATGTTACAGATCCTCTTAGTTCTCTTGTTTAACTAATAATATAACAATTGTGAAAAGATGTATACTTACCCTTTCCTCTTTTTCATCTAAAGCTATCAAATAGTCCGTATATTTCAGAGAATAAGGTTAATCATTGAATTTATTAGGTCGTTCGAGAAGCGTGATAACAAAACTGAATTTTCATTAAAAACAGAGTTAGAAAGACAAAGATGGTTCGAAACTGTTTTAAGAACGTAAATTAAAATTGGAATATATTGCAAACATTTTCTTCAAAGAATTCTATTTCCTCTTTTCTAAAATTATGTTTATTAAAATATGTAAAGAACATTAAGTCAAGCATATAATTTTAAGTGTTTGAAGCATAGTTTTTTTTTGTAAAGAATTCCCATTGAAGGAATTCCCAAAGAAGGAAAATGGAGAAGCCAAAACAACAGGTGGGAAGAAGAGGCACATTTGTGTGTCTATTTAGAGAGATTTTCCCATTCATTTTATGATGTTTTCCCTAGAGGCAATTTTCTTGCAAAGCAGGGTTACATGAGAGTCAGCTCGTCTGTTAGTCTGCCGCAACGACAACCCACGCACACCGGCGCGGCGTCGTGGCGGCTCCCTCTCTCCAGATGCGAGATTGAGCACGCGTCTTCACCAGAAGGCCACCTCACTCCAGAGGTCATGTCAACCCCTCAGCTTTCGCTTCAGAGAGCGTCCCACAGAAAAATACAGGGGTGCCCATGCTCCATTACACTACTTATTGTTCATTAACTACCACTAACTCCCATAGGATTAGTAGCTTTCCTCTACACGATGGGGAAAACAGTGTGATTACATTTATGCGATGTACTACATAGATTTTTAGACTTTCTCTTAACTACACCCTCTTTAAAAATCACGAATCATCATTAAGTAAAAGATTTTGCATATGGCCTACTTGAAAGGTTAACGGCCAAAATAATTAATGGGGATTGGATTTCTTGCTGTTAGGTTAGAAAAAAATTTTCATTGTACCAACGTTTCCATACCAACGTTTTGTTATACAACCCTGTGAATAAATAGTCGAAACTTTGAAAAAATCCTATCCGTAAAAGCGTTTTACTGAATTTGATGATAATTATTAAAGAAAGTGATGTTAGATCATGGACAATTTTGATTGAGTACGTCAGATACAGATTGTGTTCCACATTGTACATTTCTAGAACCTCTTAGATTTTAATGCAAAACTTCAACTCACGGATGATCTCTTTGTGGAAATAACTAATCGATTACTGCAAGATTCGAAACTCGATCATGGACGCAGCGAGGAGAGGGTTGGAGGTAAAAAGAGCTCTTGCATTGCCTGGCATCTGAGTTAATGTTTAAAATATCCACATAAGGGAAAGTGGAAAATTTGTAATATATTTTTAATTCAGAAACTATTAAATAAACTTTTATTTGATTGAGTGAAGTAACATTAATAATTGGAACATTCTTAAAATCGTTCTGAGCATTACGTTTTCATTGTATTATTTCCTCAAATGTAAGTACTGCAGGCTACTCACTATTAATTTCGTTGAGCGTTTTAACAACTGAGACAATAAAAATTTAAAAATACTACATATGTTAATTTCAGTGGAACACCGGGCCTCATTGCCTGAGTCGTGTTACACCTAAAATATCATGAAGTAAATGAAGTTATTGTTTTGACTCTTTGAATTATTTATTGAAAAATAATATGAGGTACTTGCTGTTGTGGAACATATTTGTTTGATGGATCGTCTTAATAGTAACCATATTTGGGAAATTTAATATTATGAGGCCTATCATTGTGACTTCACTCTAAAAATGGTTTTTAAAAGAACAAGAAATTACTGATAATTGGCTTAATGTGGTATTAATGAATTCTCTCAGTGCGAAATAAAAGAAAGCTCTTGATATTCACTAAAAATTTATGAAAGTAGTGTTATAAGTAAAAGCATTTGAATAATAAAATGGTACACGTTTCTTTAAAAAGTATTTTTTAAACATGAGTTTGGTCATGTTTCGTGTATTGTAGAAAATAGCAAAGTTGATAAAGTTTCATCTACTGAACTGGTCAACTTCAACAAAATTCGAAAACATACATGATTTTTTTAAAGACATGTAGATTCGACAATCAGTTTACAAAACAATTATGGTACATGATCAATTTTTCAGAGATAGACGTCTTATACTTATGTTATAACACAGTATTTGAACGGTACAGCGTCACACCCTGAACGTTATTAATAGAATCATGCTTCTGGAAGCTCCCTTTCAATGGGAAGAAGATCCATAGATATAGGGATCATGACTGTGAACAAGTTCTCTATCATTCAACTGACGCACGGAGTGTTATCATAAGAATAGAAATATAGAGGAATTCTATGGATACTCTTAGTTAAATAACAGAAATTATTAAGTGAATTTCAAAGTTTCAAATTGTTTTTAAACTTCTTGTTACAATTCATTCAGGCTTTCAGTGCTATGATGAAAAAAAAAAGTTTTACTTTGTCAAATAATTAAACCTTTTTCGTCGGCGTCGACTGCGACTACGGTATCTACACAAAAGATAACGAAAAAAAAAAGGTTTGGGTTTTGATTGCATACATTTTCTCTTGTTTTATTGATTTCACGTGATCGGTTGTGCAACTTGGGCAGACGAATATTCGAAAATAATTTGCAAATTAAAGCAACTTATAAAAGAAATAGTTCATATTTAAAATGTAAGCTATGTTCAAACTACAGGCAATGTTTGTTATGAAACTTTTCAATTGATTACGTATGACGGGATGATATAGGGTTCTTACAAAAAGTCATCTTTCAATATATGATAGAGTGATATTTTAGGTTAATCCAACAGTCACGACTTTGTCAGATAAATTCCATGGAAGTAAACAAATTAATCATTTATGGATTTTCATGAACCAGGTTTCTCTAAATGATGTTTTAGAGGTAAGTAAAAAAAAACAATATGTTAACATAAAAACATAATGGTATACTTGGAACTAAGGTTGAGTTCAGATATCTTTCCCAACGATAAAAATAGTTTATTTTATTGTAATATATTTTATTAATATAGTCATAAACGCATGCGTTAATAAACGCGGCAATATATTTAAATATCTTCCTTAATAAGTGTGAATTTCACAGGTTGATTATTAATCGATAATACAAATACCTCCTTATAAATGTACAATAATAACTAGTATCGTACACAAATGTTGATGAAATAGTACAGTAAGTAATTAGATGTCGATTTTTTATACATTTCAGGGAGTATATATTATCTTTGTTTTTTTAGTACATATTGATTTAGTAAGAACATTTCGGAATTTTTCAGGTTTTCTCATTATTACATTTTATGTGTATCTCTGTTTCCACTCCAATACACAAAACACACGTCTGGAAAAATAAGTATCACTCCCTTGAATTCTATTTTCCTTAGAGGGAAATTATTCGGTCCTCCGTGAGTGGATTACAAAATCTCTTATTCTCATTGTGTGTTTATGACTCATTGCTTTGATTGCAATCATCTACATTATTGTCATTATGGAGCGAGACTCATTTGTACTTTCGCATCTGAACGATACTTGTGAATCTTCTCAGCTTCATTCGCGAAGTATTGAGTACAGTGTAATCCCTTAGCATCTTCTCTCCTTTCCCTGTTACTTCATTTAGTTATTGCAACTGGTATTAACCAAAATATTCTTTCTATTCCTTATGTTCTCCAGATTTTCTCTTAAAGGGAAGGGGGTAACACGAGCTATTACAGATATTACACGGGATACAGAATTTGCGAGTTTAGAGAAAATAAAAACGGAAACAGGAAGAGAGAGAGAGAGAGTGGAAGGGATTCGTAATAATTAGTTATTCCCATATTTCAATGAGAACATTTCAATAGATTATGGATGCTTTATGACGAAATCCTGCATTCTCTAATGCAAGTCTTCTGTCCTCTAATCTGTTTTCAGAAGAAAACTGATTTGTCTGAAGAGTTGTTCATCGACTGAAGAGATGAGTGGGCACCCCTGTCTTCATCCCTTATCTGTACCTTCCATTCTTCCTCCTTCGCCATTCATTCCTTCCTTCCGCCCAGTGTCGTCATCCCTCTCCTAACCACCTCCGGAGCCACCACCACCGCCGCCTCCTCCGTGCTAATTAGACCCACCCGCGGCAAACAGTTTCTTGTTGCAATTAAAGGCGTTAATTTAGTTCCTCGACGAGGC
The DNA here is from genome assembly GCA_002313205.1 of Laupala kohalensis. NCBI lineage: Eukaryota > Metazoa > Arthropoda > Insecta > Orthoptera > Trigonidiidae > Laupala > Laupala kohalensis. The sequence continues at coordinate 556,145 of NNCF01126214.1, forward strand.
GCCAAGAGCGCTAGCTATGGCACGGAGGAGATGATAGGAAGGTGTAGCAATGGGAACTGTCTAGTACATCGTTGAGCAAGAGGGAGTTGAAGTGATAGAGGTGGAAAAGGAGGTGATGAGGATGATGACTCATAGATGAGATGATTGTTCAAGAGAAGAGTCGCTACTATGAGTCACCTCGCAAGCACATCATAATATCCTTATTATATCAATTGATTATAGCAAAGATGTAAACAAAATATATAAATCATTGAGAGCTAATTACATTACGATCTAATAAATAATTTTATACGGTAATGCAAAGACAAAAGATATTGGAAATATTAATACCTACAAATATGATTGTTATTGTGCAGAAAGGACAGAAAATTGATAGGAGTTGTTGAGAAGAGAGGAAAAACAAACCTAAGAAAGAAAAGAGTCCAAATGCACATTAATGTTTGCGAGACAGGCTAAAGATGTTAGACTTGACTGAAAGTGATCGTGAATTAACCAGAATACTTATTAGAATGAATACAAGCAACGATAATAACACAGCAAGTGAGTGAAGAAATTCTCATGTTACAGTAGTATATATATGCAAACGAGAAATGAAAATACATCCGAAAGTTGAATGTGAATGGAAAACTAATCGGTAACATTAGAGAGAAGTTGAAAGACATTCTGAGTAACGTGAAACCGTGAAAACATACCCACAGTGAAGAGAAAGATTAATGAGGTTCACCGAGATAATGATGATACCTGATCTGACGAAGGGGAGGTGTGAAATATTTCCTCTGGAGATATAAAGTCAACTCCTGCTTGTATTCTCCACTTCTGAAATATCACCTCTCGATTCATTGCGCGGAGATATCATGGTAAGATATTATAAAATACAAAGACATGCAATAATATTCAGACGAACTAATTAAAAAACCTCGTATCTTCCGAAGGAAAAACATCATCATAGAAACTTTAGTTTTGTTTATAAAAAGAAACTTTATTGCATATTACATCTACACAATTTAATTTTTCCAAAAAGTGAAGAAATTAATTTTTTTTCGAATATTCAAGACAATATTTTTAACTCTATATATTTATATTCCTAAAATAATTGATGGTCACTAAGAGAAATATGGTACTCTATGCAATATTGCATATGCAGAGAAAATATATGCAGAGAAAAAAATGATCCTTTCACAGTTTAATTAAGAATTAAGTTGACATTATATTAACGTTAATCCAATATTTTGAAGCGCGAGTACGTCTTTCCTTCTTTAAATACTTGGGAAAAAAAATTAAATGCAAGTTTATTCTTCTTTGTTAATTGAAGGATTATCTTCGTAGGTAATTATGATAGCTCATTATAGACCAAATAAATTATACTTATTTGATGATTGAAATTTGTTTTATTGCAATTTTATAAACAACGTATTAAATCCTGGTTATTTTTTAACAAAACCTTGTATGTATTTAAGTGATATTTTGTGTCGTGTGAGGTCACTCAATGAACAATTGTGTTCAGTGAAGGAGATTGTTTTTATACTTTATTAAAAAAGGACAGAACGTTATTAGGCGTGTGATCGAGTCATACCACTGTGTTTTCGTAAACGCTGTATCGGTCATCCTCTAATTATGTTATGCGTAGCCCTCACCTACAACCTAGAGGGTTGTTTCTTTCGCAAATTGGGCACACTCTATATTACCCCTACTTGCTTGTTAGCTTGCCTCATTTCCATCATTTCTGTATAGGACGCAGAGGTATTACTTTTTATACTTTTTTTAAATTTTCGAGTACCTACTCTGAGAGGAAAGTTTGCATATCCCCTCTAGGTCACTTACTCCCTGTATGGAGATATGTCACTGGCAACCGGAGCAGGTGGGTGTGATGAACGGGACTTGGGGGTCGATGCGAGTGGTAGAGTGGTCACACTTGGGGCCATAGCAGGAGGGAGGTACCCAGTTCGAATTCCGATCCGCCACCATTTTCACCTAACCGTAGATAATACAACATTGAGGTGTATTACCATTTCTCCGGCCTCGGCCACGCGTGAACTACGAGCGTGGTAGGGTCAGGCGGCGTAATTGTAAACAAGGGGTAAATGTAAACAGCTGATCTGAGCGCCACTGTGGGAGTCAGAGAAACAGAAAGATGGTCGAAACTAGAAGTTGGTGACTGCGAATGAAATATTAGAATTCCGTTTTTTTGAGCCGGGTCGATGCAATACAACTTTTATGAAAATTGGGCTATCCAGAGGATTCAAATTCGAAGTTACTGCTCTGCGTTTATGGAAGTACAGTAGGTAAATGACTGAAATGTATCTCTTTTTCGTTATATATTATTTTTAGTAATGTGATAAGGTATCATAAAATCATTGGAATTATCTTCTAGGCATTTTTTAGTTCCTATAGTTCTATGTTTACATTATTACCATGTTTTTATAGGGTCGAGGTAACCGTAAGCACAAATATTTTGTATTATTTTTGGATCAGTTTTGTCGTACAAGCGATGTGCTTCTGAATTAGCTGGTATTTTATCACATTCAATAAATTTTAATAATATTCTACTACTTTTTCTTCTCATAACTGGTTCTCATAACCTAACCTAAATACCTAAACACTTAAAGCTTATTGATACGAAAGGGCAAGAGATAAACCACAAGAAACTAAGGATGAAAACCAAGAAAGTGAAAATGAAGAATTATTGTAACAATTGCGCGACCTACACGAAGTGTTAGAAGATTCCAAAAACTATTTTGAAAATAACGACAATCTTCTAGAGCAGTGATTCTCAACCTTCAAAGCTCCGCGACCTCCCGAACAGTAAATATAAATTTAAAAAGTATTATCTCCCCCCTCCCCAAAGGAATAATAACAGTAAACCTTACTATTACTACTTCAATTCTGACTGTAATTATAAATGAAAAAAAAAAGTATATTAACATTGCACTAATTTTATATATTACGAAAATACCGACAGTATAAAAATGTATTATATTTACAATATTATACAACGACCGCATAATAAACGTTTACAACACTCCAAGACAATTTGCTTTTGTGTGTTTCTAACGTAGTTCCAACTTTTAAATGACAAACAAATGCAACCATGAAATTAACTTCTTTTCTTTACAGGTGAACTCATTGTAAAATGTTTATAATAAATGATTTTTTCTCATAAAATGATTTCATTATTGTTTAGTACTTAACGTACTTTAGAGAGACAACCGCAAGAGACATTGTACTGGGTATATTCTTACTCATTGACATAGAGGTAAACAATGAAAAAACAATACGTTTCATGTCTTTGAAGTTTCAATATGTGGAAATGGGAGATGAATTGGAAGAGATTGAATTTTCATTTGATATTTTGTTACATGAATTTAAGTGTGATTACTATTAAGTCTTGACACATGGTTGATACAAAGGATTTATCCGGTAAAATAACAAATAATATTCGTATCATTAAAATTAAAATACAAACTTATGTTCATACAACTACAATAACATATGCTCATACTGTCACTTATTCCATACTTTTCTTTAAGTGTTTTATTCCGTTGTCTCAGGGGTAATTGTAAAAACGGTAAATGTAAACAGAAGAATTAATTTCATAATAGGAATCTTCGTTACAAGAGAAGAAGAAGAGTTTCCCGTTATTTAGTGTGCTAAAAGGTGTACTTTTTACGACTCATGACATTAAAATCGAGGTGTTAAAGTGAAGTGTTCAAAGCTTGTTTACAATTATCCCGTCTAACCATACATAACATGACAAAAAACATTATTCGTTCGACTGGTTCATTATTATCCATCCTCTTCCTACGTACTACAACATAACCGAAAGGTGGAAGTCCAGTACTGTTTGCAGCCATCTAAGCATTGGGTAAAATACGCATTGGAGAGATGCAAACTTCACAGTATGGAAACCAACCTCAGCGGTCAAACTTTTCGCTTGCACTGCACATGAAATAAACCCAAATTACATCTTTTCAGAGCAACGATTGTTATGTTTATCTATTTGGATCAGCTTCAAAGATGTTATACATTCTATTAGGACATACGTAATAAGGATATAAAAAATGCAGCAGCATGTTGTAAATCACACTGTTGGTTTTGCTTCAGGTATTTGAAAACCCAGTTCTTAATGCCGGTTCATAAATTCTTTGACCCGTAATTCATAATTTCTCTTCTTTTATTCTTTTTGTCTTCGCTTAAAGCATTATTGATTTTACGTTCTGATAATTCGTATCATAACTATTTCAACTTATAAGACTTGAGTCCATATAGTCCATCCCCCCTATTTTAATTAAATAAGATATATTTTCTGGTCATTCGTTATTGTGTGTTGTCTTCTGTAATGAGGAGAGAGGAAAATTGATCATGAAATATGTGAGTATTTACAGATAAGATACATACTACAGATTATTTACCCTACCGTATTTAATTATTTTTAGGCATACCAAACTTTTTGTGTTTTTGATTCACCCGTCTGCTGATACGTGAGACTTTCTTAAGCGAAGTGGAGGTCGGTTATTTCTTTTAAATATCAGAGAAAAGAGTCAGGGACCGTATCTCTAAATACTTTGAAGTCTTCGAACAACGTCTCCTGAAGTCTGCTAGCCTTGATCAATGAAATGATATTCTGATATTGAAAAACTATAAATTCCACAGGGAATCCCAATATTTTTCTCATTTTTAAGCTATTTGAAATATTACATGAACATTGGAATTTCAAGTGGAAATCTATATAACTAAAACTTTATATAATGGATAAACTAGTTATATATTCAACTAACTTGAAAATAATACAAAGAATACATCTGAAAGTTGTAGACTCTTGTAAGGATATTTCCTAGTGTAAAATTATTCACAGCGTTTTTCCGAGCCCTATTAGGAATGACAAGCAGTTCGTGTCAACACATATCGTTTAGGTCCCTTGTTTGGTCACCTTTGTCCCAATCCCTCTTCCCAGTTGGAACTGCATTCGTTTTCCAACACGCTCCTTCGTTTTCTGTCCATTCAAATATTTGCTCCGGAAGCGACTCAGCATGGGCATCACCACCATCTAGCGGTCGTAACTGGTATCTCACACTACTTTAGAAGGTAACATCTCATGTCATGGTGCGTTTAACGCTGAGAAAGGGAATTCTTTAAAGAAGATAATTCATCACTTGTTCAGCATCTTCTTTTAGCGATTTTATTATCCATATTTTATTTTGGTCTTTTCAAACATTTTAGTTGAACCCAGATGGATTATTTTATTGAGATTATATCATATTACAAAAAGTTAACTTAAATTTCAAGGTAAAGTTAATTTCAAACTAAGGTTAAAGGTAAAAATGAAATAAGAAAAACAGTTGACTGTTATTAATACGACATAACCTCAAAGAACAACCCGACTGATATTATCGCTTACTTAAATTCTAATTTATTATACATGGTATATTTTTACATTTTAATAATACACCAATTTTGTTAATAGGGTTTCTTTATTTATGTCTCATTGAGTTAGTTTTCATGCTTGTTACAATTATTAATTACAAGAAAAATATCAATTTTTATGTAAAATGTTTGTAGTCGATTATTGGTCGCGATGGTGCAAATATACTGAATAAAATGATTTGTGTTTAATTGCTGGACTTCCAATGTATAATTTTCTGACCATGACAATGATAGACTGTGGGGAGATATCATCAAATTAAATAAATTATAACTTGAGACCTTTTATGGACGATCACAATGTAAATTAACAGTTTGTTTGTAAATGCACTACGTTTCTCCTCGAGATTGGAGTGGTTCTAAGGTATGGAGTCTAAGGCCGGTATTACATGTTCATATTTCTATGCTCAAAGATATTTGATAAAAAATATGACAGTGTAATCCACGAACTTTGATCTTAGTTCAACTATGACCATATGTCTGTGACAGATTCTCGTTGAGAGAACATTTGATCATACCTTTCATCTTTGATCGTAGATATGGCATAGAAATGTGACCGTGTATTACCAGTTTAAATGTACTTTACTAAAAAACAATAAATTTATATTGTGATCACCTAAAAATTACTTAAATTATAATTTATTTATCTAGTTTACATTGCGTTATGTTCTCAAGAGATTTTGAAGCTTATTAGACGAATACTATAATTTTCTTATACATTAATACAAAATCTCTAGAAACTCGTTTTCGAAATCAGTTTTCTCTGATCTCATCAACTTTAATATCCCATTCTCCTTCTCCGTCGAGCCAACATGTTTAATTTGCAGTCTTACTACGCCAGAATACCGATATTTTTAAGCCAACACTGGATATTAAAAGCACATTTTATCCGTAATAAATCTGTTTTTAAAGACTTATGCTGAAGAAACATTCAACCCCAGTTCCTCAGCCCATCACAGTGAGGGGCAGGAAAGGATAAATCAAGGCCGTTGTGAAGGAAAGGCAGAGGAACAATCTAAAAGAGCGCACTTGCGTGGTGAGAGCTGAGTGAACTATCGCTTCGAGACAAGCAGATGGTTGAGAAAGCGAGCTCGCCTACACTGTTTTATGTCAGGAGATTTCTCGAATAAAACACGGAAATTTAGAGGAATACGTTTAATTAAGTCTTCTTAAATTTTGAAAGTGCAAGAAGTGACGTTTCTAATTCAAATTCCCAGAACTAAATGCTTCCTTTCCTATGTTAAATGAAAAAAATGATATATCAAATTATTTTACAAAATTTAACATCAAAATTTTGTTGTTGAATACTAAGTATTACGTTTAAAACTAGATATAAATTATTCACCATTAACTATTTTTTTCAGAGATCAGTCATAATGTAAATATATTTACAATACGTGAACATCTATTTCATTTTGGAGCCATAGTTACATATCATTAACTGAAACTTGTTTGTCATGTTAACAACATTGCAATGAGCTGCAGATATATTGTGGAAACGAAATTCATTTTTTTAAAGAAAGAACAATAATAACACTAAAAATATTAAGAAATACTTCTATTCGTGAATTTAGTGTTATTTCAATTCTTTTGATTTTTAAACACTATACTCAGAATAATCCATAGTTCGATAATAATTTGTACATGTAAATTTTTTGCGTTAAATTACAAACATATTGAAATTTTATCAGTATTATAACTCGCAGTTAACTTTTTATCTTATCTAGGATTTTTTTCTGAAATTTTTGAATCCGTCTCTGCCTTAGGGCCCTTGATCGGAATTGATGGGATGGTCCCATGTTTACTTCCAGAGAGTAAAATTATGTTTGTTGTCCTCCACGTGGTCATACGCAGTTTGTACTGTTTTTTGACAATAAATTATTTTATTTTATTCAAACCATTAGCTAGAGGAAAGTTGACATGCAAGCAAAATTAATTCATATTATGCTTTAATTTAGGGTTTAGTGTTTAGTGTTATTTCTTTTGGATGTCAGGCATAAAATATAGAAATGTTCTTATTTGATACCGTCTTATTTTTAAAATATGCTGACCCAAAATTTTCAATAATTTGCATTGTTTTTGAAGAACTAATTTTTGAATTACCATCTCAAATGTAACTTAAGGATAAAATAGCGTTTTTCAACAAAATTAAGAAACTAGTCTAATGAAACGTAAAACTAGTTCGTTCATTCAAAATTTTTACTGTGCAATGAAAAGAAATAATGTACTTTGCAATCGTTGAGAATTATTCGAATCCACTCCCCATTACAGGGTCAAAGTCTTCCCATGTTTGTTCTTAATCAAAATCCTGAATGTTATCATAATCATTTCTTGAGACCCGATTTCCCAAAGATCATATTGGTAGGAACACAAAATGACCGTCTTTTACCCCTTCCCCCTGACGACGCTGAGAAATCGTCGAGAATTCCTCTCCTGTTGGACATACTTTTGGGCGTGTTGTTGCACAGTTTGAACTTTGCTTGACAAAAAGAATAATTACAGACATCTCAACAACTTTGTAACTAATGGACAGAAATTCCGCTTGCGATAAGGAACACTTGTGATGGCGTCACAGCGCTCATTCCTCTCGTGTACACAAACAAAACTCGTCTTAGGGACAGGCATACAACGGAGACGCTCATCTGCTGAGCACTTTCCACCAGCCGCTCGCTCGCTCACTTAACTGCTAACTCCCTTCGGTCTTCCTCTTGACAAAAACGGTGACAGGAGCGTCAACTCCATCTCGACACGCGACGAAAATGACGAGTTCTTATGGGGAAGTTTTGAGCTCACGTTTTCTATTTAATTAATCAGAGATTTTGGCACATTATGTTCTTTTTTTATCCTTCTCTTCAACCAATCACTAATTACCACTCGTAATCATATTCTCTGCATTATATAGTAATATTTATTGAAAAAATATTTTAGTTTGTCCATCATATTATTAATTTGATTATTTAAATCATATTTTTACAGATAAAATAATAATTCCAAAATAGGAAAAAAGTCTTTAACAAAAACAGTTTCAGCACTGAAACCGAGAACAAAACAAAAGAAACAATTATTTGATTTAAATTTGACAGTGGACGTAATCTGACAACATAGCATTCTCTCAGTTATTTACGTTTTGTCACAACCAATCCTCTTCCAGTTACTGCGTCTTTATAATTCAATCCTTGTTATTGGTCAGTCAATAGCTTCTTCAATGCAATCTTTTTTAAACTAATGATAATTCCAATCATGTTTGTTCCGTTTATCACTTCTACTTTAAGACCAACCTTGGGTGTTTCGTGAGGAAGATTCTAGTTTACTGAGGCATTGGCCTTGTGAGCGCAGCGGGTAAGAGTACGCAGGGTAAAATATCTAAAAAATGATTGAAAACTAAGGAACGACATCTCCATTTTCTAAAACCTTTCCAGGGCTAAAATGCTAGTGATAGAGAAAACTCCCACCTCCCCGTGGGGTCGGGCTCTATTTGGTGTAATCTTGTTCAACAGATAACATGTAGAGATGAGAAATGATGAAACATGACAGAAAGGAGAGACGAATTGAAGAAGGAGAAGCAAACATCTTTACTGAATATGTCGTGGAATGTTTTAGGACGGAAAACGTGATAGGAAAGAAAATAAATGCAAAAAAGAAAAAAATCTCTTGTAGAAGTGCGCATGCTTATCCCACCAAAGTAGTACACTATTAAATGATAAAATATTTGTTTTTCTTTTCGCAAATTCACATACGTATTCAAAATGCTCGAAAATAATCAAACGAATGCTCTAGATCGAAGTGACAACGAAGAGATCACCTTTGGGTTACATTGTGCTATTACATGCCGAGGTTTTGTCTCGTTAGATTTTATTGAGTGATACATTTAGTCATAAATTTAGTGATTTACAGCTTTTGTTGGGATTCATGACGTGAGGTATAAAATTCAATTCAAAAAGTCTGTTTTTGCAATTTACATTACATAGACAAGTGTTTCTAAAATGACTGATGGCCCGTTTGTCTGTGAGTCTCTGTTCCCAGGGGATTGTGCTAACAATATTCTTGTATTAATTCGTAAGGAACTTGCCAGTTGCCTCGCCCGCAATCATAATCTGTGAGTGAAGTTTATGTTGTCATGTTGATGCTGATTATTGCTAATATGTAATATTAATATTTTGAGTTTCGTGACATCCCGTTATAACGTAATTTTCCCATTAATTTCAGTAAAGACGTCTACATTCACGTATTTCAAGTGGTGTATCAGCTGCGTGCAAATTGATCCTTTGATCAGCGCCATTAGTGACAAACAAACTGAATTAAAAATAAAACTTCAATTGTCAGCCGCGATGAGAGGAGAATGGAACCGAATTCTCAGTTATTTGTTATCGCAGTGCTTCTGAAAGAGAAACGAAATTGAATCTTAACACGGGACGATACAAAGTTTGCATTCAAACAACACTAAAACAGATTGTGATATGGGGAATTACAATATCAATATGATCAGTAATAAACACTCGATAACATTTATGGAAGGATGAAGAAAAGACCTTAGGAAGACACGCGATACGGAAAGAATTAAGATCAATTTTATATATATATATATATATATATATATATATATATATATATATATATATATATATATATATATATATNCATTTCACAATTCAATGAAAAGAGAAAAAAAACAAACAAGAGGAGACCAAAAGTTAGGAACACGAGAACAACAAGGTTTTCCGGTTGCTAGACACCACAAAAGGCCGTTATTGAGAGAAACTCTCAGAAGGTTCTATAACGTGTGGTGCAGAAAGAGGGCAGTTATGGTACAACGCTTTTGAGAGAAAAAGAATTTTTTCGAAGAGAGAAAACGAAGGAAAAAGGTAGGAATTATTTAATAGTTCAAAGCTTTGTGAATTCTCAAAACGAAAGTTCGTTGAATGAATGAACCAGAACGCAAGGCAATTTTCAATTTATCAAGAGTATAAAAATATTGCTGGCAAGCGTATGTAACACGGTCCATGAGATAACATGGAAAAATTATATTTGAAAACTTACATCACTGTGAAGTGAGATGTAATTGTGAGCAAAAGACACACGAACTAATTACACTATAATGTTTAAGAATTCGTCATTCTTAATATAAAATTCAAAAGTGGCTTTTAAAATAGTTAAGATGAAAAAAAACTTATTATAAGGCAATTAAAAGAAAATAAGTGGTTTAATTTATCACAAAGGAAAGCAAATAAATATATATTGTAACCATATGTAAATATATGTTAAATCCTTAAGATAAATCAAAATCCTTACAATTTCTAAATCGGATTTAACATCGCAAAACTACTTGCTCGTAGTAATAAGAGAAAATGTATTTTAGGTAGAAATAGTTCTATTTTAATGACATATGAAAGAATTTATAGAATTTTCTTTGTATGTGTCAAATTCTAAAATGTTACAATATTTGTCAGTAGATGTTCATTAGGAAATTAGTAAATAACATTAGAAAATTTAAATAACCACTTTATTCCATCGAATTTAACTTTGACGTATATTTGGATCTGTTAATACCGTGGGAAAAGTAAGAAAATCTTTTTAATGACAAGAGATTCTCTTCAATAGAATATTTTGTTTCTAGGAACAATTTACTTTTATTGTAGAAGTTTGATTTGATAGGATTATCCAAGTGAATACTTTTAAAAATATCCCTGAATCCGATTGAAAAGGAATAAAGATAACAAGTGAATGAAACATAACAAGAACTTATTACAAATAAAAGAAAAGCTTTACTCTAACCACACGAACGTTGTGAATTCCATGACGACGAAAACGATTGTAGTGAATGGGGAGAGTCTAAGAGGGAGACACAGGATGGTGTTTTTGAAGCAGCGCTCTCGGCGTTTTAGGGACGCCTTCCCTTCAGCGTTGAACCTCATTAACGCTCTCTGCGCTTACCACCACCACGCAAGTTTTCACAAGGGAAATGTCAAGATCATACAACGAATGTCAAGAGTGGAAATCACCTCGCTACTTGCCTTTGAGCAAAGCAGACGAGTCCTCAGCGCTCTCTCCTCGGCAAGCGCGTAGTGATAAATACTCATTGATTACAACTAATAAGTATTCTATGTACAGTGTTAGAAGTTTGTTTGTGACTTTTTTGGGTTATAAATATTCATCGATTGTTACAACTAAATATGTATTTTAAGTGCAGTGATAGAAGTGTTTCTTTACGACTGTTTATAACTGAAAATCTTAAACTTTGCGGGATTAAACACAACCCGATTGAGTGCAGTACCAAAATCGATCCTGTCATGCTTAACACATGGTAGGTGAAGAAGCAGCGGATAATGTCAGAGAAATAAGGCGCGTAAGCGCTTTATTGACGACTTCGCTACCACACCATGAGGACGCAGCAGGAAGCAGTGGGAAGCAACCTTCAGCGAGAGATAGTATGAGCGCACTTGACAAGTCGTCTGCTCCGATGGATCTCTCAAACTGTGCCTGGCGAAAGCAGAAATATTCACACCGTCCGAAGAGAACAGACCCAGAAAATGATGAAGCCGATGTATGCAGGCGAGTAAAGCAAGAGAGTGCGTCTAGTGATGTAAATTCAATTCCAACACAAAACATGTTTGAAATATAGATGACTCTCAAGATAATAAGGAAGGACAACCTAAAATATCAACTCCTATTTTTTGTGCCAAATGTAAATAATGTATAGGCTATGATACAATTCATTACTGAAGTAGTGACACCTAAAGAATATTTCATTAAATGTCTGCCCAACGATAAAGTTAAAATAATTCCTCTAACTCCAGATGCATACAGAAGCATAGTTAAACATCTAATGAATAATAATAGGAAGTTCCACACATACCAGCCAAAACAATAGACAGCTTATAGAGTAGTAGCCAGAAATCTTCATCATTCAACAGAAATAGAAGACATTAAAGAGGGCCTTTCGAAAATGGGACATAATGTTAGAATTATAATAAATGTACGTCAGACTTATGAAGACCCCTCTTCTACTATTTTTCATTGACTTAGAACCACAAGACAACAACCAAGAAATGTTCAATGTTACAAGATTATTAAATACTGTAGTAACATTTGAACCCCCCACCCATCATAAGAGAAAAGAAATAGTTCAATGCAAACGCTGTCAAACATACGAACATACCCAAAAATACTGCACATATCCTCATAGATGTGTAAAGTGTGGACAGGAACATCCAACAGAGCAATGTCAAAAAGATAGAACACCTTCAAAATATGCCTTGTGCGATGGAAACCACACAGCGAACTACAAGGGATGCCAAATATACCAGGCTATTCTGGAAGGAAGAAGTCAAGATAATAAAAGTATGCCAACAAAAAAACACCCAGAAAACAGAACCACAAAATTTCAACTCGAAAATGATGAAAAACTTCAACCTTATCAACGCTTTCCTAAAACCTATGCAGAAATAGTGGCGTCACAACAACGTGAACGGCATAATAATCAGAATGGCAATATAATGGCAATAATCCAACATTCATTTGAAATATTTGAAAATATCCTATTACAACAAAGCCAGCAAATAAATTCTCTACTTAGTACTACATTAGTAACCAAATTATCCAATGGCTAAATTTTATCGAATAGCAGCATGGAATGCTAATGATTTATCACGACATCGGACAGAATTGGAAATATTTCTCACCAAAAACAATAGATATAATGTTAATTTCTGAGACGCACTTCACTGACAAAAGCTATTTCAAGTTGCAAAATTACATTTTGTATGACACCAAGCTTCCCACTGGTAATGCAAATGGTGATACTGCTATTCTCATTAAAAAATCTATTAAACATCATGAAAACGACTCAGAACAAAATAATAATATACAATCAACAATAATAACCGTACAAGACTGGAATGGACCGTTAACAATAAGTGCATTATATTGTCCACCCAGATACAAAATAAGGCAGGCTCGTTTTGAAACATTCTTCAGTACATTAGGCACTAGATTTATATCAGAGGGAGATCTTAACGCTAAGCATACTCAATGGGGTTCTGGACTTATTACCACTCGGGGAAGAGAACTTCATAAAGCAATAACCTCAGTGCAACTTGAAACCATCTCAACGGGAGGACCCAATTACTGACCTACTGATGTAAATAAAATTCCTGATTTACTCGATATCTTTGTGACGAAAGGCATTTCTCTCCGACGCCTTTCCATAGAAGCTTCTTACGAACTATTATCAGATCACACTCCCATAATAGTCATAGTTAGTAATAAAATCCTCTTAACACCGCTACCTATTTTACTTATAAATAAATACACCAACTGGAATACTTATAGAAGCTGACTTATACATAATATCAGCAATAATACAACCTTTATACCCAGACGATATTGATGAAGCAATAGAATATCTCACAAGAAGCATACAAGATGCAGCCTGGTTTACTACTTCACAAAATTATAATAACAGATATCCAACTAAATATCCTACTAATATATTAAATAAAATCTCCGAAAAGCGAAGATTAAGGAAGACATGGCAAAGAACCAGATATCCCGAAGACAGAACTCTTTATAATAGAGCCATCAGATATTTAACTGGACTCTTACAAAAGTTCAATAATTTGAAACATCAAAATTTCATTTTAAATCTATCACTGACAAAAGCAACTGACTACTCACTGTACAAAGTCACAAAAAGAATCAAACAGATTTGAAACTCAATACCACCAATTCGAGATAATAATATGAGGTGGGCTAAGAGTACTACAGAAAATCAACGTATTTGCAAACCATTTTGCAAACTAATCCATCTGAAAATGGAAATGAAGATGACCTACAGGAAATAACAGAATACATAAATGCGCCTAAACAAATGGAGCTTTCCATATTCTTCACTAGCAAAGAAATCAAACAAATAATTAGTACAAATGTCCATCCAGAAAAGCACCCGGAAATGATCTCATCATGGAACCACTATTAAAGGAACTATCGCTCAAAGTAATAGTTCTCATTGAAACAATTTTCAACAGTATAATGAGATTGGGACACTATCCCTCACAATGGAAAGTAGCGCAAATTTCTGTAGTACTGAAACCTGGCAAAGAACCCCATGAAGTAAAGTCATACCGCCCAACCAATTTACTTCCAATACTGTCTAATGTATTTGAAAAATGAATACTTGCAAGATTAAAACTGCATTTATTTTGTGAAAACGAAATACCTGATTTTCAATTCAGCTTTCGTCCAAAACACTCCACTATTGAGCAAGTGAATAGAATTACTGCATAGATTGAAAACGTCATTCAAAAGAAACATTACTGCTCTGTAGTATTCTTGGACATTAATCAAGCCTTTGATAAAGTATGACATATAGGATTATTGTATAAAATAAAACTCCTTCTACCACATTCCTTCTTTGATATTTTAAAATCGTACCTGTCCGATCGTCTCTTCCAAATTAAGTTTCAAGATGAAATCTCAGATCTCTTCTCGATAAAATCCGGGGTACACCAAGGAAGCGTCCAGGGACCAGAACTATAACTGATTTATACATCAGATATCCCCAGAACGAACGCCACGATCATCGCTACATTTGCGGATGATACAGCTCTACTGGCCTCATATAATCACCAGGAATCGACACAAAAAATTGCAAGAACATTTATCAATATCTGAAGAATGGTGTAAAAAATGTTTTTCTTCTAAGTGTAAATTGAATATGAGCAGATTTAATTTATTTTAATTTTCCATTT
>NNCF01126214.1:572435-595661 GCA_002313205.1 Laupala kohalensis
TATATATATCGTACGCAGAAAGAGGATGTTAGGTAAACTTATGGTGGAAATATATTTATTTCAATGTCCCCATTAATTTTGAATGTTCTTTTTATTTGTCAAATTTATGCACGTTGTAATAGGTGTCAGTCGTTAACGAATACACAGTAGAAAAGCATGATAAATTAAAAGTCGTTTCTATGTTGCTCATTTTTTTATTATTGGTTATATTATTTTATATGAGCAACATAGAAACGACTTTTAATTTATCATGCTTTGATAATGTTGCTAAAGCACCACAATTACCAAGTACATAGTAGAAAATTTAGAAGAATAACTTTGTTGATCGCTCTGCACTAAATTGCATTTTATCTCACATGAGCAATTACATGTTGTATGGTTAAGTGGTTTAATACTACATTCCGGAGTTAATTTCTAAAAAAATGTTGAAATATGTAATGGTTAGAGATATCAATACAGTTCTCTTAAATTTAAAAGTTTAGTTATAAAGGGAAATTCGTGCGAAATGAGACGTAGATTGAGGAAGGTCAGGTGGGTGAAAGTTGCAGTTGACAGTGTGGTGTAGATCCTTTATTTAGAACATATTATTTAAATTTTGATATATCTCTAACAATACAAAACATATATCAATACTTTTAACGTTTATTAATTATTTGTCAACGTTTATAACGTCATTAAAATCTACAAGGGTATATCATAAGCATAAGCGATTGTCTCCGAGATTGGAGCCTAATGTTGTGTCAAAGAATATTTTACACATCCTAAAGTACTGTCAGTGGAAAAATATAATGAATCATAGTATTTTCCTTGAAACATAATTGAAATAATCAAGTACATGTCTACTCTGTCAACAAGTACGACGATAACGTGACGAAACAATATTCTTCACGTCGTCTCGCCCAACTTTGTCAGTGACGACGGGTGGCATGACGCTTGAAGAAACTGTAACTCGAGATGGTGGCGCTTTTACACTGCGGGTGGTTGCTACGAAGTCGACGTTTCTCTAATGACGTCACGGCACCTAACTCCAGGGCGCAACAGACAATAACGACTCGCGCGCCAGAGGCCAACCTCGCATTGCTGCGTGGCTCGGATTAATGTTTTCATTACAGAAACAAGCCCAGGGTTGAAGGATCGTTGGAGGAAAGGTGGCGAGGGGTGGGGGGCGGCCAAGGGGGAGAGAGGGGTGTTGACCTTTGTGACGACGACAACGGCGGTGCAAGGGAGGGGACAAGGAGAGAGACACATGAGGTTGGACACTTCGTCAAGAAGGCAAACATTGAAAGTCCAAAAGGAACAAATGTATAAAGAATGACAGTAATAATTTCTATATAATAGATGTATCAATGCATTAAATCTGGGGGTTGTGTAAATTAAAGGGGAAACAGAAATTCATGGAGAAAATGAAGTATTCAGACATTTGATTACGTTCAGTGGATACATTTGGTTATTAGCTTATTCTTAATAAATATTTGTTATTTGTATATTTGAGTTAAACATTTATTTGTTTATTAATGACTTTTTAAATTGTGGTTGACGTAAATTAGAAATCAGTACCAAAATATATCACTCTAATGCAGGTTACTTTTTGATACTAACATAAGAGCAGTTGTGAGATTCTAATGCACCGTAGATACAGTATAGTCCAGTCATTAGGTGCTTTCTTCCGGAATGTTTTTGGGAAGTAGTGATTGTTTGCTTCTTTTATGGTTTAGAGGTTGCTGATCATGACTTTGTCCCCTCGAGAAGCTCAACAAAATATGAAAGAAAAAAAAGCTCAAAAAGAAATAAGAGGAAATCCAATCATCGGAAAGTCAATAGATTTATGAACCAAAAAATATAAATCATATATTATTATTATTACCGTTAATATCGACACCACACTTTTCATTGTTAGTCTGACAAGAACAAGTTTGACAGTGTTTTACTAAAAATTGATTGTCGGCTGAACAAAACAAGATATTTAAATCATTTTCGGCCCACCCGAAAGCTTATAAAACTCTCTAAATTTTTCATGTGTTGCAATTTTTCACGACAGATCAAACCATATAAAACGATCACTTTTTTCTGAAAAAAAAAGGTCCTTTTTTCAGTTTCTTTTATTTTAAAGAGATTTTAACTGTCATTGTAGCTATGAAAAAATCTAAAAAAATATGGAAATTATTCCTATGTTGTCAACAAATAGCGTTTATTACTTAAAGTGGAGATACAGTTTTGTTTTCTGCCAAAAAAATTCTTTATTAAAGGTATGTAAAAAAACATCATTCATGTTATTTTTACACATAGAGTACGGCCATAACATTGGTTTAGTCGGCACCCATGGGGTCGGCACACCTACCTTATCCTGCTACCCCCTTTGAACTAATTTCTTGCTGTAAATAGAATATTTCTTTAAAATGTATGAGTTTCTTGTAACAAGCGAGACTAAAAAGAGGCGATTTTTTGTGATTGTTCATTTGTTCTTCTTAATCCCTGAAAATTTTAGAAGTGGTAAAGTCAAAACTTCATCATCTGGAAAATCAGCATCTGAAAAAACATAAGGGAGTAGTTTTAGAATTTCTCCACAAGTTTTGAACAAAACTTTCAGAAATTACGCGATTTACATTTAGCGCTGTGTGGTGGGCTAGTAATTCACCCGAGAAAAAAAACAAAAAACCGAAGTGATATGTTGTAGGAAATTTTGTCTTGTTTACTTTTACGAAGAGATAGGTACTTCGTAGAGTGCACAGTTTTCATGTAATAAATCAAAATCATAAAAACGACGTTTTTTGAAATTTTTTGAGTTTTCTTTCACTTTTTCTGAATTTTTTCAAGGGAAATAAGTTGAAATTCGTGATCAGTTTCCTCAAAAACGCAGGAGAGCAAAAAATCACTACTTCGCCAAAATTATCCGGGTAGATTTTATTTTGAACACTGAATGACTGGACTAGTAATCGATTCTATTCATTGTACGTTTTCGATGCGTAGTCATAAATAGTAAGTATGAAACATCAGATATGGTCAACATATCGTTTCCAACACAATATTTATGTTTTTCATTACAGTAACATCTTAATTTGATTATAAAGAGTGCGATGTTGATTCGAGAAAAAGAATTCTCCTTCAACTTCACATAATCTTCACATAATAGAACGCATTCTCATTACTATACGTTCATTCTGAAGTAGAGACATGCTCCTCGTCTCGTAGCGATAGACAAACCCGCACACTCACTAGCATCGCGGACAAGTATAGCAAGGAAGTACTCGTATGTTCTTAAACAAAGTGAACAATTTGTACATTGTTAAAAAAAGGTTACTCTTTGCTCATGATTAGAACATTTCTTTTTTGGAAATAGATTGAATTTTGTTGGAGAAAAAGGGATAATTAAATGATCTTACCGTTTAGAAAAATCCTGTAGGTATAATAATAATATTGAGGTATGAACTACAGGGAAAATAGAATTTTGGGAAAGCTGTACGGAAAGGATTATTGAGGGATAGGAAATTGTTTGAAGAATCTGAAGAAGAGAAAAAGGAATTACTAGGAAGAAATGTGTGAACAAATGCAGAGAGAAGATGAAAGAGAAGATATAGAAACAAACAGAATGTTATTCTGGTACAGAGGCAGTTAACCAAGGATGCCATACATGACGCGGTTGAACAGGTTCTGTGGAGAAATGACGAGGAAGGTCATTCACTGTTGTATCGCAGTAGGAAATGATGAAGGAAGAGGGGACGCATTAAGTCGGCAAAGCCTCCACTGTCAAAGGGTCTCGTAACTTCGCGTTTCAAGACTTACCGTCGACGAGAAAAGAGTTCAAAGTTAGGACTCGATGTATTAAGTTAATGGTGCTGAGAAGCTGACACTGTTTGTTGTTTTTCTGTCACGCTGTAAGTAAAGGTGGGTGAGATAGGTTGCCTCAGTGATATGATGTAGGAGAAAAAGTTTTGTTGAGCAACTTTGAGGAAAGTAGTTGGTATGCTTGTCAACTAGGAAACTTATTTCTCTTCAAAGCTAAGTATTTCTGAGAATGACGGTAAAAAAATATAGAACATTAGTGTGTTAGCTATGTTGGTGCATGAATTCTTATTTTTTTAGTTCCTTGATTTGTAAGCTGATTGATTATTATTTATTTTATAATACATTTTTTAAACCTTAATATACAGTAAAATTATTAATTAAAAGTGAAACCTTTGCTTGCGTTGTAGAATGTTTGTTGGCTCGGGATTCCACAGAGAAGTTTTCTTTATGAGAGCGTTCAATTTTTGTATCTAGTAATGAAACTTTAATTATACTTCTAAGTCATAAAAATCAAATTGTCGTTTATAAAGTAATTTAGGCGATAAAGTGAATATCACGCTCACCAGTAATCTGATGTGAATGAGAAATTTCTTATTCTATTGGGTGATGATGCTGAATTGCAAAAGAATTTCTTTTTTCATGTATTGTTAATTTTTCAGCAAATTTGAATAGTTCTGATTTCCTTTTTTTATTTAAGAGTTCAATACATTTCGTAAGAATTTAGCAAGAAACATATTTTTTTCCATCGTATACAATTTCTATTATACCCTTTTCTACAAATCAATTTGGTCCTGAATTTACTGAACGTAATTTTCGACTTAACGTGAGGAAGTTTGAGTGTGACTATGTGCATAAAGTATGTTATTGAAAACTATATTTAATTTTACATTTTCTGTTTTGTCTGGAATAGCTTCTCATCCCTCTTATTGAGTTGCTTGTTGCGCAACTTCTTCAAAACCTCTTACTCCCTCCTCCCATCACATTCACTTGCTAGAACCAGCACTGTGTGGCACTTTGCTAGAACCAGCAAACAAGCGAATTTATCTGCTCGCTCACGAATTGTGTCGCAGCAAATTTAATTAAATCCTAATTCCCACCATCCTGCGGAGAATCGTGAGTCTTGCAGTAAATGAAGTCTATCACAGAGTTTCAAGAAAACGAGAAAGGAAGGGAATGGGAAGGAAAAGAAAGGTCATGATAAAATAAGGCAAAGAGAAATAATAAAAAGAAAACTATTGTCAACACGGCTAGAAGGGATGAGGAATAATGGAAACCACAAAAGAGTATTAGAATGCACTCTATACAAAACTATATAAACTCATCATAGTATTTGGATTCTCCTTCTGGAATCAGGTTATCTAAGTTTTTGCATGACTTAGGTTGTGATGTAAATAAATGTAATATCTGATAATATCCAAAACTTTTATCAACAGTGTCAGTTAGAAAAAAGAAGATGAAAACGTTTACACCAGTAATTAACATGTTGAATGTATATATGGACGTCCATCTATGCTGGTATTTCCTAGAGGTTCCACATTTTTTATCCAGTTCTGGAGATTAAGGATAAATTAGCAGCATAAGGGATAGAAAACTAGTTTACTGTATCTGATAGTCAAGATCACGTAAAGTTTTAGATCTGTGTACATATTCTTTTCACGCAAAATTTGTTTTTTAATAGCTCTTATACTCGTCCGGCTGCATAAGAAAAGGTACTTAAAAATGAATGCAATGTTATTTATCCGTACAGTTTCTACCTTTTGTTCGATCAGTAACTATATTGGTTTATCTAAAATATGAATTAATATAATATGGTAATTTTTTCACTCATGTTCTCGCGTTTTGAGGTGAGTTTCGCTTTTGTGTCACAAACTTGTTCCCCGTCATATCCTATTTTCATGTAAATAAAGGATGATACCATGATAGTTAATCGTGTATAGTTAACATTATTATCAAGTTATTAAGTTTTTATTTATCTTATGAATTAATTTTATTTAAGTTTTAAAGTCGCAATTAAAAATAGGATGTGCTAATAAAGAGTTTAAATGTAATAAATATTGTTTAATCTTTTACTTTGAGTCTCTAATTTTTTATAAAAATATGATGTTAAGTTTGGAATCATTAAAAAGCATCATTTAAAAACGTTTTTTTTTGTGTGTGTGGGTAGCATAAATTTCTTGAATTATAAACTCGTTGGCATTATTCCTGAACATGAGTTTAAATACTTCTTGCTCTATGTGATAGCGGCGTGAATTCTTTTTATTGGTTTCCATAGAATTGCCCAGAGTGCAATTATCCATCCAAGATTGATTGGCAACGTAAAAATAGTAGTACCTTCTTCTTATTGACCATTTTATTGCCTTTCTAACTGAGGAGAAAATACAAACTGCTCCGCTGCAGCAGACGGAGGTGATGGAGTCTTTTCCCGAGTGACTGAACCCCTCTATCTCCCCGAATCGAACAGAAGCGTAAAGTATACTCGACTGCCACATCCATTGATAACACACACTGCGCCGTCACTTGTATGGCATTCACTGATCAACCTTCGTTCTCATCACATCAAATTCTGAAACAACTTACTACATTACTACAACACTTTCTATTTGTAAATATATCCAATATAACCCCGTTTACATATTTATTTCTCCACTCGTGCTTTTGAAATTTGAATATCCTCGCATAATTTCCTGTACCAAGTTCTAAGGTAATCTTTTTCCCGTTTTGATGTTTAAGACCCGCAGTACGCAAAGTGGGCTGCGAAATGCACTTAAAAAGAGAAACACTGCGTCATTCGATTTGAGGGATTGGTTCGGAGAAAATGATGGCACATCATTCAATCGAATTGAAAGGCAACGACTTTTGTATTATAGAGAATAATTCTGATCTTTTATTTGAAGAAACACGGAGTTTGCTCTATTTCATGTTTACAGGGTGACTTCAAATGATCGAACACATCTTTTGACTTGGATCAAGTCATTGAAACATGCACCAGTTTATCAATACGATAGGATTCCTTACGCCAAAGGCTAGACTGTAGTATTTGTCGTGATTAATAGTGCACAAACAAGCGACGAGAAACATTTTTCTATTTACGAAACAGTGTACACATTTTAAAATAGTCCTTTAATAGAAAGTTTATTGGTAAATAAAATGTAATTTAATGTTTACAACCCCATTCATTATTTTGCAGACCTTCCTTCGTTGATTTTTCCTCAACTGATTCCCGCCTTCTAGAAGGGAAAGATTTTACAAGATTAAACTTAAAATGTTTCTTTTACAAAGTTAGTCATTCACCTTTCTCACTTTGGATTCACATTTCTCCATAGTAATAAATCCAAAGTCCCAACAATAGCCAATCAAGGATTGTAACCACCGCGCACATACTGTGTATTGACTGACTGTAGCAATTTTCGTAGCAAATGGGACGATAGCAATTTTGTGAATAACACCGTGGTATATGTGATCGTATAGGGAGCCACAGACGAAAACACGATAACCTTCACTTTATGGGAGCTCGGGGAGAGATACGACAGCCGATGCTTCAACCATCGCGACTTGTGACCTGCGACTAGATACAATAAGTTCGGAGTTGAAAGTAATTCAATGACACCTCTCCTTTCTCTATCAATAACTCAGATAAAAGAGCAAACAAATACTAATTAGGTATAGTGTTACAAAAATATTCATAACTCTATTCAACAATTTTGTTTCAGTGTTTTAAAAGAACGGAGGATAAACATAGGGCGAGGTAGTCTCAGGAATTTTACTTCCATGTTCTTCGAATTTTGTCGAAATACTCGGTGAATTTGTATTCAAGTGCCATGTTACTTGACAAATGCACTTTAGAACACAACAACAAATAGCTGGTGTAATCTAGATTACTTTCTAGGAATGTATGTTAAGCTTTACATAAACAACAGCGGTCAGAAACGATTGAGAGAAGAAGCACAGAAAAAAAATAAAATAAAGGAAATGAATTCTGTACTTCGAATCTTTTCTCCTTGAAGAAGAAGAAAAAGTTACAATTTTACTCAAAAACAAAATAATTGATATTATCGTAAAAGGTTAATGTCGGTAAAATGTTTCATCAGATCGCTTTGCAGTGAAATGGGGAGTATTGACAGATACTGTGATACCTAATATACTTCATGTTTCTCATATTTTCGATTGAGGTATTATATAAGATACTACGTAAATGATCGTGATTCTTTCTGTACTTGCAGATTAAAATACTCTCTATTAGATCCAAATTTCTATGAGACAAATTTACACATCTTAAATATTATGGAAGATTAGAAGTTACAACATGAATACAAACGTTTTAATACAGTTTAAGCCGTAAGAAATAATTGAATGAATTTATGTCACTATCAAAAAGTTAAGGAGGGGAAAAATTTAAACGTATTCTGCTTCCCATCTCTCGGAAGACAACATGTTTTCGAAACTATCTTATCTAAGGAGAGAAATACGCGAAATGAAAAACTGAATACCTTGGAAGTACGAATGGCGTAGAAACAGTGAGCGTGGCTATGAAGTGTGCATCAAGTTAAGAAAGATGCCGCTGCATCTGCGCGGAAGGGTGAGAGAGAGAGAGGGGGTGGGAGGAAAGTGAATGACGTGGGAGGGAAGTTCGGTCCGGGTGGTGATGGCAGGCGCACGACGCTTTGCATACGAAGATGAGAGCTATCCCATGAGACTTCGGCTTAATACAGAACGGAGATGGAGTTAGCTCCGAAGGAGACGAAATACTCCGGGGGCTAGAATAAGAGAACGCTCTCTAACAAACAAGTGACATTACACAATTAGCAAAGATTTGTCATATTACTCACCAGGGGGACAATGAACTCGCATGAAAAAATATATAAATCGTCCAAGTAGTGTACGTTCAAGAGATATAAGTTATACACATGAGTTACTAAAAATATCCAGCTTAATATACTAATTTCTTCTGGGAAGCACTAAAAGAGATCAGGTGTCGTGTGTGGATCAAAGACTTACCTGATGCTTTGCTTACAAATTAAGAACAGTATAAACAGGTTTATTCTGAGGAACTGGTAAATGTAGCAAAATTTCACAATTTGTCTGCAAGATGTAATGACCGGAAAATATTCGTTTTCATTCCATTCTTCGTCCTCTTTCTAATTGCTTACTTTCTAAGTCACTCCCTTTCCCTCCTATTAACACTAATCTGTCATTATATTAATTTTTATTTCATAGAAGTATTTAAATCACCAAAAATTCGAACAAAATAAAATAAATAATCATTCTTCAAGTTCAAGAATTTTAAAAACAACCAAAACAAAAAAGGATCGAGAAGGTTAAGGGGAGCAAAATACAAATTTATCTAAACATAGGATGCATTTATCAATATTATCATTGCAAAACATTTATTCGAAAGAAAGGTGTTTTTAATTACTAACTAAATAATCATTACTATAACAATCCACTTATTTCTTTCTTCTATTATATCATTTTATTTTGTTCAATTTTCAATAACAAGCACCCTGTCCTCACGTAAATGGCAGATACCTTTATTTCCTTCTGAAGTTAGTGTTCATTGGATCCATGCAAAGACAGTACTCTGGTGGGATCAAAATAGAGTGCAATTTGTTTTATTGTGTTTCTAAAGAGAAGTTTTCGTGGTGTCATTCCTTGTTGCCATCAATTCCTATTTTTAAATCCACCATTGATGCCGGCATTTTATTTTCTTACTGGTTGAGTGCGCCCATAATGTATGGTTTCATATTGTATATACAACTTGGTTGATACAAATAACATATTTCTGCCTTCAGTATGTTAAAAAGTTTCATCGCTGAACGGATGGAGTTTGGGAACCTTGCGGCTTCTTGAACTTAGTTTTCCTCTGAAAAGTATTTTGACCCACCATATGGATTTTTTACAATGAGAAATGTTATTTCTTAGAGAAAACGAGTAATGATTTACTGCCGTTGATTGGAAGGCTGAGGGTTTTTGCTTCACATCGAATAGGACACGTACTGATACAGTGTGGATACGTACTGATACAGTGTGATCGTTGCTGAAAAACAAGTCTTTCTTTCGTATAAGCTATCTTCTTTTTTACGCTTAGCACAAGGTATTCAGGTGGGTCTACCTTCCACCACTTGGCGAAGTTTCGTTTTGACAGGGATGTCAGAGGAGATGCGCGGATCTTGTTAAAGCACTGAATTTTTAAAAGAACTTAATAGGTGTCTTGAAATTTCATTCCTTGTACATTTTCCTTACTTTTATCTTATATTTGTCTTCTTTCGCCACTAATTTACACAAAAATTTGTAAATGAATTTTATTTTGAGTGAATATTCGAAATACGACTCTTTATTGGAAAAATTGTCTCCAGACCAACTATAAAAGTCTATGTAAATAATGGTATCCTGATTCAAAGGGAATATAAAAGAATTTCGTAATTGTATATATTTAATTTGATTAAATAATATTATTAGAAATATTTTTACTTGTGAAGTACGATTAGTAATTTTTTAGTTTGTACATAACCGTTATGTTAATGAAATTTTATTAAGTGGTAAATATGAAGGCATCACAATGATCCAAACCCCGAACTGTTCGGATCTTGGTGACAGGAGCTCTTTCAAATAATGATAGTAGTCAAATGTATATTTTGCATTAAAGTTTTTAGTTGCTTACTCTCAGGGCTGAATTATGAATAATCTTTAATTTAACGTGAATATTAACATTTAAAATTCGCCGTAAATTTTGGGCCATCAAACCCAACGTGATGCCAGAATGCTAACTTTGCAAGAGTCACATGATGATGTAACAAACTAAATATGACAAATTGTTCACAATATAATCTTTCATATAATACAAATTGTGGTAACAGGAAATTGATACAATATAATATGAAATAACTTTGTGATAACATTAAATAAGAGGTAATTAAATATTTTAACACTTCTTTGCATTCATATTTATGAAACGGTTGTGTCTGTTAAGACTGAATAACTAAAGTGCTATCCTTACTTCATACGGAACTGTCTTGTTCAAATACTCGCAATGGCATTTTATTTATCGTCCTTGAGTGTCAATCACTCTTTGCCAAAAGTGTTATATCATTGAGAATCGTTTTATACAATTCCATCCCTACAGACGTAAAATATATTATTAAATTTAATTTCTTCAATCCGCGCTTAAAACCTACCTACTGCACCATTGGTTTTACAGTGTAAAAGAATCCATTCATTTTAATAAAAGTGGTTTCTATTTCCCATCAAATTATTTATTAAACTATTCTTTTAAATATTAGATGCATCAATTCATCTAGTATTTTATCACTCCATTGCTACATAACTTTCAAAATACCGGATTAATTTTCAAAACTATTTTCCTGCATTATTGTTTCGTATCATTTATATAAGTTTAGATTTTTCTATATTAAACCTTAGCTCAGTTGCGTATAATAACTCTGTAAGCGTCATCCTGACCCGCGTTTTTCTCCGGTTTTCCTTCGGGTAGAGACGGATTTTATATTAATAACCTTCTTGACTCATGCCTAGGGGTGGGGTTCTATTGTAATAATTAATCTAGAATTTAGAGTTATTTTAATAGTTTCGATTTATAAACAATATTTTCCGAATAATTTATACTTTCAAAATAATATGTTTCTGCGAAATAACTTTTTTGTGTTTTATTTTGTACTCCTGAATCCGGCTTCGATGTCAGGGGTAAAAGTATGTTTGCGCAACCGCAGTCGAACGAGGTAATGTTGACTTCACCTCCAGCGCGCAAATCACCGACGTTGAGAACCAACTTTCAACATGTTTCCAAGTCGAGGTCGAATCGAAGATCGACTTTCAGATGACTCCGTTATACGACGTTGAGACGACTAAATTACAACAACAACAACAATAATAATAGAATCCCATACCACCAGACCATCTGTATAAACCTCAACCAGTCCTACAAGACGATTTGAAAGCAAATATTTTGTACCGGGACAGAAGCATTCTCACTGACCTAACAACAATTCACAACAGACCTGACGTCATCCTTTGGAAAAGAAAAGAATCAAAAGTGTATCTCATCGATTTTGCTGTCATAAATTACAACAATCTAGAAAAAGCAAAGAACGACAAAATATCAAAATACCAACAACTAGCCTTTGAAGTAAAAAAACTCTGAAATGTTCAAGAAGTGATCATAGTGCCTATCATTTTATCTACCCTAGGACTAGTACCCCAATCGCAGTCGACTCCATTAAAAAACTCGAAATCAACACCAATATAATAAGTAGATTGCAACACAGCGTCCTTCTGTCCTCAGCCCACATTACCAGAAAGTTCTTGGACCTGAAATAGATTCTTCCTCCCAGCAGAACTTGATTTAATAATCCACTGCTGAGAGAAAAACCAACACAAGTTGAGAGAACTAAATAAAAATATAATAATAATAGCGTATGGATATCCGCTCTCGTTAATTGTGGCCCATTTCTCTTTGGTTGCAAACCACACGCGCAATTTCGACGTTCTGTCTTTCACTGTCATCTGGTAGCGGAAGTTGGAACTCTACTTGTGTGCATTTTTCGCCATTAATTAATTTTGCCGAGAACATCCTATCTTTTACTTGTTTATGGAGATTACTATTTTACGTTATTATTATTCTTGATGCCAATAGTAAGACAAAGTAATAGAAGAGGATAATCACTTAGCATTTATCGCCATGTTGCAGAAGCTCAGTGGTAGCGTGTTCACCTTGAGATGCAAAGGACCATGGAACAAACCACGCGTAATCGGACTTGGAAGACGGAGGTTGTAAAACAACGTTCTTATAAAAATTTGTGTTACAAGCCTCATAGAATATGACTTACCAAGGTAAAATGATGGATAATATTCATAAAAGTTGTAATAAAAATGATAATTCGGCATTGTCAAGAAAGTCGTGTTGTCGACGTTGTTTTGGCGTCCTCATCTGGCGTCGAATAAGCATATTTTACGATGTTGTGAAAACACCGTTCTCCGACGTTGAATCGACGTTACAAGCGTACGTCTTCACCGCGTTGTTTTTTGACGTCGCCACGACTTTGACGACGTTATAAAGACGTCGTTACAACTTGAAATTTTGACGTGAGCTATTATGTTAGTGCTTGATGAGCTAGGTTAAAACAAAAACTGATATAAAATTATGAATCCGATAGAATTTTCATCTTTGTATATTTCAAAATTAGTTTTCAATTATTTTTATCAATAAACCCATTTCCACCCATCCCCGGCCTCCCCAAGGGATGCTTGTGGTGTCTTTCTTTCATGAGAGGTGAATTTCGACATGCACGCTATCAGAATTTCTCTATCAACTCAGCGACGCCGAAAATTATGGGCTCGTAACTGATATGTTCGTTAATTGTTTCATAACATTCCTTTCCCTAGAAGTTCTGAGTTTTATACGGTCTGATTGTGGTCTTGGACGTCTTCGGGAATGTCACTACTAATTTCAGCGGTCCCGAAAACTACGATCTCGACTTTAATATCAGTCACTTTCTATTATTTTTACATTTTACTCCTTCTCACCCCAACTCTAAGGGTGCTTATTCCTTATAGTATCGTGTATTTATGTGGAAATGAGGGCGTCACTTAAATTCTGTAGTCCCAAAAACGAATTATTCATCACCAATATAGGTCGTTTTTTATTTATTTTACCAGCCATTCACTCCAACCCTTATATGAAGGGTACTAGGGGTATATTTTATCTTATGTGGACTGATTGTGAACATACAACGCGTCAATGGCATCTTTATCCTACAAAACGGCACCGGAAACTATAGTTTCATTTTTAATATAGGATTTTTCCATTATTTTTACATGTTACCCGCTACTCACTCCCTCCCAAGGAAGCCAGGATGTCTTACCACCACAGTTCTTGTTGTCCAATAATTTGTCATCCATGTTTCAATTTTTCAACGCTCTGTAAGGAACATTTCTGCCAAATTTCAAGTTTGTAGGCTTTGTAATTTCTGAGATTTCGTGATTAGTCTGTTGGTCAGTGGATGATATATACCAGAGAGAGAGAGAAGTAAATTTTATTGGGTATGTTCGAAGTAAATATTTCACTCGCGATTAAAATTGTACCACATGCCTCAGGAATATGATGATGAAATTGTATAAACAGCAGTTCCCGCATTTCATGTGAATATACCAGGAGAGGTTACCGTCGTTTGTCGTCGTCTGAAGGAGTCTCTTGGATATAAACAACCAGCTGGCATCGTCTTCAGGGTTATTCCTGGAGAGGTCGCGCGCTAAAAAAAAAAAAAAAAAAAAAAAAAAAAAAAAAAAAAAAAAANAATTTATTCAGGTTGTTGAATCTGTTTACAGAGATGCAAATCCGAGTTCTGCTCGAAGTGAGATGCTCACAGCCACGCTCCTGTGCAATCTTGAAAGAAAAGGGACACACGTATCTGTGCTATGGATCTAGAATGGAAAAAGATTTTAGTCAAAGAAGCAAGGGGTTCCTGTAATAGCTATTAGTTCATAGGAAGTTACACAGTAGTCAAGTAAGCATTGCTATGCTCCTTCTTGGTTAAATATGAAATCAGAAAATATTTGTAATAATAAATTATTAGTAGAGTGCAACGATTTTTTATTAGACTTTTAATTGTTTAACTACACATCACTACAAAAGAAGTTTATGAAAAACTTTGTAATTTCTAACTTGGAACTGTTCTTAAATCAACCGAGCAATATTGCATTTTCCTATTAGAATGTATAAGAGAAAAGAAATCTCATATAACATGTGAATTATGTGAGTCACGGCCGACATCTTTCTAGTGCTTCACATATTTCTTGACATTGTCACCGCCAAGTGATTACACGCTTCTTTTCTTATTGAGATAAATAATATTTGACATATTCATTACAAAACGCAATATTTGGGGTGACACCAATATATGCATTTAAACGACTTTAAAACTATATGTCTAGTTTTGCGTTTCAACATCTTATAGATTTCTCGAGAAGAGTGACTTGTTTTGATGAGGTTTACTTTTGATCACAAGGTAATCTTGTATGTTCGGCGAATGTTGCACTCTTCGATTGACCGCGATGTTACTGTTTGCAAATAACACAAGAATAATGAATTCACAAAGAGTAACTTCTCTTAAGATCATACTTGGACTAATAATGTCTCTATAAAAGTGGTTTTATCCTGAGAGTAAAAAGTAATTAGAAATTTCGATATAATGTAAAATTTACTACGTCCACTAATAAGGGATTTTTCGAAACAATTTCTGAGTGGGTAAAATATGAGTTTTTGAATTTTCGCTATTTTTAATGTATTTCACTAATGAATTGAGATATCATCTTGGTTTTGTTGGTGAGTTCTGTTTATTTCAAAATTTAAAAATGATACTTCATTATTAATGGAGGCAAAGAATTAGATGTGTTTTCGTGCTTTTGTTGTTCGCAATTAAGGCATTATATTTTAAATATATATTACAAACTAAAGAGAAATTGAGTTGATTTTTATATGTAAACTTTAGTAAATTAATTATATAAAATCCATGAATTTTCGATATTAGACTTTAAAATGGGTGAAAACGTTTATAAATGTTTGTCCTGACTCTTATGAAAACCTATGATGAACCTATGATTTTGAAAACATAAATCAACGCAGACATAATAAAATTTAAGGCAAGAACTTGATATTTGAACATGTGTTGCATTTATATTGTAAATGATTACTAAAATTATGTTTGAAAATCGTAATTTGAAAAGTGAGATTTAGACAAGTAAGAAAAGTGATTCTTCAAATTTTCGCAATTTTTCACTATATTTTACAAATTAATTGAGATATTTTATGAATTTTAAAAATTTGATTAACTTGCAACAACTGTATAAAACCACCAAAATAGGCAATTGTCTCATGTACTTAAAATTGGTTAACGATATCAAAATAACACCTAACTTTTCATGTCCTCAGCATGTCATTTAAGCAGACGGGCGCGATTTGGCAGCGAGATGAAAATGGATATTATCGTCAAAGATATATTGTTTAATATATCAGTTACTTGAGACAATGCCTAGAAGTTAGATTCATTGCCAGGAAATCATTGAGAACAAGATATAAAGAGCTAAAAAATAAGTGGGCGAGGAACCGGAAGCAAACAGATATGACTTTTTGAAAATCACGGTAAACACGAAGTTACTAATTAAAAAATATCATATATGAAGGGTAAACGTCATAGTTTAAGAAGATATTTTTTTACTATTTTCAGTTATAGCCAAATCGGTGACATAGTCGTGACAACATGTTGTGGAGAGTAGTGGAATTACCCGAATTGTCTGAGAAATAGTGTCTTTTGTATTCGCCGCATAGCACTAAGACAGATAAACCAAAACTTGAAAATTTTTCGTATGCTTTCTTCAGTATCTTCCCAAAAATATAACAGCAATTTTTAAATTTTCTTTTATAACGTGCGTTCAAGAGCACTATCCAGGATTTTAAAAAAAATTTAAGTTTTGAATTCTCTTACATTCATCAATGGTGATTCAGAGAGAATTGTTGTAGAAAAATCCAGACTTGGTCGCAATCAAAGCAGTGGATTCTCAGCAAGTTATTAGACTTTAATCGTTAATTCTTTTAATACAAAAATTTTATTAATCTTTTACAAGTGGGTTGTGAAGAAATGAAATATAGAATGATGAATTTTAAAAAGTGACCACCAATCTGTATATTAACGGTTTCTCCAAACTTCATGAAGTTGTAGCCCAGCAATAGATTCTACACAGTGATAGTCTCACGTTCAACCGGAGTATTTTATTTCATTTCGTTTTCGTATCGTTCTCAAGAACGCACCGCGATATCTGAGGGGATCGTAAGGTGAATGGTGTGGCGCTTTCGAAAGGCTGGCGCGGCGGAGCTGAGTGGATCAGTCGACTACAATGCGAACGAAGCGCACCATCCGAGTTTCGGAGACCGTAGGAGGAAGTGGGGAGCGTCCGCGAGATTGAATCGCTCCGTCTGCTGCGCTCTGCGTTAGGTTATCATGTAAAGCGTGAACGAAAGAGGAAAGATAGGAATGGCGAAAACGTATGCGTGTGGATAACGGAACAACTTGGACACAATTCTATCTCCGGGTACTCATTAATGGAGACATACAGAATCATTTGAGATCTCTCCAACTTACAGTAGTACTTTCCATTTTATAGAAATTTTATTTAATTAAAGTGATTGCAAATAAAAATTTATTTTCTCTACCTGGTTACACTACAGCATATATAAACATTGCTTTTTAATTCATTATTTAAACACTTTTAATAAAAAATATGTTTACAGTGTATACTGGAAAAGAACAATATTTTCTTAATTCATCCACTTCCTTTATTGGTAAAACATTTTTTTTCAATTTTTGCTTGGTTATGTTGTCGTGAAAAATGAATTCTCTTACCTGTTTGTATAATGTCATGCATCTGAAATAGTTTTATCGTAATGTTCCTTCGTTGACTTGAGCAATAGTACAAAAACATTGATTCATTAATAATAGCACCCACAGGAAACTATTTTTAGCGTTTTTGATAATGGAAAGTATTGTGTAGAAGGCCATCTTGCTTTATTCAAAAGATAATTAATTCTAGAATATTTGGTTCGAATCCCTAAATTTGAGGCTCTTTTATCACTACACAAGACATATCTAGACTACGACTATTCAATATCATCGTATGGAATATATCTTTATTTATTTAAGAAGATTTTTTTTTTTAATTTTGAAGGAAGCAAACTTTTATCTATTGAACAATTTCTTATGGAATATTGACGAATCATTACATTACATTATTTTTGATACACGGGTAAATTATAAAAAAATTCACCAATGGTATGGAAAGTTTAAATTATTTATAAATTATTTTGTAATGTTTAATCGAAAAAAGCAGAAAAATACATAAATTTTATCACCAAAATTTTGAGGCTTTCTTTTCTTTAAAATGTAATTTTCTTTACGAAAAAGGTGAAATACAGATCAGTCTTAATATCAGCGGTGCATAGCAAAGTACATGTAGTTTGTTTCCATACAAAACGAAAACTTGTGAATTTTTGTACAATTTTCAAAACCATTGGGAAGTAGTACAGGTACAACGGCAATAAAATAAATGGACAACAATTTCGCAATGCTTACATTGAAAATCCCAATTAATTTGCTCAGTATCACAATTCGTATTTATATCACGGAACATTTTACTTGGCACCTTTTCTGATGCATCTTTCTGCATCAGACAACACAAATTTTCCCGTCATGATTTCACTATTCACATTACCTAACTCCTGATATTGAAAATTATTTAA
Organism: Laupala kohalensis; assembly: GCA_002313205.1. Classification (NCBI taxonomy): domain Eukaryota; kingdom Metazoa; phylum Arthropoda; class Insecta; order Orthoptera; family Trigonidiidae; genus Laupala; species Laupala kohalensis. Next base: position 590,518 of record NNCF01126214.1, read on the forward strand.
TTATTTCACAGGAAATAATTGTTTTAGAATAAGTCCAAATTAAATAGAGAATTAATGAAATTCAATATTTTAAAAGAGCGGGACATAAAGTATTTTGAATTACACTCGGTACTGTTTCTCAAAAATTGAAGGTTATTTATCAAAATCCCAGAAGTTGGCTTTCGGAACACGTATTATAAGAAAATCATCAAAAACTAATTCAAAACCTCTGTAAAACTTTATAAAAGTGAGTCCAATAGGAAACAATTTTCAAAAGATTACGACGATATTTAATATATAAGTATATTAGCTGATTTCCCGGCGTTGCCCGGATGTTTCTTAGACTAACTCACTTCTACTTTCACCCAGGAAAAAATAAAATATACAGTAAGATCAAAATACTTTTACTACTTGGTTTTCAAAAACATGTACAACCTCCTAATTTTTCAAATTAATAAAAATAAAAATTTCTTACAACTTCACTGTATACACTACATCATTTCGCTGGAATCGCACCGGTCGAATTTTCACTTCCGAGGCAAGAAGCGGCTGCATCCTTCCGTTAATATTCTTGTAAAATATGAACTATTCGTTAAAATTATACAATTTAAAGACATTTTTTATCCTTGTTAAATACACAAAACAAATAACCCATTAAATTTGATGATGATTGATTTTCTTCCTTCTTAAATTTCTCTTTAAATTGCAGTATTTTAACACTTCAGTTCTTAATAACGTTCTATCGGTTATTCTTTGTAGACAGACATATGTTCTTGCAAACGTTTTTATAGAACTCTTTGAGGTAAAAAATATCGTCATTCATAGTTGTCATCCATCCCTAGCAGTTTACGCAGCGTAAGCGAATATAATTTTTTACCGATTTCATCGACATTTATATTTAAAAACCATTTCTTTTTTTCTTACCACATATTTTAAAAATAAAAATTAGCCTGTGTTTGTCCTGGATATCTCCTCGTCAAGTTTCATCACGATTGTTCCAGTGATTTAATCGTGATCGAGTAGCAAACACGAAGAAACATTTTCGCTTTACTCATATATTAGTATGGATGTGAGTATATATGATAGTGAGAGCGAAATTGTTCCTTCAATACAAAATATTTAAAAAAATGCATTTGTTTCTTTTTAAAATATTGCTAATTTCTAAAAAAAAAAGATTGTGATATTTTTCCTCGTTACTTCACTTTTTGTCTCTAAATTTACATATTCGATCTCATATGTATCTACGCTTATGATATATTTTTTCAAGTATGTTTCACAATAAATATATTAGAAATTCAAAGATGGTGATAATGAGAAAATTCTTGGGGTTGAGAAGCGTTCGATAGTTTCTTAATTGGAAACCGTTTTATGCACTTTTGTTCTCATGTATTTTCTCAAAATAACTGGTGTTTTGAGAATGACTTATTGAAACATTAATTTTTTTGGCTTAATGCAATTCAATTTCTCTTTCTTAAGAAAATAAATATATTGGGAATTATGTTAGCTAATGTTTATGATGAAACGTCCATAAACCTACAAATACATTGCAGTAAATTGATTACGCGTTGCGCTGACTATGTATTTTCTTCTCAATAATCATTTGGCTTAATTATGGAGTATTAAGCATTAATTGATAGTTGTGGTACACGCTCGTAGAGAGCGTTCTGACGTGACGACGGTTGACGTCACTCCTGCGCCGACAGCACTACCTACGCCGACCGAAGACGGCGACCGCGGTACGAGAGACAGAGTGTCATGTGTCACGAACCTCGATTGAGGTAACACGGACAATGCGACCAGGGTCGCTTAGATTAGTAGCTTGAATTTTATGTATTTGTATGTGAGTAGTGTACTTGTTGTTTTATGTAATAAATTAGTGTTCATCCCCTGTCGTATTTTCGTTCCACTCCTTCCGCGGATAAAACAACGCGATTGTGACATTTTCATGTAATTTATACTGCAGTAATCAAGATTCTGCAAGCTCATAAATACATTCTAATTATAATTAATTTTAATACATATTTTTATTATATATAATAATTTATATAATCACTGTGATGATGTACATACCAAACAACATAAAACAAGTACGTATGGTGTATTTTACAAGGATGAAAGTTTATCAGTCGAGTTTTAGATGAAATCGTGGCATTTTAGCCCGTAAATATAAAAAATCCCTAGAATCAAGTATTTATTTCTTTATCATTGTTTAATTGTGTGTTAATTGCCCATTTTCTTTCTTCCTAGAGTTCATTGGTATATATATTTGTTTGTCCCATCAGAAATTTGCATTAAACTGATTTTCCATAAAGCACAATCTACGAGTATTATGAAAAAATGATTTACGTTTACTCAGAAAAATCCAATTTACGTTATGAAAAGGAAACTTTTTTATTTAAATTTTATGAGCAAGGTTTATAAACAAACAGCCGTAGGTAAGGTTAATTACGAGCTTATCCCAGATATTACGGTCGCAAGGTACCAATTAGGAACATAGGTCTATCTTCACGATAGTTTATGTTTCATGAATTTCTTAGCTTTCAGTATTTTTTATTGTCTATAAAAACATGACATTTGGACAATTGACATTGGTCCAAATGTTTGTTTGTTTCTAAACCTTTCGAAGAGCTCGAAGGTGTTGCGAAATTTTTTGAAATTCATCAGTAACATTTAAATCTGCACGATGGAAAGTCCGTACGAGTAACCTATGTGTAACTCTAGATATGCAATATCTTTCGACGATAAATTTTATTTTATCAGCGAGTTATTTAAGAAAACAAACTCTTTATACTGTATTGTACTTTTAGGGAAAACAATAAAGGTACAAATAAACATGACACCATGATTACCAACATTATGAATTCCATTATCAATCAGTAGTGATTTAAGAAAGTTTATTAGAACAAATATCACATTTCATAACTAATATTATTCTTATATCCGAAAATATAAAGTAGGGAACGATTGTTAAGGAAACTTTATCTTAGGCCTGTAATCTTGAGTACAAACGTTTTTCTGAATGAATATCAAAGGATGTATTGTTGACAAGTATTTCTTCAAGTTCTTCCTAATCGAGAAACTGAGATCACTTACATCATCTAAGGAACGTCTCAAAACTAATGAAGTCACTCATCCTTCCCATAACATAGGTTAACAAAAATAAAATTTCCATTTCAAAAAGATTTTTCAATTAAATATGGTCTGATTTAAATAATAATATTAATTACTTTTGTTTTCTCTTATATAAGTCTGTATAAAACATTTAAGAATGCTTTAGAAAGAGAAAAAGAATATAGAAAGGATTCAGAACACACACAAGGAGCAAAGGAGCGCGGCCTTTCCATACTTAAAAACTGGTTGACGCAAGAACGCTTTTTGAGAGCAAGCTTTCAGCTAGTTAGAGACGATTCTCAATCTCTCTTTCTGTCTTTTCGTCTTTACTTCTTTCCTTCTTCCGTATACTCTGCCATTAGTGAACATTGGAAGTAAATTATTATAAACGTCGCATATCAGAAAATAATATTTATAAAAATTACACGCGGAAGTTTGAATTTACGCACAGACGCAGAAAAACTATGTGATATTTACAATATAACATTATAACATGTTTGTGTAAATCTGCTTTTTTGTAAACATATTTTGTTTGTAATTATGTTAATATCATATTGAATTATCTGTTGTTATAAATTGTTATAATTTGTACAACCCGACGAAGACTTCAACATTAAGTCGAAACGTAGTTAGTCACAAAATATATACTGATCGTCGTAATTTCAATTATAAAATATCTGTTCGTCCGTTAAAGATCTTAAGCCTCGAATTACTTATTTAATTTGATTATATAATGGACGTTAATTGTAGTAGAATTGGGTGTATGGTTAAGATTGAGGTACTAACTTGCAACATTGCTAAGATGGATAATACAATAAAAGTGAGAAGAAAGAAAACTGTAGCAAGTATGAAGCTGAAAACAGAGGAACATGATTTTCAGCCCCTGGGTGACGACGACACGTACTCGCATAAACTTAGAAGTGGCACAAACAAATATCCGGTGAATGAGAGAGGCACGACGGGATTAAGGAAGTAGACCAAAAGGCAGGGGTGATGAGGAACTCGGTCGAAAGGTTGTAAGGGACGCGGGGAGGAACTATAAGGTAAATGGAAGAGGAAAGGTTAAACTGAGGAAGTAGGGATGAGGAGAACTAAAAGACAGTTTTGCTTTGCATTCTGGCAATTTTTTAACAAACATTTACTGAATTTAACTATTTTTAAAATATTTGATCTATTAATTATGATTCATTAATTACTAGTCATCCCAAGATATTTAACAATATTTAATTTAATTTATGAAGGACCTTCTTTATTGTCATCCTTTTCTCTCTCTTCTATACTTAAATATTTGATTCTTATTTATTTGAAAATTGAATGGAATTAGGTACAAAATAAAGAAGTTTCTCTATTATATAAGTGACGTCCCAGAGTTAAGGGTTTAAATCATCTCCTTTCCTATCCACAGGAACACTACATTAGATACTTCTTAATGTTCAGCCCTCTCATCCTCTTGTTGCTCACACTATTGATAATAAAATTTATGTAGACAGTTTAATTTTATCTATGAAGTCAAAACAAGCAGCTATGGATATTTTTAAAAATCTAACTGAAGATTTTATAAAAAATAATTTTCTTTTCAAACAGTGATCCTCAAATGACCCCAAAATTCGCAGTATAATTCCAAATGAATTAAAACATGAATCTGATGTGAGATTCAGTGAGGATTTTCGGTTAATACGTTAGGACTTCTTTGGTCTCATAAAATGAACAATTTAAATTAAAAAACAATATTATTTCAAAATAATTTTATTTTTACATCTGCCCTTCAGTCACAACTAAACGTCATGTATTAGCACACATTGATAGCATCTTTGACTGTCTGGGTTTAATAGAACCATTGCAAATTAAAAAAATTAAATTATTTTTTCAATCATTATGGACCCACACAAAATCCTGGGATGAACCAATGAATAATAATTCCTGCAGTGAATGGATGATTCTGTATCAGGAATTGACCCTCTTAGAAACACTCACATTTCCTAGAAGTGTGATAGAGCTTGAATCTTTTCAGTACAACTTGATAGGATTCTGTGATGCTAGCTTTAAAAGCTATG
>NNCF01126214.1:597220-639519 GCA_002313205.1 Laupala kohalensis
ACAAATTACGATCAGATCAACCCCGACGCATGGCGTGTTCAAAGTGTGCAGCGCACAAAGGCACCGTATCACAAAGACGCCGAAAAAGAAGCTTTCATTTAATTTTTTTTATTATTCTTTTATAAAAATAATATGCCGATTCGCCTAGCCTAGCTTGATTATGCTTCCGTATTGTATGTGTAAGCTGTAAGGCGACGCGGCGTCTGGGTACTTATAATCACTAAGTTATCTTGCAAACACTGACGCCGGCGGCCAGACATCAATGTCGAACGTTCAGTTGAAAATCGAGGAGCGCGTTGTATTTATTATTTTAAATGCTACTTCCATATTTTCATTTATAGGCCCTACATAACAGTTTTGCATTGCCACTTTTTTCAAAAAATAGTTATAATAAAACTACAATAGTATTTTGTATGATTTTTATTTGTATTTATATTTGTACGTAGTGTGTATACTAATTTTAAAATTTTATTTATAATGATTGAAAAGTATCAGATCTTTGCGACCCCCTTTCAGTAGTCTCGCGACCCCCCTGGGGGTCGCGACCCACAGTTTAAGAAGCCCTGCTCTACACTATTGTGTTGTAAGTCACGTTTATCTCCAGCAGGGCAAGAGCACTCTATCCCAAGGTTGAAATTATGCGCTATGAAATTAATATCTGAATTTTTTCATAAAGTTATACTTTCCTTGCAGCTTGAAATAACAAAATGTTATATATTTTCTGACAGTGCAATAAATCTTTATAGATTGAATCACTGCGCATCCAGGTTCTGTCAATTTGTTGCTGTCATACTAGATGTGATACACTCTCTAACCGATAACAAGGTGACCTGACTCCACATCCTATCGTCATCAAACCCTAATGATCTTCTAACCAGGGAAGTAACATTCAAAGAGTTTATAAATAATACTCTCTGGAATCATGGTCTTAGTTGACTTTGTTCAGATGAATCAACTTGGTCAAATAAACTTCCATCATTCAATTTCAGCGAAAATCCTTGGAGTTCAAGGTCTGTCCAGTCACCTTCAAATAAACCAAATCAAACTGGTTTAAAGATATTGCATTAAAATTATTAAATATCAATCGATTACATCGTACTATTGCATATTGTTATCGACTTATTAACAACTGTAGGGCAAATATGAATCAATTACCCCCACAGGTTACATTAAGGAATAAGGAAATATTAAGGACTAAAATGACTAGTATACAATTGGTACAAGATCATTTCTATTCGGATGTCTTGCAAGCATTAGATAAAAGTCCGTCTTGTCCTTCAAAGGCTAATATCTCTTGTTTATATCCCATTGTAGATTTTCAACACATCTTGAGGGTAGGAGGTAGGTTAGCTAATGAAGACATACGTTATGAACAAAAACATACCATCATCCGTACCATTCATGGTATTCTTACTTACCTGTCAGAAATGTTCACAATAACAGTATTTTGGATTCCGAGCTCGAAACGTTTAGCAAAAACTCCACCTATCGGTATGTAACTTGCTATAAATTCTAAGTCAAGCAGTCCTCCCAACTCATGGCAAATTTTCCCCGTGCCAGAGAAAATATCCCCCGTGCCTTTTCAAATATTGGCTTAGATTATGCTGGATCTTTCTCAGTGAAGGCCAGCTTGCTTCATTCAAAAAGCACATTAAAATGCTACGTAGCAATTTTTGTCTGCCTTACCACTAAAATGGTTCACTTTGAGATAGTACTTCTCTCACCACGGTACACTTTTGAAAGACATTCACTAGATTCTTAGATAGGCGAGGATATCCCGAAGTGATTTACAGTGACAATCAGACTGCCTTCCATGGGAGTCAGAATTACATGAAGAACTTGGAATCTTTTCTTTTGAATGAACAGACTCAGGATGACATTCAGAACTTTCTTTCCATAAGAAATGTTACATGGAAGTTTCATAACCCCAAAGCTTCTTTTAGAAATGCACTCGCAGAGTGCAATGTAAAGGCTTTGAAGTACTACCTTCGTAGGAACTTAGGTAGTCAAATCATCAATTTTGTGCACTTTGTCACAATTATCGCCTCAGAAGAAGCCTTCTTGAACTCGAGGCCCTTGTGTGCAAACTCTGCAGACCCAAATGACATAAATATTTTAACCCCCTAACACTTATATACAGGATTTGGGTTATGCCATTATGCCTTTTTTAGAGTAATTTTTCTCATCCCCTGGACAATTCCTCTCTCTTTCAATCGCTAACCAAAATCCTCTACATCGTTTGAAAAAAGCGGAAAAAATTATACAGATATCGCTTCAGCAGTGAACAAAATGGAAGGTGCTAGAAACATCCTTACTAATTGGTGATCTAGTATATCTAACAGACAACACATCTCCTTTGCACTGGGAGTTGGCTAGAGTTATCAAGTTTTTCCCTGATGCAAGCTATGTGATTCGATCAGTGGAAGTCAAAACCTCCCGTGGTTCATTTAAAAGAGCAGTTTAATCTTATTCCCACTCCCTAAGGCCCCTCAGATCATCAAGTACACTAACTACATAACAGAGATTACAAGGATTATGTTCAAGTATCGTTGTGGGCTGTTGAGTATGTTGAGTTATTTCTCTCCCATTTCGACCACGGTCTCTCGCCCGGGAACCCCAATGGCTTCCTTGGTCTAGCGAGGGTGGCGGGTGGGGCGGGTGGTATTAGTGCAGGTCTATGACACCCACAAAAGAAATATACAGCCCCGCCCTCGTCTAAATTGGATACCCTAGAAATTCAAACTTGCCGGGTGGGATCTAAGGGGGAGGAAATGTAACCTCAGGGCTGGGCATCGTGTACTTGTTTTTTTTATCAATTTCAGATCCTACATTATTGTTTCCATTACTCGTCACACATTATCATCATGTCTGTGTCATCACTTTCATTAATCCACACATTATCATGTCACATTTATGCCAATAAATGACTATATTATAAAAATTTCTAACTCGTAAGTTTGAAATTAAATTCCACTATCTCTTGTAAGAAGAATTCAAACGGCACGATAAGTCCATTCAACTAGGAAACAACATGTTAACTGTCTATGTTATCTCATGTGATAACGTAATTATATTTGAACTATAACGTAACTATAACTTATTTATATTAGTTATGGTATGTGGCACGATAATCCATTTACAGTAATTGATGAGATTATGCGACATATATTCCCCCTTGTTGTTTTGTTCATGTGTTCTGCACATTGTTTCATGCTAACATTCTGTTAATTTTTAGTAGCTCCACCTGTCTAGAGTAAACAAATGATACTTTTAATCCTTTATTTAGCCCCTTCGGGGGTAAGGGTGTAAAATTTGCAGACAATTTTAGTTGAAAATTGCTATACTATGTATGTCTCTAGTTGAGATAACATCCATGTTCACCTCCATTTTCATCTCCACATACCATAACTATGTCAATGGGTGGAGTTATTCTTCGTAACTAGTAGAATCAGGGAAATGACATGAAAGCTCTGAGAATTAGGTAATTCTTGGTCCGTTAATTGAGAAGGTAGGAAGGTTCTTGACAAAGGAATTTGTGGAAGACATGTCTTCTAAGTATCAGTAATCCGTAAACTGGCTTCTGATAGTAAGTTCAATTCATCGTCTTTAATTGCTACAACGTCAATGTCTCATAATTATTAATTATTTAGCATCTGTCTTATAATGTTTAATTATGAAGATATAACAAATGTACAAAATCATATTGGCTATTTATTCATTGGGCAGCTGATTGAGGGAGAGTTTGAACTATGATAAACATTAAATTGTAATGTTTAAACATTCTTATTTGTCATGTATTAGAATACTTTATGTATATTTTAAATGTATTCAATATATTGTGTCAGTTACTGACCAATCATGTTTATCTTGTAACGCTGTGAGAGAACCTGTAACTAAGTTTAAGCAATCATGACAGTGCCTGAGGAAAAGAAATGTAAATCTTATGTTATGATTGATTTTGACAGAAAGTTAGAATACTTGACCATGGAATGGCTGCTACATGGAAATATGTGCGTGCATTGGCAGGTGATAAATGCGCAGGTGAAATGACCAGAAAGCAAGTTACTGACTACACCAGTGTCAAGTGAGTGAGATCAAGTCATGGGTACCACTCTTAGTTAATTTTGACATTTGCGTGTGTACACTGCCAAAGGGCAGACCGGGTACACTGTTCAGACATTTTTTGTGTGTGATGTTATGAAACAAGTGAATCACATACTCTTTGTGCACAATGAGTGACATATCTCAATTGTTGAACTTACGTGGAAAATTTCTTCCAACCTCATAGGTTTATTCAATTTCTATGCCTTGGAGTTATATAGATAAATACGGATGTAGCATAATTGGCTTTATTAATTACAAGCTCTTTTATTAATTATATTTAATCATGTTACGTCGAATGAAAATGGGAGACGGAACCGGGATTCGAACCCGGGATTCGAACATGATTAATCTGTTACCTGGCGGTGAGGTTCACCGCAATCTAAGAGATTTCTTAATTATATTTGTAAACCACGATGCTGCATTATCTCGTCAGAACCATAAACATAGAATCTCCTTAATACTACGTAATATTCACGACATCGATAAATAATCAATAGGTGGTCAAGCTGCGACGTCACGCAATCGATCCATCGATGGACCCGCAGCCAGGCGCACACAAAGAGACGGATTTGAACAATTGTGGGCATTCATTCGCTCTTACAACTTCGCCTAGAGAGACAACTCCACTTCGCCTTAGTACTATCATCATTCGGCAAGCATGCCGACCTTCTCTCTCCTTCAGCCTACACCAGGACACAGCTGAATACATTATCTACTTCAAGATATTTTTTTTTGCAATTGATCGGTCTTCAATTCAACTCAACTGGCATCAACTCAAAGCCATTCAACTCGACGTCAACTACAACGTCATCCCAGCTGAATTTCAAGAAACGAATCATCTCATCAGTGTATCACGGAAATTCGGCTTTGTATATTCATTCTTTTTCTCCATTCTCATAGCACGTCATATTAAATTGTTTTGTTGGCAGCCAATGCTAATTCACACCTCATCCACCTTTCCTCATTTTCTAATTCACTTAAACATATGGTCCTTTGAACCATATCATCCTTGTGCAGGTACACCAGCTAAAATTTTCTGCATAGGAAATTCTGCATTTGATGTATGTCGATTGAAGCTTGGCTTACTGAATTTTCCGTATTTTTAAGTCGCTTTCTTTGGTGATGGGGGAGGCCTTATCCCATAGGATGCGATGTCCGTTTTCCCCGGCGTGGTCGGCTAACCTTGACTTGAAGGTTTCTGCCTAGCGTACGGCTTTTTTGTGTTTAATTTTGTATGGCGTATAATCGCACGGGTAAGGGATTTCCTGTTTCGCCGATCCATTCTTGGCCGCATTCACATGGAATTCTGTATACGCATTCCTTGAATGTTTGGTTTTCATCCGTTGTCTTCGTCTTGGTGAGAATGCTCCTTAATGTTGTTCTGGAGCTGAACACGGTCCTTGGAGACGTTGCAAAACGAAAGTTCACCTCTTGTGAATATATAAACAAGTAAAGACAATGGATAATGTAAAAAAGATTGCACTATGTAAGAAATAATAACCACTTGTTATATTTATATGAGATAATGATATTAATTCCACACTTGTTTACGAGTTAAAATATAAAAACACAATTCGGAACTTACGATACCACGTATTTACAAGTATTGCAGTGGCAGCACGATAAGAAAAAATCCATTAATATAGAGCCCCGTCCTTATCTTCGTTTCAAGGCTCGCTTTCTGTGCCGTTCTGGATCATTCACTCCTTCACACCACATTTCAAACATCATTTCACGTCACAATATACTCGTAAATTAATCACAAAAGCATATCTAATAGATGAACAACTATGAATTAAGTAAATGTAATCGTGGATCATGATTCAATAATCCTGGTGTTAACATTGGTTAAATGAAGCAAAAGAATTGGTAATATTGTTAAATCTTATATGTGTTTTACATTTTTAAAAATTTGATACAATTTTTCTTATTATACGTCCGATAACTTAGTCTGTTTCTAAAACTTGTAATATTTTGTGACAATGTTTTCTAATAATGTCACTTGGTGAACAGAAAATATTCCATTATTGTTTTTCATCAAATGTTTTCCTTGGATACGAAGCACAGATAATGAATGTGCGATAATAAAAAGATATTTTCCCGCTGTAGACTTTACAAACAGCTGGATAAAAACAAAATTCTTTCTTTTTTCCATGACAGTGACTCGAAAGCTGTGGAACAGTAAATATTTGTTTCGTTGAGCAATACTTATTCCTTTAAATTTATAGCAACATTCGCCCTCATTCTGATACATAGTACATGAAAGTGAGTGATTCGACACCTATATGACGGCAATAAAAGTGCCTTCTTTTTTACAGCTTAAGATGTCCGTTTACGCAGCGGGGATGCTTGGCAACGTAAGTCCTTCTGTGAAGGGGGTGGGGTGGAGGAAACGAATCTGCGTCACCCTCCACATCCCGCGGCAGTGCTGCACTCTGGAGGAGTGGTGTGGGAGAGTGGGGAGGGAAGGTCCGAAGTTATTCGGTCGACGTTCAGATTAAACCGCGGCATGGGCTCCAGGCAGCGGCGCTGGAGTTGGAGGCAATAACAGCGAACTAGATCACAGAGGGTAGGATTATTTTAGCACTTTCGCAAGAGGGAGGAGAATAAGGAATATAGTAATATAGCCAAAGGGGTATGAGTGAGACAGGGACGATGTCAGGAAAGTGGATTAAGAAGTCGCAAGAACACCACGATAATATGTTGCTGCTAGTAAAAAATGGACGATAAAGTTATCTGAAGGAATTTGATACTTATGAATCCGTTGAATTTACATTTAGTTGATTTATATGGGATCAGGAATTAGGATACAATGAGCGCCTCCTTGCTTATCTTTTTACCGAAGTGTTATTAGTTTCTATTATCTATTGCTAAATTAACGTTATGAACTTCTTTGAACATACCAACGGTTGACAGGTTTTTGTTATTGAAATTTTTCCTTGCGATGTCTTCTCATTCTTCGTTACAGAAACACAGTTGTCTTTCATTCTCAACAAATAGCTTAAACGCCAAGGAAAGACTTGAATGCGACGAACGTTACTCAACAACTGTTACGTAATTCTAAAATTGCATAGCTTTCATATTTACGTAGCCGATGTGACACTACTATTAGCGATTGTGGTCCTAAGAAGGCTGAAGAAAAAATGTAAATGTGATTATCCTCCTCCCCTTCTTCGAGGAATACCTCGTAGCACTATGCCTTGCACACGAGAGCAGAAGAGACATCCGCTTGAAAATGACTCACGTCTCAGAGGTCTACATCTCAGTGACGTAACCTGTGACGTAGACATCATCACACTCAAATTTAGGTGGTAGGAATGGAGGGGAACACACAGGAAATGGTGGAGGAAACTTCATATCCAGGGAGAGCAGGATGTCGTGGAAGGGGAGAAAGACAAGAACCTCCGTTATTACAATGGCGAAGTATGATTTGCTACGTGGCTGTAAGGAAAGGTGGAGCAACATTGCGAAGAGAATGGAGGGAAGAGAGATTTACGAGAAGCAAGGGATAGGAGAAACACTACGTTGGGGTTGTTACTTACGGCCTCAGAGACGGTCGATATCAAAAGTTGAGATGACATTTTTATTTTGAAAGTGTTCAGAATGCGATATACATGCCAATATCACTGTACACATACTGTATTAGTCTTTAAAGGTGTATACAATTTACGGTGGATATTATATCCTACCACTAATATTTCTGAAGATAGTCATAACAATTTATGTCGTAATATATTTGATAAATACAGTCAAGAATTACAAGGAATGAAAAGATTGTGCTACATCTCATCCTATATTTAATGAAACTTCTAGTCGTAAATATGTGTACTTAATGTTTATGACTGTTTGGTAAGATGTCGTGTAACAGAGGTTTAATATTATTCATATACTATAGATATTTTTGAGTGTAATAATAAGTTTAAAATTAACGCACATAGGAGTTTTACAAAGAGTCTTTTTTGTGTGATAGGTCTATAGAACACGTTGCGCGGAATATTTGGATTGAACCAGAATACTGAAAATATTACAATTTGTCATAGAGCACATTAATTATTTCCACCAATGTAAACGTGATATAAAAAGAAGTAGGAAAAATGCTATGGTCAAATTATTTATTGCTATCTCGACATAGGAAGATGACAAGTGGAATGCTTATTCACTGCCAATAGTTGCTTAGAAGAAAATTCGGAATCATCTTCACTTTTTTATTGAATACACATACTACTTACAATTATTTTACAAATTCAAAAAAAGCATCCTCACTGATTCGCAGCACGCGTGTAGCGCATACTTTATCACCCCAGTATTGACCGTGTATCTGTACAGTGATGGGTCTGCTATGGATTGATTGATAGTTGCTAGTAGAACGTGGATCTCGTGTACGAGGACTTTTGCCAATTTAGAGCATTGGACCCGAACAGAGTGAAACGTTGACGTATACTGGTAATAGGTTGGGTTTAAAGTTGCAGATGCAGTGTTGAAACTGGTTAGTACGCGATAGCACGCAACAGTCGGGCGGGGGGTGGAGGGTGCCTTATTTCGTAGAGTGGGACAATAGTATAATTTGTTTTCCAATAAAATTTCGGAGTTTCGCGCTTGGGAAGGCGAGGGCAAGGAAGAATGAAGACAGCCTGCTACTTGTCACGTACCTACAACCCATCTACAGTACATTGATAACCATCCTCAAATCCGCGCACCAACCTCTGCCGCAGTACTACAGCTCCTTCGTACTTTGCGCCACGTGCGATAAAACAATACTATTGCTATTGCTCACTTTCCGACTTTATTCTCAGTGAAATTCACGTTGAATAATTTACTGAACCATAGAATAAAAGAAAGGCAAATACTGATTATTTCCCTTTTCCTTTGCGCCTACGAGGACAAGATATAGCTTTTGTGCTTTTTGCAGGTATTCGTATTTAAAACCTTCCACTCTATGTCATAATATAACCTTATTTTCAGTGTGAAGAAAAGATGGTAAGAAACGATGTTTAAGTAGACCATATCATGGATGCGAGTGTAAACGATGGAGAAAATCGGATATGTAATTATGAATGACCTAAATTGGTGTATAGAAATCGCACCATGTGAAGTGAGAAGATAAATCTCTCTCCAGAAATTGAGGAGAGAAAACACAATAAATGAAAATATTGACAAAGTGACAGAAAGAAGTGAATGAAAGAAAAGCACATTTGAAGAAAAATAAAAATAGCCACGAAAATATAAAATATTAGATAAAGGAATGGTAGAGGAATAAACTAGAGAAAATGAACCGAAATTCGAATTAATTTCGATGTATTTATATCGACGATCACTGGAAGTTTTGACAACTCTCAATCACCTCCTGGTTCTGTAACAACATTAAAAGGTGTGTTTCGTGTCTAAATAAAATCAGTTTAAGAAACAGTAAAGTGATACGACGGTTTACGAGAAATAATCAATTCATTATGAAATTTGACTCGGTTAATTTATTAAAGCAGTAAAATTCTTGTACTTAAGATGACCCTAAGTAGGTTTATGCAGCAAATATACTGAATGAAGAAGTGTAATAAAATATGTAGAATAAAAATAAACAGATTGAATAATGGTAAAGCTTCTTCCACCTGAGATTTGAACATAGGATATAAGAAAATAACTCGCATGTATTGGAAACAATTTCAATGAAGAGTTTCAAAAATAAACTGAACCGTTTTTCCGCATTTGTTCAAGACACGTACTTAAAGTTGAAATGGCAGCAAAATTAAAGTGTAAGAATGCTTCTGGAATATAAGGGAAACTATTGCAGTTATTTTATCACGGTTTAAACGTGTAATAGCTGAGATACTCTATAAGCAATGCAACAGAGGAAGCAAATACAAATCAAAGAGTTCCTTAGTGGTCGTAGTATAATACATGCTAAATAAGGAGCCAGGATCATCCCTTTTCGAAGTGTTTGAAAATCTGATATTTCAAACTCCGTGTGCCTCCGGATTCACTTCGGCTTCTTTTGGCAAAAATGTAAAAAATAAAAATTAACTGAATTTTCATAGCTACAAGTTTAAGGAATTTTAAATGAATATGCTCTTTCAATGTACTATATAGAGTACTTGTTAGTGTAATCTTCTGAGAAATACGTCGTAAGCGAGTTATTCGCGAAAAAACAAAAAATTAAATATTTTAGCTGAAAACACTGAAATTGTACTTTTGATACAGTATTTGATGATGTAAAACACAAATTTGTTGTTTATATAATACATTAACACAGAAAAATGAGGGCAAAAGGAAAATGTACAATTTTTTAAAAATTAAATTTTTTTTTTGAATTTTCCCAGTGCTCGAACTCGCTCACGAAATTGAAAATAAAACCGACGTTGCCCATTCGTATGAATAGGTTACCCTGTTACTGATTACTTTTTTCATACTTACTGCGTTTCGTTTTCGGATGTCTATTTTCATCAAATGTGCATTACAACTGCAACTAAACTACTTCCCTTCGAAGTATTAACAACCACGTGACTCTTTTCTGCGTCTCTTTTACCTCACAGCTTAGGATTGGTGTATTGGCTGAACGAAAGACACACATAATATGGAGAATTCCCTGTGAATTTTCACATACAACGCCACTCTTATTGGACGCCCAAAAGTGTGTGTGTTATACCCTAAGCTGTGAAGGACGAAGTCGTGTGTGTGTTATACCCTAAGCTGCCAGTATGCTGAAGTTTGCTACTACATTTTATTAGTATACTGAGAGAACTGGTGTAGACCTACAATACTAGAGTAATCGTATTCATAATGTTTTCTAGTTGTAATAATTTCCAGAAATTCTATAGACATCTATTCGTTTTATTCTTCTAAATATGTTCTTGTATCTGTGGAGACCAGCAATAAGAAGTCAACCCCACTCTATTCCTAGGGGGTTAGGGGTGGGTGAACCTATACTTAAACGACATCGGAGGTGGCGTTATTCATATAAGTGGGAAGAGACATCGTTGTGAGTGTACTATGGATGGGAGAGGGGTGAGTTTAAATTGTAATATTAAATTATAATGGGTTTAAAATGGTAAATGGTATCACGGTTTCGTAATTTATGAACATCCCCTTGGAATATTTTCTTACCATAGAACTACAGTTGCTTACCATTCCTATGAATAATAGAAAGAAGTCTCTATCAATGTAGTTCATCGATCTGGCACGTGGAGCGCACGCGTGGCCGGCAGACGTACGGACAACGGAGTAGAAGGATTAGCCGAACGAACGGGTAAGCACATTTCCATCCAGCACGCCGCGCCGGAAGCCGACGGAGGAAGCAGTGGTGTTGGTGGGGACGAGGAAGGGCGGTTCCACAAGTGGAGTGTGACGTGTGTGTGCGTATGTTGGTAAGCTGGGCCGGTGCATCGCTCGCCAAGGATGTCCGAGTTAACGTCAGAGAGCGCGTAGCATGGATGCTACATCTGCCTGTTCGAATACGTGGGAGATACACATAAGGGATGTCCGATTATCTTGAAGTGGGGGATTTACTCACGCGTAGGAGAATTGCGAAGTTTATTTGGAAATTACCTCACTTAAGGAAGAAACATATAAGACATAGGAGACTACAATAATACAATAACTTATAAGTATATTTGAATTATACTTAAGTAGAAATTTATAAAAATTCAATTGATTTTGATAGTCAGGTAGTTAGAATATTTGATATACAATTCTTGCAAATGATGTGATACAATTCAATGGTTTAGTTCCCTTGGGGTTGAAATTTACCCTAGGGATGCTATCGTATGTTAAAAAACTCTAACTCAAGTAGTTTCTTCTAAACTCTCAATATTATTATTCGTCCATAAAAGGTCGTTAGTTTTTTTATTATTTATTCAATTAATTACGTAATGGACGTTATTGTAGCAGAATTTGAGTGACATTCATGGGACGAAAATGATACAATATAATATATAGATATGGTGTATAGATAATGTTACTCAGCAGTGAGAGGTAGCAATAGAATAACAAGAATCGCCCGTTTAAGAATTTCGATCCGTTTATATGAGGGTTTATAAAAATATCTGAGACCTCACGAAAGTAATTCCACGTAATATAAAATATGGTGCAATACATAATATAAACTTAAATATACTTTTTCATAACAATACTGACACATTCATTGTGGCGCACAATGTATATTTACTAAGAAAACCTTAATATTTTATTTTGTGGAACCTCACTCGTAGACTCTCACGTATTTTCGTAAATTCACGTATGCATGCAAATGTACAGAAGTTAATAGAAGGATGCAACTAGTCATTCTAATGCAGCCGCTCATTGCTGCGAAACATATCCTCTAACATTACCATTCGAATAATTTTCCACGGTGGATGAACGAAATGTGATCTATTCCGGACAAAGTGCATTTGTCAAATCGCCATGCATACATTACTAAGAATGCATTTCGCGATATGGATTCCGTAATTAAGCTGCGGAACTAGAATCTAAGTGATTAAAACACATGAAAGTTTATATTCATCGCGTATGTAGTTTTTAAGAAGCATAGTTGTTACCATTTAAATTTTAAACTTGAAATGGACATGAACCATTAACATCTTTTTTCCTTGAAACGCTTTTCATTTTCTGACGACACTTCTGCCCATTTCTTTGGAATACCTACGTCACACATCCTGTGCAAAAACTATGTTTTAATATCTAGGTATGTCCCTTTACAGTTTCACCCACATTCGGTTACATTTTAAGGGAGGGGTCCGATATGACCACCAAGAATCAAAATTTGATAAAGATTTTTAATATTTATTTTCAAGCGTTTTTTATATTAGAGGGGCACATACAATTCATACAAAAGATCTACAGCTTCGAATTCGACCCACGTTCCCTCCTAGTATGCCAGGTAAAGATTCTTTCAAAATTCAATTCATATATTTTTTATTGTCAAATCGCCATGCATACATTACTAAGAATGCATTTCGCGATATGGATTCCGTAATTAAGCTGCGGAACTAGAATCTAAGTGTTTAAAACACATGAAAGTTTATATTCATCGCGTATGTAAAAACTGACGTTCGTATGTTTTTTCGCCTAGAGCAAAATGTCACTCGAGAATAGCTCCGGGTACTCAACAACCGTATAAATGAAATCGATCGACCAGTTGACGTTCTTTAGGTTGCACTACGACAAGATTCTACATGTTCTTTAAAATGTGAGTTTGTAAATTTTAATTTGATAAAATTCGTCTTAAACTTCGCTAATAAGTTGTTTCAAAAATGTTCTACGGATTTTCCTATCCAAGTATCTGCAATAAACGAAATATTCATTTATTGCAGCATTTGCCACACACTGCAAGGCCATTAATCATATTCTGTATCAATATTATTTTCTTTATTTTTTCCTATATTTTTTTTCAAAATTATTCATTTCAAATCCACAACTGACGAAACCAAATATTTGTTTTATTAATGACATATATTTCTCTAATTTTTAAATATCAACCAGCGTTTTAATTTGACTGTCGGTGCAACGGCTAAAATATTAAATTAAGGACAAACAAACTGAAGTAAAATGAAGTAATTTATGAAACATTTATACAAAATTAAATATAGCATAGTGACGCACGTAAAGAACTAAATACGTTAAAGCATATAAACAATTTAATATGTTGAAATATGTACTTATCTTGTTGTGTAGAGATTTAAGTGATTTACGTCAATTTGACGATACTTCATGTCATAAAATTCATTTTGTAATATTTGAAAATCGCTGGAGATAAAATCCTGATTGTTTTATAAATCCATATCCCTTTTGTTGGTGCCAGTGAGAAGTCTACGTGATTTCCATCTTTCCTCTTCTGCTGTTTCACCAGTCGACTCGCGGGTGTCACCGCCGCTGCCATCGCAGGAGCCGCAGTCACGTGGCTTGACGCGATGGCGAAGGATGCGGCGTGACACGAGTGCGTCTGACAAGTGAGCAACGGAGCGCGGACGACTAAGCCACCACCTACATCGTCACCGCTGGGTGCCTCAACACAATATAAAAGCGTTTGCAGGGGAAGCACTCCGCGAAATTGGCAATTATACTTGAAAATGATTGAAAAATACGAATTCGTTGGCTACAATATCTTAGAAAATAACGTTAAAAAGGTTTATGGTGTTTATGTTCACATTAACCCTCATGTAACATGAATACACATTGTTTTGGAAACGTCCATGTATTAAAAAAAATAGGTTTTTCTTGCGATGTTTTGGAATGAGATAAAGATAGAGAGAACGGGAGAGGATTATATTATTAGAAGTATTATATGGCGTGCTTGGTGGATAGAGACGTAATGGATTTTTGTGACGGTAAATGTGTTCGCTTATTGCTGTAAGTGAGATCTGTTTTATTCATACTCAGATAAAACCGCAGTTTTATCTACGGGAACATACTATTGACAACGCATATGTTTCATGTCATAAATGAGTTTGCACAAGTACTAGAAGGGTTTTTATCTATTTTATCTGTCTCAACTATGGGTTATTGATTTTTTCACAAGGTTTACACTAGTATTATTTCCGACACTTTAAGTTTTTTAACGAGTTATCCATTTAATGTTAATTCGGTTTATCATACGATATTTTTGGTGTTTAATTATAAAACATTAAATGTAATTCGTTTGTTAGAATACATATTTTAATCATTTTAATATCTTCCAGAGTATTTTGAGTAGTTGAGTATTATAGATTTAGTTAGAATACGTATTTTATGTAATATATTTCCTTGTGTATTTACATTATTTTATTTGAAATATTTTTCCCGATAAACGGAAATACATTTCTAACTAAGAATACTGATCGAATTGTGTCCCAACGCTTAATTTGTAGTGGAAATCGACAATCGGGACATATGAGTCTCTGGTTGTACCGGTTTCCTTGCGTGAAAGGAGTTACGCGAAAATAATTTTCTCCGTGGAAAATATAACAAAAAGTGTCAGTGGCAAAATTGTCGTGCCTGAATCATCTGAGGTTGACCATACCACTTGATGGCCAAGAGTACAAATTTAAGGGTTAAGAAATAAAAAAATAATATTAAGAATATTCTGTTAGGAGTACTTGGTCAACTTATTAGTTTAGATTAGTACATTCTTAAAAGCTTGTTCACAAAGGATTTGCCATAAAGTGATAATTTAATGCCTCATCATGGTTCTCCGCCAACATATGCTCACACTCATATGTTTTTCATATATCTACTGTACATGACTCTGTCTCATATCTATTGAATATGGCAACGATTTGATACGCATTTTCAGGAAATCTGTTATAAAAATTATATCAAAGTCTGTTAAAATAGAGCTCATAGATTACATGAACGAAATGGTGGAACTGCTCACGTATGTATGACGCAACGCAAGAAAGGGAAAGGATTAAGGAAAGATAGAAGTGAAAACGAAAGACAATGGCTGTGGACATGACTGTTCCCTAATACAGTAATCGCATCAGTAGTGGCGTAATTTTGCGCGGACTTCATTTGCATCCTCTCGGCTTCGGAATCGGAGCTTGAAACATGATTAACAGGAGGCAGCTCTACTAGGAGCTACGGCGTCATCACTTTCCATGATGCAGGTCGTAGTCCACGAAGATTGGATGGACAGTATTGCATTTATTAGAGAGTAGATGAACACGGTGCAACTCATACGAATTTTGTTATTTTGGACAATTATTCTTTCTCAAATCATCATCAATACCATGATTTGTATTGATGGCTTGGCAGTGTAGACATTAGTATCCCTATCTTTCCTTCTAGTCACTAAATTAACAATGACGCTAACTTTATCCGGAGACGCAGAGAAAACTTTATTGAACTCCTATAACACAAAATTACTGAAAAAACTGAAACAACAGTATGTGTGAATTTTCAGAAGAATCAGGAGGACGGATCCACAAGGACCTTATGGAAATGGAACGCCTATATTAAGGACAACAATCCAAATGTAAGATGAATAATTACATTTGGGAACGTCACTCTTCAACTTATTATTGTTACTCCATTATTTTTTGTAATAAGTAATTGGCATCATCATCTAAACACTGATAAAATGTACCCCAGATATTTTGTTCCTTTTCTGCGTAACCGTACAGAGCAAATCACACAATTGAAGTATCTCACGACAGAGCGCTAAACTTTGCTTCGGCAAAATATCCCATTATTTCATCTTTCACTTTTTCCTTTCCGACATAACAGAATTAAAAATGTACATCAAAAAAAGATGCTACTTGACTCATTTATTTGAAAAGGATGTAATATGACTAATTGAGTTGACGCGCCTGACTATGACGGTGTAAATTAAAGTGCATAGAAAAGTAAGGCGATTTCGAGCAAATAAATTTATGTATATTTAAGTTATATAATAAATTGGTTGTTAAAAATGCAGTTAAAAACTGCGCATGACTACGAGGAGGACAATAATTCACTCTCCGGAAGCAAGCAAGGGATCATCCCATCAATCCCGGTCAGGGGCCGTAGATTTTTCGTTTCTTTTCTGCGTAAACCGGACGGAGCAAATCACACAAATGAAGTATCGTAAGTTAGAACAGTAGAAGGTGTATTGTCGTTTACCTATTATTTCATTTTTCATCTTTTCCTTTCCGTTATAACAGCATTTAAAAATTATACAAAAAAATGCTTCTACACTCATTTTTTTAAAACGAAGTAACTTTACTTAATGAAATCACCCACGCGTAGAAAAATGAAATCACCCACGCGTATGGTAAGTAATAAACAAATTCGTAGAGAATTGTACGACAGATATGATCCTTTGTACAATATCATGTTCTATTCATAACTGTTATGATGTTCTTTGTTCAAATTGTTAATGTTAAATATAAAACCGAGTGAAAAGCATGCAAATAGAAGATATGGGGGAAAGTAGTATCTGCCATATTACGTAGGTAAATAAAATAGACTTAAAGCTGCCTTAAAGTAAACAATCATATTTTAATACAGAATACACTTACAAAAATATTCATTAAGTCATTGATTTTGAATTTGCTCTCTTAAGTTATGAATAAAAATGAAGTTAAGGTAGAACAAAACAAAACGTATTAAATCTGTTAACATATCTGAATATTAAATGTAAGAAAAACAACACAAAGTATACAATTAACATAAATAAGTAAATATAATTGCATTTTAATTAAAGAAAGTACCTCACAAAAATATTCGCTCACTTACAATTTCGATCTTCCTTTACAACAAAAAAAGCTCTTACTGTCGGGTTTGTTCAACCTTCTTTTTAATGACGTCGCGTAAACGATTCTACATGTTTGCTGTAACATTTTTATGATCTACGATCGAGGGATGGCACAAAGAGGACGAAATACGACGTTTGAGCAGCTTCAGCTGGTAATCTTCCACCATGAAAAGGGTTCCTCATACAGGAAGATTGTCGAATTGTTGCCGATACCGCGCAGAAGTGTTAGTGATATCGAGCGAAAATATAAGGACGAAAACCGAGAGGAATCCGTTCAGCAAAAGCGGAAGGTTACCGAAAGTGACGGAACGAGAAAGACGCCTTGACGTCCGGAAGGTGTAGAAAAATCCAAAGGTATGTCCCTGTACAATAGTAGCTGAATAGCGGTGAGAGTGTAGGAAGGATATGCATTCCAAGAATGTCTGGAGGGTACTGAAAAGTCAAGGGTATAACTGCAGGGTAAAACCTCTCACTGAAACTGCAGGGCAGAATAAAACCTCTCACTGAAGACGAATGGGGAGAAAAAGTTAGGCCTTGCTATCACTAAAGCACTAGAATGGTGGAAAAATGTGATTTTCGCAGAGGAGAGAATGTTCTGTGAGCAGCAGTCAGGGGGCGAGGTTCTTGTGTGGCGCCAGGCAAATGAGGGATTTCGGAAGGGTAATTTGCAGACAACTGTAATATATGGAGGAGGGATGTCTTAGTATAGGGGTGTATACCTTCTGCAGGCCTGGGAGAATTGCAGTGCAGCTAATGCAATGCCAAAAGAGAGTTATCTGATAATTTTAAAGAAGAAACACTATAAGACTGCCAAAACATTGGACAATAGATAATTCTTCAAACTTTATCAAGATTATGATACGAATCACACGATTCATTTAGTACGCTGGTGGCTGCATCATAATTGCCACAATGTGATTAAAACACTTTGAAAAGCTTCTAACCTTAATCCCATCAAACATTCATGGAATGAACTGAATTCGAGAAGAAGGAAAATGCCAATTTTCTCCAAGGTAGAGCCGAAGAGAAGGATACAGAAAGAGTGAAATAATACAAAGCCAACCTACAAACAAAATTACAACAAATATGCAGAAGACAAGCTTTATTCAGTTAAATTATATGTATTTCATAATAACTGAGTATTTCGTTTCATTTTTCTTACATTATTCAACAATGTTGACGGATGCAAGACGTTTTGTTCCGTTCTTCCTTGGTTTCATTTCTATTCATAATTTAAATGAGTACATCAAAAGACTTCATAAGAGTGATCGAATATTTTTTGTAGCTGGTGAGAGTAGGTTAAATTTTAGCAGGTTCAGCTAGTATATTATAATAAGCAAATATTTTTGTTTTAATTTCCTAATTTCTTCGATCCTTTTCCGCGTAACAGGATGTAGCAAATCATAAAAAGAAGAAGTATTGTACGTTAGAGCATTGAAAGCTGTGTTTTTAGGTTTCCTACTGTTACAACTCGTATCATCTCAGTTTTATAAGATTGCGCAATCATCAACCGCCCTAGGCCTCTGCTATCATCATGCTCTGTAATTTCCCGTTCTTAAATTTCCAACAGCTTCTCGCACGGGTGTTTAATGATGAGACAGCAGTGACTCCCTCCCCTGTCATACGTGTGGAGCTCAAACGCGTAGCCACTGGTCGGAAGTAATTCTAAACAACAAAAGATAGCATTAGTGTGCTCTACTAATTAAGTGAAAATGAACTTACATTTAAGTAAGAATACAACTCTCATAACCGTAAAAGGCGTATGGAATAAAAATGTTTACAATAATTCTCCATTTTTATATGAATAAAAGTTAACATTCTAGATTATTTGAACTGAGAGCTATCTAACGAGACCAATTTGACTGTTTTGACTGACGACCCTTTACCACTGAGAAAACCATACGATATTTCAATACTATTGACATTAAAAATGTTGAATTGAAAATATAGTTACAATTAATTTTTCAACAGAATGATAAAAATATATTCCAATCAAAGTAATAATGATCGTATTATACAATATCAAGAACGAGACGCGTCGAGAAACGAGAACTGTGAACTTTGAGTAATACATACATTCTTTGTATCTTAATTTCTTATTATTTACATATGTTACATTAAAATTTCAATATTCTTTTTCTTTGACATCTGTAGTAGGCTAGAGTGTAATATGATGTATCATTCTATATCATTTGAATGTTGAATACTATCCTGGCTTTAAATCTCAATAATATTACATTCTCAATTACCCTTTGTAAAATTGTGATATGATAAAATACATTAATGTTTTGGAGAAGGTAGCTTCGTGCGTATCATGAAAAAACAAACAAAAAACGTTATTCGATTTTGTAAATACGTTATTTTTCCCCCAAAAATAGATGCGTGTTTGCCACTCGTTTCCTTAGTTTGCAATGGAAGTTTGCAAAAGGAAAAATAATTAAAATTCCACGTAGTAAAACTGGGTATTTTGATGTATTCCAAAAGGCGGTGCACTTTTCAGTCCTCTCATATAGCTTAGATGAGTTAGAAATAACCTTATGTTAAGAACACGCGGCAACTCTTTTATGCGGAATGTTTTTATTGGTTTTTTTAAAATAAAGATAGATTAGATTTCTTCCGAAAAAATTCAAATTGTTAATTGCGTTTCATACTTTTTATAAAGGTATTGTAAACTTTTCCAATAAAGTGTACAAGGAAGTTTTGTTAGTAATCGATATTGTTTCCGATGCCGTATTCAGTCAACAGACTGGACTCCACAGCTGACCATGTTATACCAGTCTGTGGAGTGATATGCGCGGCAACCAATTCGATAACTGTAATTCATCGCTGGTCACTAATTGAAAACATGTTTTTATTCATCACTTACTGGAGACCGAGTAAATAGTTTTAAACGTTTTAATTCAATTATAATGTGATCACGACATTTTTATGAGGTGACAGTATAAATTTTATTCCTTAATAATGTTTCTGGTCGTTTTTAGTAGTGTTTTTTAAAAAAATAATGAAAAACTCATATTTTGTAACTAGAAGCTTGAAGTGTAAAAGCAAAACACAAAGAACAAAATATAACGATTTTGGCTGGAGAATCTCATTCAAGGTTAATTAAGATATTGTAATGCAACGTAGATCCTCCTAATCACCTTCTGTCGAAGCGACTCGCGTACTTGAAGCGTCATGTTAAATATAACCATCGAACTCACCAAATAATTCAACATCGTCGTTGAAGAATCTCACGTAGCATCAGCATCTGCTTACACCTAAGCTTGGGGTCACCTTTCCCTTTCACTAATCTCCCGAAAAAAAAAAAAGACAAACACGGGCGAAGCAAATACTGGATTCGAGTTTTCCGAGCGTGGACATTAAACATTGATTGAATTGTTGGATAGTTCTTTCTACAATACAATATTGTAAAGAAATTTGTTTGTAAAACGTAATTGAAATTTTAATAAAAAATTCAAAGAAGCAACAGACGTGTGCAGATAATTTTACTGAATATACCTGCACATGGATGATTAGGTTGGAAGGACCAAATGTTTGTAATAGGTAAAGAATGAGGAAAAGTTGGATGAGGTGTGAATTAGCACTCGCTGCCAACAAAACAGATTTAATATGACATGCAATCTGAAGGAAATGGAGAAAAAATAATGAAATACAAAGCTGCGTGATACACTGATGAGATGATCCATTCCGTTACTTGAAATTCCGCTGGGATGACTTGAAGTTGAATTCGAGCTGAATGACTCTGTGGAGTTGAATTGAAGAAAGATCTTCTAGTTGATAATAGTGCCTTCTGACGGTGAGCGTGCCGACTGACGAGAGTAGTAGAACGAAGTGGAGTTGCTTCTCCGGACGAGTTGTTAGATCGAAGTGGACAGCGAATGAATGAAATTCCGTGTTCTAAACCGTCTCCTTTGTGCGCGCGGCTGCATATTCGATTGGTGCGGTCGATTGCGTGACGTCACGACTGGACCATCTATCGATTGTTTATCGATGTCGTGAATATTACGTAATATTACTGAGATTCTTGGACTCGTTCAGACGAGGGAGTGCAGCATGATGGTTTACAAATATAATTAAAAAAAAGAGCTTGTAATTATTAAACTCAATTATGTTATGTCCAATGATTTCATCGATTCTTTTAAACTCCAAGGCGTAGAATTTGAATAGACGAATAAGGTCGGGAGAAATTTTTCACACAGGTATATCTATTGAGATATGTTACTCATTATACACAAAGAGTGTAGGTTTCAGAGATAATTCACTTGTCTTAACATCACATGATAAAATGTGTGGACAAGACCATTGAATCAGTTACATGAACTTAAAACTTTATGCACTTTTAAACCTCACTAATATTGAATTCAGTTCACTACACATAAATAACACTTCAAATAAATTGAATCACCGTGAAAACATCAATCTCCGAAAATCAAACTTTTTCCCACATAAATAATTTTGTCATTCAATTGATTGATATCTCTTTACGAATTTTAACCACGGCCACGTTATCTATTATACCCTCACATCCCCATAAACAGCATCCCCTCTCCGGATATTACTCAGATTACACTCCAACAATATTATCCTTCAAAATACCACACTTTAAAAATTACATACATCGATATAAACAAACAATTTATCAAATCATACTGCATTCTCCTTTATGCCACTCACGAATACAATGTTGGATCTTCGAAGTTAAATATCTTCGTCACCCTCGTAAAATATGCAAGTCATGCTTTTGTACTGCACCAGATGAAGCGACTGATATATATTTCCTTTCCCGCGATATTTAAGTGCATTACTTTGTCTTTCTATATACCATGTTGCTGCTTCATTTAATTAATATGGATATAATCATCGTGTTATCAGAATATATTAGGTAGGTTCATTGTGTATTAACAAATACTATTCATAAATGTTGTGATAAATATAACGCTAAATATGAAACCTGTCTCCGTGAACTTTGCCATCGACTAACTTTTATAGGGGAAATAATTATTTGCCATAATAATAAATTTATTGTCAAAAAACAGTACAAACTGCGTATGACCACGTGGAGGGAAAGAAAACTAATTTACTCTCCGGAAGCAAGCAAGGGACCATCCCATCAATTCCGATCAAGGGCCCTAAGGCAGAGGCGGATTCAAAAAATTCAGCAAAAATTCCTAGATAAGATAAAAAGTTGGCTGCGAGTTATAATACTAATAGAATGTCAATATGTTTGTAATTTTAAGCAAAAAATTACATGTAAGTTATTATCGAACTATAGATTATTCTGAGTATAGTGCTTAAAAATTGAAATAACACTAAATTCACGATTTATTGTTACAATAGACCCGCCCCTAGACAAAGCCTAGAGAACCTGTATGATAAATCCGCCTCTACCCGAAGGAAAACCGGAGAAAAACCCGGGCCAGGATGGGGCTACAGAATTTATGTACACAAACGTGCCAATGTTGAGTACACATAAAACTAAATTAATATGAGCCATAAGACAACACAATCATGCAAGAAAATAGTTTTTGAAATTGTTATAAGTTGTTTAAAAAGTACTACAGCAATGGCGTGATAAAGCACAAGACGAATTTAACTTTTGTTAAAATCAATAAATTCTTTTACAGTGTAGAAGCACTGGTGCAGGAGGTAGTTTTTAACCGCGGATTTGAAGATATTCAATTTCATAATATCTTTTATATTCTTGGGCAGGGAATTATATAGAACGATTCCCGAATGGTATGGTCCCTTTTGGCAAAGAGTGGTTGACACTCTAGGGCGATGAATATTACTACTATTGCGTGTATAGTGTTCGTGAACGAGACTGTTTCGTATAAAGAAAGGGTGGCACTTCAGTAATTCGGACTTAACAAACACGACTGTTTCATAAATATAAATGCAGGGAAGTGTTAAGATATTTAATCCCTTGAATAAAGGTTTACAAGAGTTTCGGGGGTGAGATTTACAGACATATTATTCAGTTATTAAGATAGTCTAACTTTATTAAAGTGAACGTTCAAATTATCACATACAATGTTTATATAGTTTCGCATATAATATTAGTGACATTCAATTTTCCTTGCCATTTATTCTCACGAGTATACCTAATTTAGTAGTATATTGCTCGATTCAGTACTAGATGGGGAGTTTAGTGGTTCCCTCTTCCGCAATGGGCCGCCATACCACTGCGGCAATGGCTTCTGCGCAGAGTGGTTCGGCGGCGGCTCTTCGCTTTCTCTCGGACATCACTTGCATTAGTATTCGACGGATCGCTCCTCGCTAGCTCGCAATTTTCTGCCCACGCCTTCCTCGCGGTTCTACCTCGGCGTTCTGCACCTCCCACTTCCCTGAGCACTGACCGTTACTCCAGTTCATCGCAACTCACCACTCGCTGGTATTCGTGTCAGTTGCAGCGCAGTGCGTTGAGTCGGGACAAGGATATGGACACAAGGGATCGACACAGTCTCAGGAAAAAGACCTCCCCTCTCTTCTCTACAATGTCAATTGAAAAAATATGTCTAAAATTCGGCTATTAAGACACCAATAAAACAATTTGTCTACTGACAAAGGAAAATATAAGAATCAAAAAAATATAGGTAGTACATATAGGTCTATACGGGATTAGCCGGATCGGGTCGAGAGTTTGCCTTTCATTACGTGAATACAAAAATAATACATTCTCATAAAAAGATATGATGATATCTTTATTATATGGTGAGATATAAAAAATGTAGAATTTTTTTTATTAGTAATCTTTTACAATATACAATCAACATCCCGTCAAAATTTCTAGTATTTCACTGCGTTGAAGAATAAGTTATTCAGTCCGCCAGTCCGACTTTTAGGAAAACGCCTCTTATGTTGTTCGAAAGATTAGGAAAATAGTGGTAACAGTATGCAATGGTGGTGAATTCACTAACTTAATAAACATCAAACATCAAATCCTACAATATTTGAGATATTTAATACATTTTTCTCTCTCTCTCTCTGACAAATTATGTAAGTAATTCTAGTTCTGACGATAAACGTACTTGAAATCCGACTTGCTATTTAAAAATACCTACTCTACCTGTATGATAGTAGGAATGCGCTTCTTTCCCTACTACAGCATTTCTCTTTTCATCAATATATTAACTTCATCTTCTTCTTATCTAGCACTACAGCCCTTTGTAGGCTTTGGCCTTCGCGGAGGGTAGAGAGCTAGGAGGTGTGGTAAGCATCTCGCTCCGACCGGTTCGGCCCCAGGATAGATCCTGGTACTCATTTTATAGCAGGCTGAGTAGGCCTGGGAGCCAGTCTGGATGTTCAGGCGTGTTGAAAATCCCTACCTCACCGGGGATGGATCCCCGGCCATCCAGCCAGCAACTCAGACTGAGCCACGCTGACTCCTATTAACTTCATACAATAGAAAATTCTCAAGTTTCGAAAGGACCCTAACACTTGTCTCACTACATACTCAAAACCTTCATATACTTCACTATTATGTTCATTTTCGTCAATATCACTCCCATTGGAGATTTGCTTCCGATATTTTTCGGATTCCGCTAATGAGGATTATTTCTTTTATGGTATTAATTTGACTATTTAAAACATTCAATTTGAAACTCATTTAATGTACTCTGATCACGGAAAATTTTTCGACAGCTAGATTTCTTAATTTAGAAGTCTGTAAATGTGAATATTCGGGTTACATATTCTCTATGTACTGTTTCTAGTACTGTTTACATGTTTTCGTGTATTATTAAATCATATGATTATAACTTAGTACCACCATTCATTCACTGTTACGCATATGCTTCAGTACTTACGGGGTCTCAGATGCACTTCAATTGAACTCTTTGTGCCCCTCCGGTGGCTAGGGGGTTAGATACCCGGCGGGGCAGAAAAAAATTGTAAATTCATGGTCCAGTTCAAATTAATGGTCCAGTTCATGGAGTTGTGACTACTGAAAAGTGAACCCTCATTCTTCTATCCGCACTTCCTAATGCTCCTAGTATCACTAAGTCTTACTGTTACTAAATACTCTCACTAACACCACCTCGAGGGCCAAGTTGTTGGTAAACCAAGCTAACGGGCCCAACTAAAAATAGCCCTACCATCCACCTCCTACCTCCTATCGCTCCTTGTTCAACAGCTTTCAAGCTTCGATAGCACGCTACATTTCCCATTTACAAACTCTACAGTTTTAAATTAAACTCTTCCTCTGAAATTTTCCTTCCTTCCCCTTCGCTCACCATCCTCCCACTCTTTATATCTCAAAAATTAAAAGAAATGGAACAAACGTTGTGTTTTGTACGTTTTAACTTTGCGTAGTATTTGCTTTCGCAGGGAATACGCATGTACAATGAAATAAAGATAGGTAACATATACTACAATTATCATCGTTATTTTTGAAACAATACAAAATACACATCTAATGACAATAAAAAGAAAAAGGTAATAAAACAAGCAAGCAAAATGATTTTACTGATTGCAAATATGTCGTGATTTAAATGGAAAATTATCAAATAAAAAAATAGAGACATTATTGGAAGGTGAACATGAAAATATTGCCATATTTCTTTATTTTTTTTAAATGAGGCGTATAACGAAAATAATAATTAATTTTACTAGATATTGATAAGGGTTCTTCTTGGTAGAACGGAAACATTGATATAAAGCAAAAAACAAAGAAAATGTGCGTGAAAGATATTTTCGAAATAGTATATTCTGTTATTGTTAATTGATCTTTAAAGTCTTTTACATTGATCGGAAAGATAGTCCTCTGTGCAGCACGCGAAAATTCCTCTCTGTCTTGTTTCTTCTGTTTACAGACTGAAACACAACTCTCTCAAGAGGCAATAAGTTTTTTACTTTTTCCCAATCACTTTTCAAACAATGGAGTCGGGATATTTTAGAGAATGTATGGTATGAAAGAAAAAAATGCTCCTATTCACGTGCTGTCTTTCGCTAGGAATCCTAACCACATCTGTAAATTGTATCAAATACTCTTGGACTTCACCATCTCTACATCAACTTCGTTTACTTTTGGTGAAATTCAATTCCCCACGTCCTGTATTTTCAATGTTCCTTGAAATAATGAATAGTGGTATTTATCATTTTACGTTTTCTATTTTTTCTTTGTGGTCTCAGGATTCATTTTTCTCTTCAGGTAACTTATATGTACGTTTTAATTCATTATATTATGAATAATTTTTCATCATTTTTTACATTTAACATTCTTTTCCAAATTAAAATTATGTTTCTTTTCGTCATTTATTTCATGCATAAATTCATATTCCCTGTAATTCGTTCTCAACCTTGTTTTACACTTCTGATTTCTTTGAGTATCCTGTTCTCTACCTATCACATTCTTTTATAAATATGACTCAATTTTCCTGTTATTTTTCCATATCTTATGATATTTTTATTCTTTTACGACAAGTTCGTTTTCATTACTCCTTCCTTCTCAGATCCATCTTTCTCTTCCTCTTCCTCTTCGCTTTTCTCATCTGAGCGTTACAATAAACCTCCATTTCTCGGCCGCTCGCTCCCTGCAAGCGCCAATTTCCCATCCCCTCCCCCGACTCATTCCTCCCACTTAACCTATCCACCCCCTCCCCAACCCCCCACCACTTCCCTCACTCGATCTCCGAGTGCTGCTGCTGGTCGCATCCAGGCGATCGGGAAGAGAACTCGCACCGCCCTCGCAATTTATGGCATATAGTTCGAATATTTTCGAGGGGCACGTCATTCCGTTCCCCCGCTACTCTGCGTCGCTTCGGCCCTCACCCCGAACCCTCTTAGTGCTCGCTGCTTCGCATCGCCCCCACCATTTCACGCGCTAGCTTCTGCCCAACGCCCCCTATTTATGACTCGGGTCTCGAGGGCCGAAAGGGGGTGGAGTCTAGGGAAAGTCAAACCGTCCAGTGATACAGTCTCTGTGTTGAAGGGGAGGGGTTAAAAAAGGTCACGTACGAAGTTACAGAGAATACATATATTTTTGTTCCATTAGTCATATATGGATGAGTTTAGGGATGGGGCTATCAGCATTTTCTCCTACCCGCTTTACTGGGCACATATTTCGTTTGATTAACGATATTAATTCTAATAATTTATCATTAATACAAATTACGCGTTTATTAAGTCTTCCACATTTAATGTGTAATTCAATTTCGGTTTTGAGAAAATTTAAAAATATTATGTCATTAAAACGTAGGTTTAATCCGAGGAAACATACATAGTCGGCAGGAAAATGGAATGTGGTTTCATTTAATTTTAGAAATAAATATGTAAAGCAAATATCCCAGAAAACTATTGTGGTACCAGGTCATATGGTCATAGGTGCTTAACACCAAATAAAAACAATTAAATTAGTGATCCCTGACTACCACACCTACATTCTTAGAAAAACCCGTTTTGCAATTTTCTAATGATTACTGACATACTGTTACAATAAATTATATTGTTTTGCTATTCCTGTAATTACTTGGATACAACTACAAATTTTGCAGTGCAATTAGTTTACTTATAAAATATATTCAAACTAAATTATAGAATATATTCTTATAGACTTATAGCTAAATTCTACTAAATTCGTCTTGAAAATGCAAGTATATTTTCATCATTATACGAAAATGAAACTTTGTTACATAATGATTGTATTCCTTATAAACATTTCGAGGGATCATTACGTTTCTATGAGTTAGTTTGCACTTGACATTTTATAATGATTAATAATATTCAAATGATATTGTTAGATGAAAGAATATTTACAAATACTTATCTTGCCTACTTGAACCCTTAAAATGTCCAAAAAGAGATATAAGTGGATAAGATATATTTTTCAAATAAATTAATCAAATGCGTGAGACATAAAATAATATAACTGACTGAACATATCAGAATAGTTCAGCCAGTTAAACACTTAAACACTTAAAGAAAGAAAATTATTAAGAGATTTTTATGCATCAAATAGCGATCTCTTCTAAAAATGGCGAGAAATCTCCTTGATGAGAAAACTCTTAAAACACAAAAAATGTTATCATTAATATGATCATAACAAAATGTAAAATTAGGTACAACCTCGCAACAGTTATCTAAGAACGTCTATTACAAATTGCTGAGTTGACAGAATCACTGTACCAGCACTGTGCTTGGCTATAGCCAAGACGTAAACGACCACGACTACTTGCTGGACAAGGATACGAGAATCGCGTCTAGAAACAATTTATAAGGCAAAAGTATCACATAATAAGGCAAAAGTATAACAGAAAAGTATCACATAATATAATGCAATGCATGTGTTAAAAACATTATTTTTAAAGATAGTATCATTCATGGACGCAACCAAGTCGTATTCCTAAAAAGTACTTCAGTGTAGGCGTCGGCGTGCTGGACTAAGTCTCCATTAAAAATTCACCAGCGGCCAATGGGGTGAACGTGCGCACTCTTCTCTGCTCGCTTTGGGACTAACCTGCGTCTGGGCACTCGCTTAGCACGTGATGAACTGCGTGACACTTCGGATTACCCAGAAGGCATTCAAGCAGTAAACCGAGTTACGCACTTCAAAGGATGAAAAGACCATAACAGTCTCAAAAATACTAAGAGACGTGAAAAAAGTGAATCATCTACTATTTTAGAAACATTTGGACGTATTCTTCAAGCGCAAGAGCGAAGTAAAATATGCAGCCTTTGAATATATTCAAACTTTTATTGCTTAAGTATCCTTAGATGTGTCGCTAATAATACAAATCTTTACAACTGAGTTCGGTCGGTTCTAAAATTCATCAAATGTCTCTTTGATTTAAAAAAATCACAAATTTTCACGTAATTACATATTGTGTTAGACTTCTAATATATTTAAAATGATTATAATTTGTTTTACTTCTAGGTATTACTAATAAATCGATCAAACGTCGTTGCATTTGTTTAGGGAACATTAGAAAGATAAACACTACTCATTACTTTAACACTGTAATGTTAGAATACTTGAATATCTAAAATATCCCTACGACTACAAAATACTGCCTGCAATTAAGCTTGAACCATATCTGATTTAATAAAATTAAAAAATGTAATAAGCAATAACAAATATTTGGACGAGGATTAAGTGACAATTAACATAAATTTTCAAGTTATTTTCGAGGTTTTAAACCTTTGTCACTTCTAAGAACTAGTGAAATTAAGTATCAATGAAAATGTATTTAAAATGTATTTGCGCCTTGGTCACTTTCAAGTACGTTACAAGCATAAACTAAAGTGTATCATGACTGTAACATCTCACCTCAACCCTGATGTGATGTATTGTTTCTTCTGGTAGAAGCGGGATCCAAATACTTACCAAATGTCAATGGTAGTTTTCTCGCTGCCACCAGCTCGGTTTCCCGAGCAACCAAACTCACGAGTAATAATAATAAATAATGGTTTATTATAAATTACATAAAATCTGAATTGGTTATAAACTCAAACTCCCAAAATCATCAATACATGAAATGATCTTTGACTAGAAAAATATTGTTGTATAAAATATAGCTGAAGACAACTAACTTTTATAAACCCTCAGGTTATCAGTTCTTTCGAGAAGACACGTTGTTTTCCCCCAACAACTAACTGAAACTAGTTACGCCTCTCGCACCTAGTACTGAATACATTAAGTCTGACGCAGCAGCCTTAATGAAACAAACTGGTCTCCATGACCAAAACTTAGTACAGACACTAAACAGCGCTGACGGATCTCTATACGTTCCCTTGTACAGAATGAATCCTCGATAGGGTGCACACCTCTTAATATATCGGGTTTCAGACGTCACGTGATCAGCGACTGACCACGCTCTCGCCACCCCCGGGCTGGCATTTTCCAGGAATACCGAGGACGCGCCGTAGAGGACGCATCGCTATACGCGTCACCCCGACGCTTCGCAAACACCTGTGTAGCTCCTTTCTTTTCTTCGTGGAATTAGTCTTTACATTACATTGGCACAAACTTTCCTTAAGATGAAAAGGTTTATTTGGAACAATGCCTCCACACGGAAAACTCGTTGCACTTCTTAGCGCGGGCCGGCCACTATTGTTCTATGCTTAACAGCATCCTGCTTACAAACACAAAACAATATTAATATTGTTCAAGTTGCTGGCGTGTCCTGGCGCCGACGTTACAATGACTTACAGAAGCAATGATGGAATAGGAATTTTATCTCGTAAGTATTTTATGTTATTGGCTTTTTTGACATAATACTGGAAACAACTTTGAATACTCTTGATGAGTTTGGTTGACGCTAAACATTCAGGTAGAAAATACAAGAAAAATGGACAAGTTAAATGATCATAAAATATATAGAAAGAAATAATAATCCATATGTACAGGAAGGAAACCTAGAAGTACTTCCGAATTGCTAGATTTAAAAAAATTGTAAAATATTGAAATTCAGAGAGAACACTGTGATGCAGTCTAACATAGTTTAAGGTATATGTAACATTAGGACCAGTTCAGTATATCGATTTGTGAATTATTAATATTTTCACGCATTCCACTAGCCGGACACTGTTAAGAAGAATTACGGAGGCTAGCCGGATACCGCTAAGACGGAAAGCAACGGACTTGGGACCCAAAACTATACCTTTCCATTCATTGTGTGGACCATTCCCCTGCTTTTTCAGGGAAGGATAATACCCTCGAAGAATGCCGGTCGAAGTGTGTGATCAGCGCGTGCCTCTCCCTTTGTCTTATATTTCTGTGAAAGTACATTTGTTCGTCATATCTGACCGAGGCGAGACACCTTAAGGAATGTAAGCTGTATTATGCTATTTCTGTGAGAGGGACTTGCTCGTCATGTGTACCGAGGCGAGGCCGGTAAAATCCCTAAAGAAAGAATGTTAATATTTCATGAAAGGAGTATTTTCGCCGAATGCAGAGACAATGGCAGATCTGCATTCCCCGAACGGCCAAGGGGTGAACAACGATTTGGAGTGTTCATTGTGGCAGCTAAGGCGTGGTCACGTGACCTCCGCCTCCGCATATATTGGGAGGATTGAGAATCCTCGAGGATTTTTGCTGTGTGATCGGAGTCCGCAGGTCTTAGGATGTGACCTGGTTATTGAACGGTCGACAAGATCAGTAAGAGACTACAGTAGTAATCTAAACGCGCTTACTGCTAGTTGTGAATAACGTAACTTGAAACATTTTGTTTATTTGAAAGTACTTATAATTTTGGAGATTCAGATAACCTAGAGACGTTTTACGAATTTGTTGTCTTCAACTCAATTTATCTACGTGTAATTAATGCTTTCCAATAGCATTACTTGTGTAATAACAGATTTATATATGTATTAATGATTTTGGGAGTTTGTCTCCGTTTGTAAATTCAGATTTCTATTTAATTTGTATTAAATCATTATATATTGTTATTACACGTGTGTTTAATTGCCCGGGAAACCGAGCTGGTGGCAGCGAGCTATCTTCCATAAGGGTTGTGGTATTTATGTGGATCCCGCTTCTACCAAAAGAACCCACACTGCATCTGGGCTTGTGGTGTGTGGTTACAGTATAGTACAAGCAAAGAAACAAAGGTTTGTGTGTGCTGATTTTTAAAAGAAAGGATTAACTTATCTCTCAACTTGTTTAATAAAATTTGGACCTCTCTGAGAAAATATTTTAATAAAACCAACTTGGAGTTGGTCGGAGTCTAATGTGATAGATCTACCGTCTGGAGGAACGGTCTTTAATAAATTCTCTTGTACTTTCTGATGGAACTGATATAAAAAAAACTATCACGTGTGTCAGAAATTTAAAGAAGAAAATAACAGTATGAAAATTCTTTCCTGACAATTAAGAAAGTAATTCAACGAAAACTGTCGCATAGAGACCATCCTTCAAATACGTGGTTCAATTTAAACGAGATAATTAATATTTGAAGATTTTAATACACCGTAATTCATGATCATCTTTTATTATTAACAGAATAGATGCCAGTATTGCAAATTTATTAAATTGTTATATGTTTGACTAGAATCTGGTACGCTCCCACTACCTACCACAAGTCATAGTTATGACGCATACGTGAATGTCAATATAAATCAAATTATTTTTTAATGGTAGCATATGATAAATATTATTATAACACAACTTTGTTCGAAATTACTCCCAAAACTAGATAGTGTAAGTTGAATTGATGTAGTTTATCAATTTATACTTGTTATTGTGTAAAATTAGTTAAGTCAAAATGTTGTAAGTCAATAGTTGTAAGTGAATAGTGTAAACGTATGGAAGCATTCCTCGAATTACTAAATACAAATAACACTAATATTCAACGCTGAATGATCGATAATACAAAATATTGAAATCTATTCTTGGCAATTCAAATACGAATAGAGAGACGATAATGAAAGCAGTAATCCGGCTATGGTACAAACTGAAAATATCAAAAATTAAACTGGCAGCTGAGGCATAGGGCATATCACAAAGCGCAGTGAGAGCGTAGGGCCAACTGCTGCCAGGGTAGAAGAACATTGCAAGACTACAGAGCTTCCCTTTCAAGGGCCTTTCAAAGAAAGGTCTCTCTGGAAAGAGCTAAATAATGAAATTCACAGCCGCTAGCGGAAGTTCGCAGTCACCCCATAAATGCAAAAAGAACATGGTTAATGGGATGGATGGGTCGTGAAGAACCTCGACTAAGAATGGCTTACATCCACAATAAGAAGGACATGTAATTCGTTTTAATGGGGACATATGATAGATGAGGCTGGTAATTTTTGACTAGATTACACTGCAAAAAATACAAAGATTACATAGTATTTTGAAAACTTGAATATTTGTTTTAATAGAGTAAGTGTTATATTACACGTGATAAAAGTGCACTTCATAACTAATAACTATATATCGATCACGATCGAATACAGTTTACAACATATATTTATTGATATCGAATAAACAATCTCCCAATTTAATATCTTTAAAATTATTCTTAAAACATTAAAATATGAGGTTCAACAAGAATAGTTGAAACAATTTCGTCAGTTTCCTCATAAGACTTAATCGTTTCCGTTTGCTTTAAACAAAATCTTTCCCTGATTAAGTAAATCAAGTTTTTGCACATTCTACTCACGGCCAACCCCATTACTGACGAGTGTGCATCTGTGTGCAGGCGGAAATTATTATTAACCCAATCAGGCGTCTGTACATTCTGTCATCTAGGTTGTTGGATTATGATTCTTACGTCACTCGTCTTATCTTCAACTCTTATTTCCGAGTAAATCTTTGTTGCAGGAAGAGTTACAACTTATGGTTCAATTGTTTTCCATTTTATTTTATTTTATTTAAGCGACTTCTCTCTGAGGGGTTTTACCACCAGACCTCAACGAACTATATTTATTTCTCTTTAATCAATTGTTTTATGTATACTCTTTACTTTATCTCTGTTTTTTTTCAGCAATTGAGGTATGCTTTTAAAGCCGTTGAGCCGTTCACTTAATAATTAATAACTTATGTCCATCAAAAAGTCTTTAGTTTATCTTGATTATATAATGAACGTTAATAGTAGAATTAATAAAGTATTATTATCATCATTATTATTAAGAAAGTAAGGTCTGAGTAAAGTCTTCCTTTATTTTAATTTGTCAACATACAGAAATTAAAATAAAGGCGTAAAATCCTTTGTTTGTTTTGTTAAGACGATACCCTCAATCACTGTGAACATGAAGTGTCTCCATTTGCTCTTTTAACGAAGTGAAATCATGAACCAGCAGACACAGGTGCTGTCTTCACAAAATATCACCACGAGTGACGACGAGAATGCAATCTGTCTGCTCTACTGCGATGTGCGTACCCTGCATTAAGGGCTTCATATGCCTCCACAGCTAAACCGAATAAAAAAGAAAGGCAGATAGAGTTTGAAAAATCGAAGCACTTGGACGTGACAATATTTCGATGTTTTACTCTGATACTATAGAGATTTGTATTCGTATAACAAAATCCCTATAGCTTACCATTAATTCCTTATTAAATGACCAAAAGCCGAACTGTATCTAAACTGTATCCAAACGCTGAATTATATCTATAATCCAAATTTTACTGTCATTTTTTTTCTATACTGAGTCTCGTAAGAAAGCACCTTTCAAATATTCCATAGTTCAGATTATGTCCATAAATAATATGTACCTGAATATTTCATCTTCTGAAATAGGATTTAAAATACAAAGGAAACGATAAATCCTGAAAAATGACCCATTGGTTCTATGTACGAGAGCTATTACTTATCATATCACAGTACAAAAGAGCTTTTTGCAGAATGTACATTATATAAAAGCAACACTGAAAAGTGCCCTTAACTACGAAAGATGTGAGTTACGACGCGTGTTGTGAGAAAATTTTCTCTTCACAGACTCAAATTTTGTATCGTTACCGTCTAGTCTTTAATAAAATTTGAAATATTTGAAGAAGTGAATGTCTATGCTGTGGTTGGTGTTTTAAAGTCAGAATGTAAAATTCAGTAACCTACATTAGAATAATTTCTTCATTTCATTTTGTGTGTCTTATGTTGGTCTGTCGACATTATAGGACATTGTTCATACTATATATTTTTTCATTTCTAACTTTTGTAAGGTTATCGGTTATCTTGTTAGGCATTCATATCCACGACGCGGCGATTCAAATTTCGGTCGATCAAAGAAGAATTTGTCATGCAGGATTTCTCAGTGTTATTCATCATGACGCCTCTTAATCATCCTATTATCCACCCCATTGATTCGGCTTTCTAGGGAATACTCAGACAGTAGGTGCACAGTTGGTATATTTGGCTGTGAAACACGCTGCTGTGCAATTGTACCCAACAAAACCGTTCCAAATAAAAATTGCAGATGATTTTATGCGAAACTTTTCTGCATGTCTAATTGGACAGCAACGTGTGACTACAATAATTTAATTTTACTTTGGGCTTGTCATCCTACGTTGTTTCTCCGCGTACTTAACTCGGGAATAATGTTATACCAACTTCTGACTTCGAGTGACCACGCCCAAAACGTGCGCGGAAAACTTGTGACCGCGCTCTTCTTTTCCCCTCCCGTCTAACCCAGAGGCAA
Organism: Laupala kohalensis; assembly: GCA_002313205.1. NCBI lineage: Eukaryota > Metazoa > Arthropoda > Insecta > Orthoptera > Trigonidiidae > Laupala > Laupala kohalensis. The sequence goes on from NNCF01126214.1 coordinate 632,574, forward strand.
GCACCCGCACAAAAAACAACGTCCGCTCATAACGAGCACCAGAACAGTTGCTACCTGTGCGAATAGAGGTTAGCCAATCCTAAAGAAAACAGTTTTGCAGCAGGACAAAGTAAAATCATAAGACCTATGAATTCATCACGCTGTTTACATTGGACACGTGAATTAAGTGCCGTATCTTAAAATTAACCATAGTTACTAGGAAGTGAATAATATTGAGTATTTAATATAAACTCCATTAACATCGTAATATAATAATTTGGATTAAGCTATACTTGGTTTTCTGTGATGTCCGAAACAGAAACATATACAGACTGTGGAGTTACATAGTATTCAAATGTATTTATTTGCACCTAAAACAAACAGAAACCATTCAAATAGTAATTTACTAAATATGACTTTGGAAACAGATATTTGGAAGGAACGTATGATTATATTAAGACATGCAAGGTATGGAAAACCATTTGAGGTCTGACTGAAATTTTCAATGACGTTTTGAGGACACTGTTCATCGTTTAATACTGATTCAACATTTCCACAGGAGTTTTTGCTTATTTTGGAAGTTTTAATTCCAAATATCTATTGCAATGTATAAAGGTGCAGAAGAAGTGATCAAAGACGTATTGGTTAATGAACAAATGTAACACCTCGAACGATTGTTCAAATCTGTGTTCATTAACGTGGGATTCTCATCAATGACAGATTTCCTCTTCGCACTCCCCTTCTCCCTGTAATGTGTTCTGCGTCATCTCTGCAATCCTCCAAACCCGTATCTCTGGGCACACTCAGGCTGAAATGATGTCATCACATCTTAACACTGTCGCATTTATGTCTCTCAAGTCATGTGCAAATTAATAAAGATTAATCACAGTTGTAAATCATGGACTGGTAATCTCTCGATACAAATAAATATTTCGTAAATTCAATATTTTATTGTAAACATATTTATAAAAGATTTTTTTAAACATTTATAATTTAAGCATTGAGAAAATTGTAGCAGAAAAAATATGACTCTTCAGTTATCACAGCCTTGTGTAACATCACACCACAAGCCCTGAAGCGATGTTAATATTTTTTTGTAGAAGCGGGATCCACATATATACCACCACCCTTATGGAAGATAGTTCGCTGCCACCAGGTCGGTTTCCCGAGCAATCAAACACACGAGTAATAACAATAAATAATGATTTAATACAAATTAAACAGAAATCTGAATTTACAAAGGGAGACAAACTCCCAAAATCATTAATACATATAAAAATGTTATTACACAAGTAATGCTATCGGAAAGCATTAATTACACGTAGATGAATTTAGTTGAAGACAACTAAATAGTAAAAACCCTCTAGGTTATATGAACCTTCAAAATTACAAGTTGTTTTCCCCAACAACTAACTGTTACAAGTTACGACACTCGCAACTAGTAATGACTTTATTAAGACTACCGCAGCATCCTAACGAACGTCTGGTCTCTGCGACCTATGCTCCCCCGGTCACATCTCCCTTAACCGCCGGACTCTACTTTCACGTAAAAAGCCCTCGAGGATTTTCACTCCTCTCAATATATACAGAAGAGGAAGTCACGTGATCAGCAAATAACCACGCCTTCGCTACCACACCGTACAAGTACTCTTCTTGTTCACCCCTTCGGCTTCTAGGAACGCAGTCTGCGCCGCGAAGACGAACCGCCATCGGCTTTAACTAGGCGCCCGCAAGCACCTATTTCAGAGTATCTCATTGTTCTACATCCGGCGACGTACTTCATTCACCACGTCTTAAAATTCTTCTTTTCTGAGGTACACCTAAATTCCAGTGGACCTCCCATGGGTCAACGTCGCAGGTCGCATTCTCCGAGAACAATCGTACCTTCCTTAGGAAGTGAAAGATGTACGTTCAAACAATACCTCAATAACTGAAAAGGTTTAGGGTGGGTCCCAAGTTCGTCGCCCTTCCGTCTTAGCGCCGACCGGCCAGGCTGTAATCTTCTTAACAGTGTCCGGCTTGTGAAATGCGAAGAAGTATTAATTTTTCACAAATTGATAGAATGTCTTGGCTCTGACGTTACACTTGTTATGAGTTTGTTGGGGACAGGGCATTATTTTAAAATGTACTTAAAATGTAAAAGAATAAATATTTTAATCATATGTTAGGGATAATTTATGTAAATCTGTAAACATTCGCATTTAATGTGAAATAATACACGAGAAATATAATTACAGACTTTAAAACAATACCTCATAAGAGTAATCGAAAAATACACGCTCTGAATTAAGATTGTAAAGATGCAAGAATAAGTAGATCACAAAATGTTCGTTAGCACGAACTCTTTCGTTCGGGTTAGCACGTGGTAACGTTCTATGTCCTCATCTATTTTTATTTCATGTTTTCCGAAATCTCACATCGGAAACCAAACTGTTCGCTGACGATTGTAGTATTTGAATAGAAAATTCAAGATAGATATACCCACTATTTCATACATTAACTTACGGAATAAAAGGCTTATATTCTCAGGAAAATCTAAATATCAGAGGTTTCACGAATTGTGGAGGATTATTGGAGAAAAATAAAGAACCGAGTCTCTTTGTTGTGAATACACGGAAAATTCTATTAATAAACACTTAGACTGTGATGAAACACGTGACCAACGTGAGAAACAAATTATAAAATGAGTTTTATTTTGTAGAAGGATTCATGGAAGGTAAAGGAAAAATTAATTGTTAATTAAACAATTATGAGAAAGTTAAATAAATTTCAATATACATCAGCGTGGTATTGCTTTGAAAAAGAAGCTGCAACTACGAAACAACAATCCGGTGTCAGATAGTGTGCAATATATGAATAATTTACGGGCAGGTGGTGTCAAATGGATCATTTTCGGTGAATAACATTTGTGTATCGCTCTGCAAATCAAAGGCACAGAAACTGGACGAAGATAAAATTTCAATTCTCAAGAATATAAAATTCTGGACGAGTGAAATGGACTAATGTTTCTGCAGTTCTACTGGAGTCATTTCTTCTCACAGATAAGGTACTAAATGCGTCTTTGGAAGTATATATTTGAGAGGGTACGAGTTGTTAGATTTGAGGCAATAATGTGAGTAAATAAAAAAGCCTTAGGTGCGGTATAATCGTCGGAGAGTCGGAAGGTTGAAGTAAAATGAACGTTAATAATGTCTTAAATAAGTAGTAATGTTGTAATACAATATTACAGAAAGTTGAATATATTGAAACGATAATTTTTTAGGTAGAAAAAGCAATCCCTTTAAGTGAAGAGACCTCAACTGTTGCGAGGACCACACAAATATGATACATGTCCCAATAGATTTCTAGAGCATTCAGGGATACTATAATCACTCATTTAAACAATGTTTGTTTTCACTGTTTTCACTTCGTTTAAAGTGATATAATAGAGACAGGACTGATTTCCACAAACCAAGAATTAAAGGTTAAGTGAAAAAGAGAGAAAGGCTCAGGTGAGTTGCTTAAATATCTATTGCGTAGAGGTTTGAAGCAAAGCAGAAAAAAATGGGTTAAATGCACTCTTTGCAACAGTGACAATAATGATGATTCTTCTTCATTAAATATTGTACTTCATATTAATGGTTTAGTACCATCAATAAAGAACTATTGATTTACTATCCGATTTAGAATGTTTCAAATTGGCGAATACATGCTCCAACCTAGTGTTATCATAATGCGAAAACGTGCCCCGTATCCGTGTTTCAAATTATTTTTCTTCAATTGAAACTAATTTACCGTGATTCATTTGCGAAATGACTTGCATATCTTCTACTATGTCAGGGGAAGTGCAAGTACCTGTTCTGAGATATAAATTCTCGTAAACTACATCACACGTAAGTAGATGACTTGTCTCACATCTGAATGCTTCAGATTATCGTTTCGAGTTGCACAGGACCTAATTCCACACGACCTATCGCTCCTCCGACTGTGGTCGTCGTATTTGCTTTCCAATGTGCCGAAGAAGTGTTCCGGTCTACCACATGTAACATAACATGCTGACACACAATTTAAGGCATGATAAATTAAAAGTCGTTTCTATGTTGCTCATTTTTTTATTATTGGTGTTAGGAAGCTTTTTCGGCTGCATAGCAACCATCGTCAGTAACATACACTGAGTGTTGAGGAATATTTTTGGCAAATGCTCACAATTTGGCAAATGCCCAAAAACACAATTTAAGAAACTGTCCTTAACTAATACACAAAGAAAGAATACCAGTTCCATCAGTTGCTTGACATTTCTGATATTGGTATCGAGCCAATAAAATTATAATTCTTTGTGCGTTATTTTTCCTAACTTTTCGGAAGTTCGGAGACTAGCTCTTCACACTAACGCGTAACCACAGAAATCTTCCGCGCATAATTTGAAAAGTTGAATATTATTCTCCTCTTTATAGAATTTTTAACGTCCCTTGATAATTTCTCCAATTTCACTTCATTATCACTCGATGGTTTTCACATTCTTCCATTATTCCTCAGTCAATTCAGTTCAATACTTAATATTTCTGCAGGAAGCGCGCGGATAGGAAACCTGCAGCACTCACGGCAGCGTCTTCTCTTGGCACGGAGAGCGCGCCGCAGGGCAAGAAACTGATTAAGCACGATTTAGAGATGGCGCTTCGGAATTGAAATCGAGAAAAAAAGGAAGGGCGCCTTGAGGGAAACTGCTCTTAGTCTCTGGCGCTTAAGTTTCTCTAAGATCTCCCGTTTCCGTGTAATGGTTATGACCGTGATGAGAATGGCGAAGCAGAGAAAGATGCTTAGACGAGTTTGGAATGATAAGTAGTTCCATTAATTAGGCATCACATAACTGGTGTGTAGTAAAATCATAATCAAAATACGCGTAACTTCACCTTCAGACAATGCTTTTTCTAAAATTAAAAAAATTCAATCTATTTGAAGTTGTTCAGACATTTTTATCACACGATGTTATTAAGTCAAGTGAGTCACACTCTTGTACAAGATGAGTGACACATCTTAATTGTTGGCTTTCTGTGGAAAATTTCCTCTAACATCATAGATTTATTCAAATTCTTCGCCATGGAGTTAAAAAAATGAAGAGGAAATCATTGGACATAATATAATCAGATCTATCAATTACAATTTCCTTTGTTGATCATATTTGTAAATCACATATTAGTCTGAACGAGTCCAGGAATTTCAGTAATATCACGAAATCCTCACGACATCTATAAACAATCGATAGATGGTTGAGTCGTGACGTCACGCAATCGATTGCACCAATCGAACATGCAGCCGCGCGCACAAAGGAGAGAGCTTAAAACCAAGAGATGCATTCATTCGTTCTTCACTTCGCTCTCCAACCTTGTCAGCGGAGACACCTCTCTTCGCATCACTACTATCGTTAGTTGGCATGCTAGCCGACATTAACCAGTTTCAACACCGCACCACGACGCAGCTAAAGGCACTTTCGTCTACGAGAAGGTCTTTCTTCAATCCTTTGGATTTCAACTCAACTTAACTTCATTGAATTTCAACACATCAATTCAACTCGACCTTCAACGTCATCTCGGCTGGCTTTCCAGGATCATCTCATCTCATTACGATGTATCATGGAAACTCAGTATTATATCATTCTTCTCCATTACCTTCATATCATGTTTTATTAAACTGTTTTTTGTTGGCAATCACTACTCATCTTACACCTCATCCTTTCTTCATTCTTTATTGTTACTACAGTTGGTCCTTCGAACCTAACCACCCTATATGCAGGTAAAGTAAATAAATTGTCTCCACAGAAGTATTTAATTAATCAACACTAGATTACATAATTTAACTTGGTTCCAAATAAAATTATAGCATCATCTTTACTTGTGTTCCGTGACTTTTAGAACTCAAATATTGGATATTAAATTTATCTATATCGTCTTCCCAAGACATGAGAAAACTCATCGAAGTGAATAACTAGAAAAAGCTCTACCTGTGAGGTATGCAGAAATGGATTGCAAACATAATCTTTGTCTGGATTTGCAATGAAGGGATCTGAACTGGGAACCGGTTTGGAAAGACACGCATATATTAACTTACCTTATTAGAAATAGCTACGGCTCTATTTCATGATCCATCCGTAATGGAGAGCCATTCAATTCAATTTAATTCAATACAATTCAGTTCAGAAGGGCTTTATTAGCCATTTTTATTTGCGAATAAATATACTATTGCTGTGGACATTGGGGTGCTGAGGGTCGGCACATGCGCCAATTTTAAAGCCCGTGTGCCGTGGGTTGCGCATATTGTCAATACCACCTCGACAAAAGACCTTCGAAAAACACGAGAATTCGTTTACAAACAGTGTACTCCAAGATGTGTAGTTTTTATGAAATGCACTCAAACGTATATGGTTAAATGATTGTATATAAATGAGCAATTGGCTTTACTCATTACTTCTTCATTTATTGAAGTGTTAAAATAAGCAACACTAAACAAGTGAATAATAACGAGTTTTTAGAACGAACTTAACATGAACATCATTCATAATGGGAAAAATTAAAGTAAAAGGTGAGAGTAATTTAAAAGTGACTTATATGTTTTCTAAGACATAATTTACACTCTGTCATATTTAATTAATGCACATGAACCAGTTATTTGGTATTTATCAGTGGTTCTTAAATATTTACAGATAACGAGTTTTATTAAAGTAGAAAAAGCGACAAGTTTCAGACATTTTGAGACATTTATTCTGTATTAGAATAAAAATGTTTGGCATTTGAGCTAAATAACTGGACTGTATCAATCTTGTTCTTTGAGTTCAAATGTTTTTGACGCGATGTTCAACAATAAAGGTTCTTTTTAAATAGCTTTAGCTATAGCGTCGGATGTGAATTCATTATTAGAACATGACATTAATTTTTTTCTCCAGTATTCGGAAAGTAATATTTATATAATGTATAAATCAGTATATATATATATA